>OW026519.1:141297971-141897971 GCA_932274085.1 Protocalliphora azurea | reverse complement strand
GTGATTTGATAGCAAACGATGAGAGCGAAACATAGAATATTTCCTAAAAATAAAATAAAGTAATATTTCTCAGGAAGGTAAGTGAGTATGGAGACACACATAAAAAAGTACTCATCCAGATATTAAGCAATGTGTTAAGTTAGTGTTAACTGTTACCAAACATTAATGTATGTATGTTTTTATATTATTCTTTGGCCTTTGGGATAAAAATAGCTAGATATACTGAATTCATACAATGTGTACAAAATGGTGATGTTAGTTTCACAACACCTTTCCTCTCCCCTAACCAGATTCTATAATAGCTGTTGCAATAACTGTTAGTAGTTGTAGTAATTTGTAGATTAAGTACCACCGAAAAGAAACAAATGAAAAATTCATTCATTTCCGAAGAGAATAACCCACGTAATAGATCTAATGTAAACGGATATGTTTTTTTTTTTTTTGCTGCTGCTACTGATAATGATGATAATAATGTAATTCACATTGTGGGTTGCAGAGATGTGGTGGTTTAACGCCAAACAAATCCTTCAGAAACAGTAACGAAAATGGTTGAAAAACTAAATAGCAAAAACATTTGAACAAAAAAACGAAATAAACAAGTAAGAAAGATATAGTTGGCCAAGCCCGCCATATGATACCCTACACTATTATGTATGTGTACCAAAATTCGGGGACGGGTCTTTTGTTAGACCTGTGGACAAATGTGACCGATATATGTATTAAGTGTAAAATAAAATATGCGAATACAAAATATTACGTTGATTTATATAAATTTATGCACTTCTGAGAGACTCCCGAAAGTGGGACTTATATATGGGAACTATGACAAATTATAGACCGATCTTCATAAAAATTTTACACTATCATTTAAACTTATTTGTGTCGAATATTAACTTGATTTCTGACATTTTAATGGGATTTATGCCCGTTAAAGTATTATTTACCGATCTTCCTGAAATTAGACAAACGGATTTAAACTTGTATGTTACTTATATGTATGTGCCAAATTTCATTAAAATATTGCTATATAATAATTTATGATAATTAAATTTCTATTCTGGCAGGACATTTGTATGGGGGGCTAAGTGAAATAAGAAACCTGTGTACCAAATTTTATTAATTTACGTTCAAAATTGCGACCTATAGCTTGATTACAAGGCTTACATAGACGGAAGGACGGGCATCGTTAAATCGTCTCAGAAAGTGATTCTAAGCCGATTGGTATAAATTAAGTTGGGTCTTAGTCAAATATTTTTGGGTGTTACAAACATCAACACAGACGCATAATAACCTACCCACCTATGGTGGTGGTGGTGTAAGATACAAAAAGGTTTCATTTCAGAGTTCAAACAAATTAAGCTAATGGCATTAAATAGTATTATGTGGAATTTAAGTAGGTATGAGATAAAAAACGACCAAAGGAAAAACTAACAAAATTTGTACAATTAAAACTAATTGCTGGCAATTAATGATGATTACGCCTAAAGGTATGCTTTCAAGTTTTACAATAAGCTGCAGATCTTAGGCTGAATAATTTCTGTTTGGTTGGGTATAAAATTGGAGATTTTTCTATAAAATTAGTTCGCATTGAATAAAAGCACAACTTGTTTTAGGATTATTTTTATTTTTTTTAAATACTTATGTTTGATTTTCTAGCAGGCTTATTCATAATAGTTTTCAGTAATTTATAAAAGATTTTATTTAATGCCAATAAGAAATTTTGAAAAATTATTACTCATTGTTTTATAAGCATTTAATAAAATTGTATAAAATTTAAAAATTTTATTGTTAGTGAGAAACTACTTTAACATATTGATAAATAAAATATTGAGGAAAATATTAACCTTTTCTGGAGTTTTAATGCATTTTGCAAATTTTTGGATAAACTATTTTATAAGTAGGGGTTTTTTTTGACATTTTTAGTAAGATGGATTTATAACTCGGGGGAACGTCTTTTAAACAGACTCATAATAATTATTATGGAAAGATAAATTATGAGCAAGTTATATCCATTCGTTTCAAATAGTAATTGCTAGTGCTTTTTATTGCATAAAATTTATAAAAAAAAAAGATAATAATTTTTTCTCGAATAAATGGGAATAAAACAACTATATACCAATCGACTTTTATACAAAAAGTTTCATTTCTGCTGATAATATTAACCTTATGATATTCATAACTTATTCTGCTGGTTTGAACTTCTTAATATTAAGGACAACATTAGATAAAAATAATTCATAATAATTCATATCCACGTGGAATAAGTAAGTTCTTGGGAACTATACCAAATTTTCAAAGCAAAGTTTTACTTAAGAACAGTGATGTGTAAAAAACAGCCTAAATCAAAAAATAATTTCATTAAAAATGTTCTAGCCAAATGAGTTATGTGTAGCTATTTGTTAGATTTTATTACTATTATATTATTGTTCTCTTGCATCTAATCATCTCTATTTTTGTTTACGTAATATCTGTCGTAATTGTACTAAGGTTCCAAATAGCTAATCGTATAATTTTCAAAGAAATTTTGTCAAATTACAAAATAAAACAGTTTTTTCCCTCTCCTGAAAACCCAATAAAACACTCATAACTGAATTTGTCGAAACAGCGATGTTATAGTATATGTAGAGTATCTGCGTACATATTTAAAATTTTCAAAAGATTTCGTATAACAAATGTGCAGTAATTTTGAAATGCAACATAAAAGACACACTTTTTCAAAAAAAAAAAAAAAATTGGAGTAAGACTAAACTGACTTACAATTTCCGATAAGGCAAACAAAAATCCAAAAACATAATAAATATAAAATAAAAATGCATATGCTATGAAATATATTTATAGTAATGATGCATAATAATGGCCTTATATATTCATTAATAAAGTACTCCATAGCTTCATTCAGTTTTAAGGCGTTTTTTCTTGCAAAGTGGAGTAAGTGCGTGAGAATCTTATTTGATAAATTGCTTCAGGAATGATTTCATAATTGCAATCATGGTCCACGTCATTGAAAAATAACTGTACTAAAATATAGGTTCATTAGTGCTTTTTATCATTGGTACTTTTTATCCTTTCTATTATGAAATACAAGTTCTTTGAAAATATAGCTTTTTATAAGATGTATTTTGAACTTCAGACTTTAGTTCATCACTTTTTCTGTCAATGAAGTTACATCCGGTTGTGCAGTTGATCTGCTAGGAGAGGCTGTTTAAAACAATTCATAAAATACAAAAAAAATAATTAAAAAAGAAAACAGGAAAACCAAAAGAATTGCTTTATTCGAGTATTTTAAATATTCTCAAAATAATATACATATATATATATATATATATATATATATATATATATATATATAGATATATATATGTATATTTATTATTTATTATACACAATTAAATTAATTATTTAAACAAACTGTTTAACATATTTTTAAATACTTAAGTCTAATTCATTAGATCATTTATTCAATAATCTCATTTAAAAATTACCTTCCATTTCTAAATTTTTTTAATTTTTTATAAATTTTACTTGAATATTTTCAATTCTATTTATAGGTAATTGAGTACTAGGGCTCCACCAAAAATGATGCGCATTCTAATCTAGATCTCACAAAAGATGTAAATAGAAATTTTTTGTGTAATGATCAAAATTATTAGGACTATGTATGAAAATTTAAAACAAAACAAATTTCGAAGTACAGGCAATCAGATCATTTTGGACATTTTACAACAACAATAAACAAAATTAATAAACTAAATAAGAATTGGCCCGAACCTGATCGAATCCTAAAAATTGCATTCCATGAAACTATAAAGTATAAAACTTTAAATATTCTATCACAAATTTTACTTTCTGAAATAAATAAACATTCATACTTTAATTAAAATATACCTCCAATTTTCGAAAAATAAGATCTTTTTCAAATTCATAATCACCTTCGATAAAATGACAAAAAACTCACTGAGTAAATATACACTATATGCTTTCAATACACTTGCTGCAACATATGCTATTTTTGACCGCTTACAGTTTTGGGAATATTTGAAACAAAACAAAGATAAAAATTCAATTTACTCGGTGAGGTATTGATAATATCTACACTATCAAATATTTATCGATTTAAAGCTTTCAAAATTTGAATTAAATGGTCGACTAGGGGTCGCAAGGCATATTCATAAGATATACTCGTTCCATAGCGAAATGTATAATATTAAATTCTTTTATGTATGAAGTTTGACAGTTTGAGTATACTATAACTCATATAAAAATTAAAAATAATCAGCTTGGCGGTTGAGTATGCCTATTAAGTGTACCCTGCTGTAAATGGGTAGTCACTAATGTAAATGTAACGTACTGATCTAATGAAATTAGGTCTCTCTACGTTTTAACGTGTCAGCTGTAAGAACCGTATTGACTACTTTTTATTTAAAACACTAAATCTGCATATAATATCGTCGCAAAAATTAAATTAACTAGATATGGTTTTTCAGTTTTTTTTTACTAAAAAATTTGTTAAAATATTTTTGAAAAAACATACGCATAGTTAAAACAATACATTTAAAATTAAAAATTGTTGTTATAGAATAATAAATTATATTTTGTTTAAAAAATCGTCAAATTTGCTAATTTTAAGTCTATATTTATTGAAATATGTATAATTGACATTACTGATAACAAAGTACTTGCATTTACGTTTTTTAAGGAAGCCATCAGCGTATATTCCGTTTACATTTACATTAGAGTAACGAGATCTTTAGTGACAGGAAAAAGTATTACATGAGTGGTTTTATCACCTAAAGATCTACTCAGCGGAAACCGCGCTAGATGGAAATCTCTTAAAAGCTATTGAGAAGTCATTGGAATTTAAAGAATATGAAAACATGAAAAAAAGGAGACGGATTTTCAACTCTTCTGTTATTAAAAAATGTGCTCTTGGGGAGACATATACTGAATGTATTGTCTAAGGTCTTTATTGGATAGAGTTTAACAAACTAACATATAAATTAATTATAATGACCTCGCAATGTCTGTCTGTCCATTCATAAGACTAAAGTATTTTTGCATACGGAATTCTTTTCCGGCGTACTGCTAAAGACACCAAGACATGCATATGCATATGTAAGATATGTAAGTAATCTCATGAAATCTGCATTAAATGAACTACTTCAAATACATGCTTGAAATACATACTGCATATTTTCTTACAAGAAGAATTTAGACTGGACGGCTCTCCTAGCAACTTTCCAAAGAGTGCAAATACCTTGACGTGATCTTGAACTATTCATTTTTGAGGAAACATAATGCAGAGTAAAATGAATAAGATTTTATGCGCTTTTTAGTTATGTAGGAAAGACTTTGAGATAGGATGAGATCTCAAGCCGTACATATTACACTGGATATACACTACGATAATATGACCAATTTTTACCCGTAGGAGGATATTTATCTATACTATATACTACAAAATTGCTGCTAGATAAATTAGGTACTTGTAGAAATTGAAATATCTTTTTAACTGCAATTACTCGTAATCTACATCTCAACTAGGACGACATTATATCTCTGACATTTTAAACATTACTACACAACACTAGAGATGTAATAGAGTATTTTCATGTTAATTTGATCGAACTATCAAAGTAAACGCATAGGTTTTCCCCATTATGATAAGTGTATAAATTATTCAGATAAGAAAGTGGAGTTCTTTTCTAGATAAATACAGTTTTGGTAATTTAGTAGGGGTTTATCCAAAGTTCAGTGTTATACCGTTGGAACTCTAGGAATATGGCATATGGTTATTTTTTTCGATTTAGGAAATTACAATAGCCTTCAAGTGCATCCACTTTTCTGCTTACCAACATTGCATTAAATAAATCGTTATATAATTTTTATAATCCCACATTAGCTCCATTTGTAGCTGCTTATTAAGTCCTATACTAGTTTGATTCTGTGCTTTTTTCATGGGTCTTTACATACGCATAGAGAATATTTATTCTTTGATCTGATATTATCCCATTTCATCCTTAATCAAAGGTTTCGATGCTTTTTATGAAGTCCTACCTAAACTTAAATTGTGAGTGTTTGTAAGACCTAGACTAGTTCTAATTTTGGGTCTTTATATACTATTAGACTTGAATAAATGATGGGTGTTATATATGGAGGGAAAAAATCAGCTTTAACCTAAGATTTTTCCGCAATCCTCGATAAGATTTGATTTTGTTTTCAAACAGTCCTAATCATATTTAATCGAAAGTCTAAATATAAATCGATATTAACATTAATTCTTGCTCTTTTTGAAATCGTCAATTATCTTCATTCGAAGGCCTGGATTTAATACCCAATTAACTTAATTATAGGTCTTGATGTAGTTCCATGTTATAGTTAAATGAAACTATGGCTTCTAGTGTGAAATTATTTAATTATAATTCAAGTTCAGAAATTGATATTATTCTAGAATAAAGTGGTCTAAAGTTATGGAATATATTCAAAAGAAACGGAATCAACACCTTATTTTAATAAATCCAAAAATATTCCATGATTTCACCTACAACTGGTGAAACATTTCAATATTTACAGTGCATTAAAAAACATAAACTTATGAGCACATAAACTATACCTATCTATGACTTTATTTCATTATACAACTTTAAAGAAATCTACTTTTTGGCATTATGTGCATAAAGAGAATTGTTTCTTAATACGTTACCAAATATAAACTATTAACAAGTGTTGCCCTTAGAAACCTTTATCTGTATCTGTTTTATATGTTTTCACTTTAAACACATTTTCATAAACTCTCCATAGACTCTCTACAAAGTTTTAGCTGAAGGATTTTCTTAAAAAAAATAAAATTATACACAAATTACTCCGTATTATTTACAGTTCCACAGCTAGCAAAACAACCAAAACTCTAGTCCAAGTAACGGATGTTAAATGCAAATTATATAACATGCAAACATCTGATACATAACGGGTTATATATGTATGTATGTATACACACATAATACCATAACACATACTGTATGTGTAGTAGAGAGTTGAGCAAATTCAAACAATCTATGTTGGTTTTAATGCCACCACCACACCACTAACAATATTCGAAGTAAGCAACCAACCAACGAACCAATGTAATTCCTATAAGCAAACACAATTGCGTTGACATTTGTGCTTTCCAGGTCGTTGATTAACATGCTGCTGATATTGAAGCTGTTTCTGCTGTTGTTGTTGCCACACAGATAACGCGCTATGAATAGTTTTTTGTTTAAGTCTTTTTTTAATATTTGCCTTTGTATGATGTTCCTGGTTTTATTTGCTGCAGAAAAATATATGTATTTTGCGTTTTTTTTTTTTTTAACTCTATACCACATGCAACAACCACCAATATATGTAGTTGTAGCATTATATGTCCGTCTGCTAGTTTACCCCCCTCTATCACCTTTAATGCATTTATTAAAAAATAAAACATAATTATGGGCCACGTTTGTGGATCATAAATCTCTATAGAGTATTTTATGTGATTTTTTTTTTGTTTTCAAAGAATCACTATCTTTATAAATTTATAGTTTCAGTGCACCTGATGCTCCTGCAGGCAACATTTTAAATTTATCTGATTTGAAAGGTCTTTTTAGTGTTTAGTCAGGTGCATTCTATTGTGAGATTATAAATCAGATAGTGTGTGAACTTTTCAATTAGAATAATAAATTGTGAACGTAAGATATTTTTGATTTAAGAGATTACTTAACTGGCATTGAGAATTTTACAGGCATATGCAAAATAATGTCCTTTTTTAAATTTTGATAAGGGTATTTTATTTATTTATTTGTGTTGAAAAAATAATAAAAATCCATAATATTTCTTTTATTTTTATCAATAGTTTAATTATTTTTAATTTAAATGTATTCACACAATATATATATATATATATATATATATATATATATATATATATATATATATACTGGTGCATATTTATATATACTGGTGCATATTTGTATAAACGGATTTTTTTTTTTTTTTTTTTTTTTTTTTTTTTTGAGGTATATTCGTTTCTCTTAACCAAATACAATGTTGTGTTGTTACAATAACTCGCTATATAACGGAACTTTTTTATGTATTTTTGTTGTTTTCTTTAATTTATCAATCAAAACATATTGGTGATCATTTCAGTGAAATATTTCTATAAACGCTGTCGAGAAAAATTTCTCTAAAAAGTTATTGCAAAAAAATAAAAAAATAAAAAATGTTAACAGTTTTAATTGTTTGTTTCACTTATGGTAAGTTTGTGATGACAATATTCTGTTTACTGGATATTTTTTATTTTAATTGAAAAATTTCATCAGCTTAAAGGATGCCTAAAGTTCCTCAAATTCAATTTTTTAGTGATCATATTCTAACAGTGAAATTGGATGAAAAATTAACCGTTCGAAAGGAGCTATTCGAGGCTTTCTTAAGAAAGCAGAATAAAAGAAGAATCCACCCGCAATAAATTAAATGCTACACAAATTAAAAATAAACTTGACCTTCCCGTCACTTCCAAACATGTTGTGTATATTTTGCGAACAGATGGTAACATAAAATAGAAGAACTCAAAATGTAAGCCAATGTTAAAACAACTTCATAAGGAAAATCGTTAAAAATTTGCTCGCAAATACATGAAATAGATAGATAAGTGGAATAAAGTAATCTTTTCTAATGAAAAGAGATTTAATTTGGAGGGTAACGATTTATATTCTTGCTAATGATATGATTTGAGATCGAACGAAATTCGTATGTCGAAACGAAATTTCGGCAGAGGCAGTGTTGTGGTTTGAGTAGCCTTCTCTGCTGTAGGAAAATCAAAATATGTTTTGTTCCAACTAAAATGAACAGTTCAATTTATAATGAACTGATGGAAGATGCTCTTCTCTCATCTATTGATGGAAAAATGGATGAAGATTGTATATTCCAAGAGGATAATGTTGCAATCCATGTCTCGAACCAATCGTAAATGAACATAGCATTGCACCATCGGACTGGCCGGCTAGCAGTCCGGATTTAAATCCAATATAGAATCTGTGGGGGTACATGGCAAGAAATGCACAAAATTAAGCCATAATGACAATAATGGAGTCAAAAAAATGGTCGAATCAATGCCAGACCGAATTTTTGAAGTTATCCAAAACAAAGGTTCATCAACTCATTACTAATAATGCTAAATTGTTTCATGAGTTCAAGAAAATACCATAAATAATTCCATTAAACTACTATAATTACAATTAAAAAGAAAAATAATAATGTACATTTTAAGTTTTTTGTTATTAATTTTTAAAGTGAAGCCAATAAATAATTTAAAAAATTAATTTGTATCACCTTAATTATTTTTTAAACCAATATTTGATAAGTTGATAAAAAAAAATGTGATATGCGTTTATAGCAATATGCACCAGTATATATATATATATATATATATATATATATATATATATATTAAACTCCAATAAACTATAATTTTTTTGACAATTTTTCCATACTGATATTCATTTTTAAAGATATTTATTTATTTTGTGTTTCCTTTCTTTATTATGATGGATATTTGTATTAAAAAATAAATAAATAAAATAATAAATGAAATAAAAAAATAAAAATTCCTCATATTTCAACAAATGAAAAAACATTTTGAACAGTAAAGATATTTATATTGATTGAAAAATAATAATAAAAAGTGTTTATAGTCAAAGCTATACACTACTGAATATTAATTCATTCGGCTATTCAAATTTTTTTTAAAAAAAGCATGAAAATTCTTTTTAAAATTTTATTTCTATTATTATTACTTAGTAAAAATACAAAAATAACAGAAATAATAAACATTAAAAACAATAAATACGATTAATTTTCGGTAACGGATAAAATAATTATTCGAATAATCATTTTTGTTTATCTGTTTTAGTTGAGTCTACATCACTAAGACATTTTTTATATTTTTGTTATTTTGTATGTACTTTTGTGTTTATTTTTTAGTGTTTTCTCTAAATATAAATAAAACAAATTATACATTTAATGAATAAAAATAGTGATCTATATAAAAAGGAAGATATAGAAAACTGGAATCGAGCAACTGGGAATCAAGCAAGTATTCTTTGCAAAACATGAATAAAAAATGGAAATTAATCACAATGTCACTTAAAGTAGGTTTAATACAGTTTTATATCTACTTTAAAATATTTAAAGTACCTTTGTTATATTTAAGTTAATAATCATTTAAGGAATTTTGCTTTTAAGGAATTATACTTAACAATGTTTTGTAAAGCTGTGTCAAGTTTTTTTGGTATACGGCTGTTAGTATTTAATTACAATATAGAAAGTCTTGTTAGAAAATAACGCTAAAAAGAAAAATGAATCAGAAATTTAAATTTAAAGGAATTTGTATATATCCAGGTTAAGGGCCTTGTGGCGACAGATTAACACAGCTTGATATTATTGTTTTGATTTTAATTATTATGGCATTAATAGTTCAAAACAACTCCGAGTCTTGCTGGGTCAATAACGAAACTGAACATTTCCTGGAAGAAAATAATTAATCCAGGAGTTTACTACATGTTAATAAAATTTCTAATATTTATAAATTTCTAATAAGAATAAAAAAATCTATCTGTTTTTCTTTCTTTTCGAGTTTTGACTTTTTTCAAAATTCAAAATCTTTTATCGAAAATGTGTTCCTGAAATTCTATTTATTTCAGCTTCTATCGTAGAAACTTGCAATAGTAATAGTGTCTGGAATGAAAATTTAACAAAATTAGAGGTGAGAAATTGTTTTTCTTTCCTTTTGGCCTATAATTTTCACCGAGACTCCTGTTGACTTATTTATATCTGTCCATCAATTTAAGAATTGACGATGATGACATCTGCAATATTATCGAAATTCTTAACAATAAATGTGACAAAATGAAAGCCTTTTATGGATACCACTACGCTCAAGGCACCTTTATGTCAACACGATAATTTGGAACTAATCTTACAAGATTTATAAATTTATAGCTGATAAATTTATATGTATATGCAGAAAAAAATTATTGACTAAATTTTATAAATGCTTTTGAAAAGCAAAGAAATATTTTGATATTTGCTTAAATAAAATTGCGATAAAAAATATTAGAAAAAATGTACATTTTTATATTTTTATATATGTATTTACTTTTATCCGAAAAATATTATCCTCCTTAAAGAGAAAGGGACTTTCCATCATATGTATGTAAAATTTTATGTAATATATATTTTAAGTATTTCGATAATTTAGTAAATGTAAATAAAGGATAAAGAAAAATTTGCAGGAAACAAACAAGAGAATTGGACAATGGAAAAAATTTGGAACCAAAGTAAGTATAAACTATTAAATTATTTTAAAACCTACATATGTATATTGAAATATTGAGTCAATTGGCTTAAATCAATTTCGTTCAAGGATTTCTTTTTTCACATTCAGAATGTAATACCAAGATGGCTTTTAGTGACATTAGAGAAAATTCAAATTATGAAAAATTGCTGACATATACGTTTTTTAAAAGCAAAATGAATTTATGCATGTATATTAGACTGCTCCAAAAAAGTCGATTTTCGAATTTCGATCGTAACTCCTGTTAGGATTTTTTAAGTAGAAATATAGTGTGCAAAATATTATAGCGATCCGATATAGCTTACACGTGCCTCACCAACTCTGAAATTTGTACAAAAAAGGAATGTCAATTACTTTTTTATATTGTTACGAAATTGTACTTGAATTCAAATACAACGGTTTAAACGGCTGGTTTAAATCTTTCTCAATGCTTCTAGGCATTTCCGTTTATGTGAACAGCAGTTAACATATCTGTAAAAATTATTAACATAGTTCTAAACATACAACATTGAATAAAAAGCTTTCACCATTGTTTTTAAGTATGGCAACACTAAATGTTTAAGCTGCTAACATTAACATCGAAAGCTCTAGTTTGTCCATTAAGAACATTGTAGAAAGAAATAAAGCTTTCAAGAAGCATCTAGTAGATAACACAGTGTATATAAATTGGTCGTGAGAACACCAATTGAAAGCGTCGTTAAGTAAAGACTAATTAACTGCCTTGGCTATATAATCTTGTAAAATATTAAAGTGTGTTGTATAAAGTGTGTAATTTAAGTATGTGTTTATATTAGAATGCAAGTGACTATTTAAACTGTTATTGTGGTACATTTTTGAATAAAATAAAGAGTCGTTACAATTTTTAAGCTACTAAACTGCTATTATTTGCAATCAAAGTACAGGTTTATTTAAAGGAAATAAACAACCGTTTTTAAAAGGTAAAAACGTAACAATATGTTGATATTTATATTAAACGAACAAAGTTGCTAATTTTGGTATTAAAAATAAAACAGAATTTAAAATTATTAAATTATTTTCACATTAATCAACACAAAACAAAAAAAATGTAATTACATTTATATTTGTTAATGTAATCTGCATTAAAAGGTGAACATTTATGAAAATCTGCGAATATGATTGTGATTAATTATATCTAATAATTTTTTAATACTCTTTTGTGCAACCGTGTGTGCCTATGATGTGTGGTGAAAATGGTTTCAGCACTAATACATATAAATAAAATAATATAATAAAAGTTAGGTTTATTTATTTTTATTTATTTATTTTTTTTTTTATAGCAGAGTTAGGTTTTTTGACAAGCTTTCCATTTTTTGTATTCTTTGTTCTATGGTTTTTTAAAGCTATTTAAAAAATTATTGAATTCGTCATTTGATAAATTTTGAATAAAAAACAGTTAACAGCGTTGTTTAAAAAAATATATGCAATAATTCTTTCTGTAGTAGGAAAGTAAAATGAATGAGTTCAAGTAGTTCAGGTGATTAGGTTATCGGATTATCCTCTATTTTCTCCAAATCGGCAAAGAAAATTACTCTTGAAATTCTATGACAGCACTTGCAAGAAGCTGGTCTGGTTTATTTTTCCAGATCAACAGATCTAGATCAGTTAAAGGAATTTTAAACTCTGTATTGCTTTCTAAAATAAAATAAGCATATTACTCGTATATGTCAAAAACATTTTCTATAAATCATTTCTTTCATCTTAATATAATTACTTTTACCCTATAAATTACTGTTTTTACATTTTGTGTAAATTCAAATTCTATTGAAAAATATTAATCCAGAAAATTGTATGGATAATCATTATAATTGCCACACCAAAAACATAACAAACAAAAATACAATTTTTCTTAAAACCTCATGTTGAAAAATTCACAAAATAACACATACACGCCTTATATATAATTCATATTTTCAAAAAAATAAAAAATTGTAATAGTTATACTTTTTTCCGGTATTTATCCAACAATGTATATAAAAAAAAAAAAACTTTAAGATAAATATGAAAGTAATGCGAAAAGACTATAAATCATAAATAAATAACAAAGAAAATAACACAAAAATGCTATACAGATCGAAGAAAAATGAAGAAGCATGCAATTGTTGAAGCAAACATATGTTGCATGTAGCATGTGGAGAAGAAAAATGAAAAAGTATTGTATTTGAGAAAATATATGTAGGTATAAAAAATAAAAAATGCTTGTATATAAATACCATCTTCAAAAATAAGTTTAAATTGCTGAAAATTCAATTTAATTTAAAACTATTTAATTTCCTCAGAGTTAAAATATTGTTTGTTAAATGTTTTTGAAATAAAGCCTTCTAAAATGTTATCGCGGTGCATCGTTAATTCACATAGAGTTATATAGAGACATAGTTTATTCTAACACCAATGGCATTTTCAATTCAATGCGACATCTAAAAAGAGCACATCTATCATAACGATATAAATACAAACTGACACATACTGTAGTATACACTTGCTGTAGTATACACATAGACACACAAACGTTTTAAAACCCCTCGAGTTTATTAAAATTTACAGTGGTCAGCAATGCTTGATAGGCTTAATGAAAATAAAAATACTCAAAAAATTGTCAATTTATCTACAAAGAATTTTTAGATTCTATGCACGTGACATAAGCAAAGGAGATTACTAATTTTCATTATTTTAGTATTATCTAAGCAGGCTTATGAGAATTACACGCAAAAAAACACACTTGCTAATTTTCACTAAATTATCTTCAAAATTGGGATCTATAAGTTTATCTGAAATGCCAGCCAACTGACAGACGTCAGACATCATTACAACATCTCAGAAATTTATTTCAAATAGTATAAAATGGGAGTCTGAATATTGCAAATTGTACTTTTGAAACGAATTTTGACCTCGTAACCTATGGTCGTGTAGGATATAAAAACCTAAGGATATATTAAAAATGGAATAAAATCAAAATCGTAAAAATTCCCAATAGGTTAAAGTATAATATACCTCGAGACATTTCGTACTTTTACATATACATATATAAAGGGAATGTATGGATCGAATTAAGGACATTAGTCCAAAGGGGAAGTCATATTGAGTTTGTCACATATCGAAATATTCATTTAAAATCCCATAAAGTATATTTATTCTGGATCCTCGCGAAACTCTAAGATAACCTAGCTATGTCCTTCTGGATTTTTGGTACGCGAACGCAAATCCAGTAAAAGTTTTTACTGGACAGTACAAATTTTTGGGCAAACAAACACACTTAATGTGGATGATTTCAAAAGAAGCTTTATGATAATCGATACAACCAAAAACGATGGATGTCAAAGTCGGTTTCACGCCGATAACTTGTGATGATGGTAATAAAGTCGAATATGCAGCCAACATTTGCGTCCGTTATAAATATCAGTAGAAATTCATCATATCGTCCGTACCTAAATGGTGCAAGATAAATTAATATTAACATTAATTAATGAAGCGAAGAAATGCACAGTGGGGTAGATTCGAAATTTTTTGGAAATAAATCTGTAATTTCTGATCGGCTGGTTGGATTTTCAGGAAATTTGGTATGTTCAATGTTAAGTTTGGAAGGGGGGCACAACAAACCCCTTAGGGGCTAGCTAAGGGGGCTCAAAGTTAGGTTCCTCTGACATACAAATTTTTAATCGCTTGGCAAATTTTTGTTTCTCGTCCGATTTCAAATATTTTTTATATACTGTTGTAGGCCCTGATAAAACCTATTTATCTCTTATAGTTTATAGAATTTTTAAGCACCATAATTTTGCATGTTCTTGGTCTAGTTTTTTTCATATATATCCTAGTATTTCCGACCGATTTTATTAGTTTTTTTCTTAAATAGTTAAAGAACAAAATTATGTATTGAATATAAAAAATTTGAATTCGATACATTTAACGAGTCCTAAAATAAATGATTTTGAATTTGAAAATTGCAAAAAAGACGACTTTTTGTGTTTTTTTAGTCGAAAAAGTATCTACACTCTTTTCTATCTAAAATAAAATTTTCTTTAGCAACATATAATAATTTTGCACTCCTCTGAAAGGTAACTTCACAGAGATGACTTTAAAATAAAAAACAAATCCAATAACTCGATTAGTCATGGTACTCACCCTCCCGAATTCGACCCATTTTATATGAAAGTTTTGATTTTAGACCATATTTTCTCAAATTCCAAAGCACGAATCGACAAGCGTCTTCAATATGTTGTCAAAAGTTTGAAATCAAAATCTACGGGACTTCGGAATTCTATGGATTATATAGCCAAAAATTTTAAAAATCCCATTTTTGAGAATTTTCATTAGTTTTTTTGGGAATTCAGGAAAACCCTACCCCTGATTGAAATTTGGTTAACGCGCATTTAAACTTTTATATTTCCAATTTATTGTATATATGACTTGCAACTTTTGCCTTTAGCTTTGCGTGAATAATTACTTAGAAAATTATGAATATTTCTGTATACTTTCAATAATATCTATATTTTTTATTTTTAATATGGTTGCCACATTTCCCAAATTTAAGTAAATCTTTAACCTTTTCTAAGCATTATATATTTCTATTAATGAATTTAAAATAACAAAACAAACAAAAAATGTATATTTTAATTTAATATTATTATTTTTGGTATTTATCATCTTCCTTAATAAATATTCTAATACGATTTTTTATTATTTATTTACATTAAATTTATATGCTAGGATATATATGAAAAAAACTAAACCAAGAACATGCAAAATTATGGTGCTTAAAAATTCAAACGCAAATAACTCGAAAACTATAAGTAATAAATAGGACATGTAAGCATTTCTTTTATAGGCCTTATGAGGGTCTACAACAATATATAAAAATATTTGAAATCGGATGAGAAATAAAAATTTGGCAAGTGATTAAAAATGTTTTATGTCAGAGGTACTTAAATTTGAGCCCCCTTAGTTCCGCCCCTGAGGGGTTTGTTGTGCCCCCTTCCAAACTTAACATTGTACACTCCTCTGCTACGCCTATGCCAAATCTCATGGAAATCCAACCAGCCGATCAGAAGTTACAGATTTATTTCCAAAAAATTTCGATTCTGCACCACTTTGGAATGTTCGACTTTCTCTGTTCCAGGACTACATTAGAAAGAGAGCTAATTCAAAATTTATAAACTACTTACCGCTTTCCACATTCTTCATTAAGAGGCAGAAAATAGCTTTTGTGGAGATGATATTTTCTATAATAAGTCCAATATTTTGGTAAATTTCCTTATTGTAAGCGAATGTTTATGACAGCGTCTATACTATACTATATAGTGTATACTATAAGTGTACATACAGATAACTAATAAGACGATAAAAATTTTATATATTCTAATGCAATCGAATTTCTAATTTCCATTACAAAAATTTCGTAATAAATTTTTAACTAAATTCAGTTGTCTTTTTCGAATTAGTTTTATTTATTTTCAGTAATTACAATAAAATTTAGATAATTCTTCATGAATTTCCTTAACTGTAACCATTTTCCAATCAATCTTTTTCTGTATGTGTTTATTAACTTAAAAAAATTTATATAATATTTTATTTTTATATTATAATCTTTCTTATAACTAATATATTAGCATCTTTTATAAAAAACATAAAAATAGAAATCATTTTGTTGGAATAAATAGGAATAAAAAAACATATACCAATCGACTTTTGTACAAAAATTTACATATTAGCTAATAATATTATATATATATATATAATATAATATTATCCTATATATAATATTATCCTTATAAAATTCTTGACTTATTCTGCTGGTTTACACTTATTAATATAAAGTACATCATTAGGGAAAAAGTAACAGTTGGAAGAAAAAATTAATTTATTCTTAAGAACTCATATCCACAAAATAGTTATGTGTAAAAAATATTCTAAATCAAAAAATAGTTTTATTAAAAATTTTCCAGTAAAATAATTTATGCGTGGTTTTTCCAAAGATTTTGTTATTGCTCTCTTGTATCTAGTCGTCCCGATTTTTGTTTACGTAACATCTGTAATAATTGTACTTGGATTCCAACTAATCGTATAAGTTTCAAAAAAATTGCCAAATTACAAAATAAAGCAATCTTTTCACTCTCCTGAAAACCTAATAAAGAACACATATCTGAATTTTTCGGAACGGTGACGATATGGTAATCTTTGATAAACAATTTATTATCTTTCAATATTAATGTATAGAATCTGGTTTCCTGATAATATCTAATATAAATATAATCTCTTGTGTCAGAGGATTGGTTTTTTCATCATATTAATATTCAATAATAAGTAACTGTAATTAATTATTATCTGTCCCACTGTTCAATGCACCACTGAGTGCACCACTCAGTTTATGTGAATTCTTATGTGTGTGTACTTGTATCTGTGTACAATCTCCTTTAGGCTATAATGGGAAGCTTAAAATTTGTTGTTGTATGATATTGTATTTTTTTGGGTGATTGTATCATCTGTTGTTATTGAATGTAAACAATTATTAGGGTCGTTCGTAACAATAAATAGTTGAAAAATATTGAAAACTAGTATTCAAGTGCAACTTCTCAGTTACAAGTAAATAAATTTTGCAGATAAATATATATTGATCCAACTGAAAATTTTAGATCGCAAAGACATCAGTATATACGTCTAACATTAACCGTCTTAAATATCAGATAAACAACATCATGTCATTGGAAAACTAACAAAAACAATAGAAATTTCCACATTGAAGACAAAGTGTTGACTATTGCTACCCTTCCTTACAACTGCATTAGAATAAGCGATGAAGCAATAATTAATCACATTTCAAGAACTTGAATAGCATATTACATCGGGATAGGATCAATATTTCAGTTAGGATGGCTAATTGTCTCCTACACTAACTAGAGACGGAAATTAAACGCCTAACTGCTATTATATCTTCAATGTATTTAAATTTTCATTTCAGGCTTTGCCTTAAAATCGTAACAAAGTTATACTTTTAAAAATGACCCGTTATTTTAAATTTGTTTCCCACCCTAACGTATATTTTCGTGTTGTTTATTGTTAGTTTTATTGTTATGAGTTGTTATTCTATGCTCATCGAACTAATGCATCTGTGGCCATAAATAAACATCTAGAATTATGTTTGTCAATGTGTGCTGATAAATACCCGCTTGACCTGAGTTTCGGCATTAGCGAAGGTTCGATAAAAACAGAAAATTTTCGATAGTAAACATTCGCGTAATTTTCGAGAATGTTTAAAACATCGATATAGAGTATTACACTTTTCTCAATAAAATATCGAAAATAAATGTTTCAAGAAATTATCAATTCTTTTAATTTCGCGAAGATTTCCCGTTTGAATAAAACAAACAAGGATTTGTCACCAAATTAAGGATTTGAACTTTCATTTGGTGATAGATTTTTGTGTGGAAGGGATTTGGAGATTTTCGTAAAATAAGGAGATTTTTTTATTAAATAATATATATTCTATTTTCAATAACTTTTAATTTTTAAAGAAAAACTTTGATAAGATTTAAATTTTGTAAATAATTGCGATGAATTTAATACTATGTTCACATATAGAGGTTTTTGAAAAGCGAGTCGTTTGGAAATTGTCCCCAAATTGGGGATTTAAACTTTCATTTGGTGATAGATTTTTTTATTAAATAATATATATTCTATTTTCAATAACTTTTAATTTTTAAAGAAAAACTGATAAGTTTTAAGTTTTGTAGATAATTGCGATGAATTTAATGATATGTTCACATATAGAGGTTTTCGGAAAACGAGTTGCTTTCTCAAAAAACTCAAACAAATTGATTTGTTTTTTCATATACTTCCAAGCCAAAAAACATCGATTCGAGTTGTTTAATTATTTAAAAAACATACTAAATTTAAAGGGAAGAAATTTGTAATATTTTTAGTACATAGAAATTTGTTGGAAAAAGAATTTGCAAAAATTGTCAAACAGTTTAAAAACAAAAAAATTAAAAATTATGAACGAAATTTATATTTGTTCATAAATTTTATGTTTAAAAATCATATTTTTTTAATTAAAAAGTGTTTGTGTGTGAAATTTTTATTTAAACCAAAAATTTGTGGAAATATTTTGTCAAACGAAAAACAGGCCAAAAGGAAAAACACAACAAAATATGTGAACGGTGATGTTTAAACTCCTTGTATTTTTCAAAAAACAAGTCAAAAACTAATGTGTGTGAACATGTTATAATATGTAAATATTTTTCGTTAAATATTCTATTAATAAAATCTTGTTGCTAGTTTATTTTTAAAGGAAAATTTCAATGAATGTTCTATTTACATATCTATATATATATATATATATATATATATATATATATATATATATATATATATATATATATATATATATTGTCGAATTATTTTTTCTTTAGTGAAAATATTGGATTGATTTCTATATATATTAAAAAATACTAAATTGTTACTTGTTTTTTATATGCCGTTTACATCAAACGAAAACTAGTAGTTTATGGCTTCATTCGTTGTCTTAATGAAAAACTATATTATTTCGTTGGTTTTTTCTTATAAATCAAAAAAAAATTAATTTTTTTCAAAAACTAAATAAAAACTACCAAAATAATTATCCATGAAACAGTCTTTTTAACTGATTTCATAATATTAAAGTTTCAATTTATAGAATAAACGTTTTTAGGAATTTTTGACAATTTTTTTTTTTTTTTTTTTTTTTTTAATGAAATTATTGATAAATTTTATTTTGTTGGGAACTGTGGTCAATTTTTTGTTTTAGAAAATATTAGATAATTTTTTTAATTGGTTTATAGTTTTAGTTGAACTTTTTTATAGTTTTTTAGAATATTTGTATTTCGGCTTAAGTTCATTGAATAATTGTAGAAGAATCCATTGTAAAAGTTTTATTGGACCCACGACCCTCATCAGTACTCTTCGTAAAAAAGTTCAACAAAAAACTATAAACTAATTAACCATCAACACAAGACACTGTGTAAGAAGTGTTACTTGACTGCCCTGTTAAGTATTTCTTAAAATAGAAAACAAAGAGAAGGGACAAATCAAATAACAACAACATTGTTCATTGCTACTTAATAAGTGGCTAAGCAATAACAATTGTACGTTGCTTGCTTTACTACCTAACTAAGCATATAAACAATAATAATTTAAAAAGGAGAATACAAAATAATTGTAAAAAGCTTTATCTTAAACCATTTGTCTTACTTAATAACATATAGGGAAAATAAGTCACAGATTTCATTTCCCTAAAAGTTGTAAGTTAAATAGATGATGTTTACAGAAAATACCACGGTGGGAAACTGAAGAGTGCTGATGACGGTCGTGGCTGACTATAAAATGCATTTCATCTGCCGAGTGTCCAATAAAACTTTTACAATGTAGTCTTCTACAATTATTATATATATACTTTTTTTTGACAGTTTTGATAAATCTTCTTTTTATATAGGAAATTTATTTTAAAAATAATGTTCCTAAAAAATCTCTTTATAAAAAATTTTTAATAATTATTAGATACTTATAGAAAATGTTCAATATATTTTCAATTAAAAAAAAAATAATTTTATAATAAAACATTTTGGGGACAAAATTGGGGATTTACATTTAAAAATGATTTTTTTTTTGGCGATTATTAGCTTCGAGTTAGGCGAAATAAGGCAAAATTTTTCTGACAACACTGAGATTAGTTCATAGCGATCAGTGTTGGTTAAATTATGAGTAATTTTCAACAAAAAAAAAATATATATATATATATATATATATATATATATATATTGTTTAAGTAATGATGAATATCTAATTGGATTTGAGTAACAGAAATATTAATAAAAAAAAAAAGCATTTACTATTAAAAGTATTTATTAATTCTATTGTTTATTAAATGAAAAATTATTTTTGAAATGTAATTTATTATTTTAATATTTGATGTACTGTGTTAAATTTGAAACAAAACATAAATTTAAAAATGTAATCATCTTTTAATTTTAAATTGAGAACAGAATGGAAATAAAACAAAGTTATTAATATCGTTATCGAATAATTTTAAACACTTTTTGGTATAGAAAACGAATAATTTACAAATATTTTTACATTTCACTATTGATATCGCTAAAGGTTTATTATTAATACTACAAACGAACTTTCCAGAACGAAAGATTTGTTGCCACAAGGTGAGCGACGGATAACCTCAAGCGGCTCATATTCGGATCGATAACGATAATCATTCTCGAATGTTTTGTCAGAGAAATGTTTGAAATGCTCGAAGGCGATATCATTATCAAAGTATGTTGTCAGCTGGGTAAGTATGTGATGTCTTCGTATATTTGTGTAATGCTCAAATTCAATGCGCTTCTCTAATAGCCAGAAGGTGATTGCATATTTATTGTATAGGAATTTTGTATAGAGTATTTCTGATTAAAAAAAGAAACTTCATTTAAGATTGCGTCGCTTTTGAATATGGATTTAATAATGTCGTAATAAATACTAAAAAAAAAAACATGTTTTACAGTGAAATTTACTAATAGCTAAATTAATCTATAAATATATGTTTGATTTTAAATTACCCCACTGCAAGCCTATTTATTTTAAATTTAAGCCTAAAAACAGACTATATATTTATTACTACCATTTAATAAATTATGTAAGGCGAAAAGGAATTACATTTGTGTATACCTTAAACCCGTTCAAAAAAAAAAACGATTTTCGAATTTCGACCGTAACTCCCCCTAGGATTGTTCTTTTTAATGTAGAAACATAGTGTGCAAAATAAAAAGATAATATAGATCGTAAAAAAATCAGAAACTTCTAACGAATTTGACCAATGTTAACCCATAAAGCAGGAAGTTTAAAGGTCAAATTTTGGGATATTTGGGTTTTGTAACGCAAATTTAACTCAAAATTATTTATGGTTTTTCTGGATTTCGAAGCAATGATCTCTATAATGAATTTTGTTTTGTTAGAATAACTTTCCCTGCCAAAACTAGTTAAGTGCCTTCTTCTTGGCCATGATATCAGTTTGTAAAATTTACTTAGCACATAATCAAGAAAGGATGGTGTTTCAAAAAATTTTGATCCCAAGTTCAGTTGAGGGTTAAATTTACTTTTAGCTTTCCAGCTTTAAAGGTTAATTTCGGAATATTTTTTATAATCAATATTATCTTGTTATATTATAATTTTCATTAATCTGTATAATAATAAAAAAAAAAAACGACTCTAAAACACAAAAATCAGTCAAAAATGGATTTTTGCCGAAATCCGCAAAATTTTTAATTCATCAGAAATATCGACCTAATTATTCCTGATTTTTACTTTCTATGGGGGTTATCTATAATACAGAACAGTTGTATTCTAACTTTTTTGAAATTTATTTAACGAATTTTTCAAAAATTTGAAATTGGAGTTTTGAAACGTCTCTTTTTTTATAAAGCACCCTACAAACTTCAGGCTCAATGCGAAACGTGTTAGCTACATCCGATTACACTAATATTTTACATTAAAAATATCAATGCTAGGGGCAATTACTTTCGAAATTCGAAAAACGCCTTTTTTGAAGCGGTCTAATATATATTAGGTATATGACGGGCGTTGCGTTGCAGATATTTAGTACGAGTTACCTTTGCATAAATCAGAACATGGAAAATCTATAGTGGACACTTTTAATCTGTATCGTGATTATTGAATGAACGGCACAAGATCAGATCATATTACTTTTAATAAAACAATGGATAATACTTAAGTGTCGGAGGTTGTTGGTACTGAATTTACTATGGTATCCATCCAAAATGATGAAGAAGATGCGCTATTGGAACTAACACCAAACATGCAGTCCACTAAATGCGGTAGCACAGGCAAACGCTTAAAACTTAAAATTAAGTAAGGAAATTTTTCCTTATGCCGTTGAAAGATTAAATAAATATTCTTACGAACTGAAGACTTTTGACGGGTCGACTCAATCCATCTGACATTGTCAGAGTTGTATTAGTTGCCATAAATTCGTATGCGGACAATACACCAATGCATACTTCACAGCCCTCATTCTTCAAGTTATAAGGATATTGTCCATGTTTCTCTGTAAATCCAAAAGTTTATGCTGCACG
This sequence comes from Protocalliphora azurea, assembly GCA_932274085.1. Classification (NCBI taxonomy): domain Eukaryota; kingdom Metazoa; phylum Arthropoda; class Insecta; order Diptera; family Calliphoridae; genus Protocalliphora; species Protocalliphora azurea. The sequence goes on along the minus strand of OW026519.1, from coordinate 141,874,481 downwards.
TTTAAGCCATAATGACTTATATTCAGAATTCAGGCATGATCTACATTAAGACTATGGGACAGTAGTATCTCAAGAGGAGATTCGGAAGTCGAAGGACATAATGATGATCTTTCCTTAAATTACTGGAAGGTTATGGTTGATAAGATCAGCCAAATCTGTTAACAAAAAATTACAGAATCTTATAAAAATATCCAACAAACTTTCATGCTATTTTAGAACCACCAAGCCTGATACGCTCACGAAAGAAGCATTCCAGATAAAATAATAAAAATTTTTACAAAAGACCTGAATATCTCCGAAAGGAAAGTAGCATGTGTCCTGCATTTCAACACCGCAGATGGAAATATTTCAGTATTCCAATGAAAAACCTAAATCGCTTTCGAGTCTGATGTTGTAACTAAATAATTCCCAATTTCACCTGATTAAGATTAACTTATGTATAGCTACACATGTATCTAAAGGTTTTACAAATAGACCTCAGAGTTTACCTTGTTATAATAAGGAAAGTGATTTAATTATGACCTATGTTATTACAATAAATCACAAGATCTAACGCCACCATGTAACAACTTTCCAATTAACAACCTAAATCATTAATCTAAAAATTTCCGGTGTAAGATAAACATCAAAACGTTTCAATCAACATTGATTACATTTATTTATTTAATGCTTAACTCTTAGATCTTTTATCTATTTTATTTTAATTTAGATATGATTAAGTATTTAACAAAAACACAAACAAAACGATTACATTTCTATTTAACTGAAATTAATTACTTTTTATTTTCATTAATAGAAAAGTTTACTATTTTAAATAGATACAGCGGAAAAATATAAAAATTCAATTTAACAATTTAATTTCCGTTTATCTCGCAGCACTTAAATAAAAAAAAAACAATAGGTATGTATGTGATTAAAAACTTATTAAAACTCACACTGTCTGTTATCAGAGACAGCTAAATGATAAAGGTATAACAAATTTAAAAAAAGTACATAAAAATTTAATTGTTTTATTCAGGTGGAAGAAATTTTAGCAATAAAACTCTTTCTCATGTTTTTGTTAAAAATATATAGAAATAAATTATATTTTGCTTATTAACAAATATTTTAATTTAAATTTTATTATGTTAATTTAATCAGTTAGTTCACAGTCACGAATAGAACGCCACTTTTCCCAATCGAAACAGCCTAACCAGCCATTTTGCTTGGCAAATGCTTTCCCTTCAGGGCAGGGTAATACAACAGGATCAACACCCGCGGATGGGCAGAAATAGTATTTAGTAGGATCTGTATGGGGCTGAGGTTGATAAATATTTTCGCCTTCACAAGGCTCAGGTTGGACATGATAAATACAACTATCGGCCACTTCATCGAGAGGAACACAACCGGAAACCGTAGAATTTTTTATAAAGAAAGTATCGGGTTCACATGATTCTTCAATTGCCATATTGTCACCAATACAGAAATAGAATTTAGTGCCATCGGCTGAACCCCAAAACTCTAATTCCGATTGGCAGCCTTCAATAATATTGCGTTCATCTTTTGTTTTAATAACGGTCGCCGAGCACAAAACCAAAATGGCGCCCAATATTAGTGTAACTAAAAATGATAAATAAACCGTTAACTGAAATATACCTTACTTAATTTTTATTATTTTAACAAAAAAAAAAAATGTATAAAATTTAAATTTTATTTAAATTTTAAACACTTTTACACCTTTAATCATATTTTCAACCGTTTTATGTTTAGATTACCGCTTTTAAAAATCAACTAATTTCTTTTAGATGTTAAACACTCACTTTTATATATTTTTTTCTATTTTACCGAAAAAAAAAAAACTAAATCTAAATTTGCTTTATTAACTTATCTCTTAACCAATATTTTGATTCACAGTAATTCTCATTCAGCCTTGTAGCTATAAAAACAAGTAAAAAAGATATAGTCGGACAAGCCCGACCATATGATATCCTACACCATTATGTATATGCATCAAAATTCCGGAAGATGCTTTATATGGAACTTGTGTATTAAATGCAATGTGTATTTCTGTAAAATATACATAAATATAATAACATTTATATGATAAGTTAAGGGTGATTCCCGGAAGTGGGCATTATATGGGAGCTATTTTCAATTATGGACCGATCCTCATAAAATTTGGCACTGTTGTTTCTACTTATATAAAATTTTTGGTGTCAAATATGAACTTGCTACTGATATTTATATGGTACTTATGCACGTTAAAGTGATCTTCGGAAAAGTGATTTATATGGGAGCTATTAACCCATCTTTATGAAATTTGGCACATGGATTTATTCTTATACAAAAGTTATTTGTACCAAATTTCATGGAAATATTGATTTATTTAAGATATTTATTATCGTTAAAACCCTATTCCGTGAAGATATTTGTATGGGAGTTAGGTGAAATAATGAGACGATCATAACCAATTTCTATAGGCTTTATACTGACGCCAAAATAATTATTTGTATCAAATTTAACCAATATAACTTCAAATTTGCGACCTGTACTTCGTTAAAAAAGTTTACTTGGACAGTCAGTCAGAGGGACATCGTTAAATCGTATCAGAAAGTGATTCTGAATCGGTTGGTATACTTAAAGGTGGGTATATGACTAATATTTTTGAGCGTTTCAAACATCAGCATAAACACATAGTACTCTTCCCACCTATGGTAGTGTAAGTCGTCAGTTTTTAAGTAGGTTTTATAAGGAACATTTATGTTTTAATGGTTTTTCTGCAGAACGTTCATTGGTCTTGTTTTTGTTTGTATACACTATTATTTCTGTGCCACTGAAAGTTCGTCATTTAATCTATTTCTTCATTTTTTAATAATTTTAATTGTCTCTAAAAAGGTGTATGCAGATAAAATTTAATTGTAATCAATATTTTTAATACATGCAGAGAAAAATGTAGATAATAAATTGAGCATTACGATTATATAAATAAATTATGTTTACTACAAAAATAATTTAGTTACGAAAATTACTGTTTGATTACTACATCAATAATGCAATTACATGAATTATTGCAATGACCATAATATTATAAAAAATGATATGTTTGCCGTATTAATGCTCAACTATATTTTCTCTGCGCGCACACTCGAAGTAAAATTTGCATGAACTAATTTCCAATTGAAGTGACATTATGTTCCAGATAATCGGCTTCCGTAGTTACTCGAACATATGTTTTGAAAGTAAAAAATGTAAAAAATAATATAAGTACCTAATAATAACATAACAAATAACTTACATCTACCATATAAGGTTTTATATTAAATTATTATCACATCTATAAAAATTGATGAATAAATATTTATGAGACATTAGGTTAATTTCTTGAATATAGATAGTCTTATTTGAAAAATAGCTGATCCCAGGATTTAAAAATAAAAAGATATACGCAGTAAAATTTATATTTTATCGCTCTTTCATTAAATCTGCAAATTTAAAAAGTTGCGAATTATAATATTATTTTTTTAAGTGTATTGTATATTGGTATTTAGTTATAGCTGTCTTAATAAGTAGTGTAGATATTGATAAAACTATTAAATGTCTCATGTAGAAAAAACAAACAATTAATCAATATTTTGGCAAAATTTTCAGAGAAATTATTTATTAAATTCTTGATTTATATTTAGATATTAAAAAGAATTATATTAAATCATTACTAATTAAAACATAATGAATAATATCTACTTAAAGTATTTAAAGTAGATATTATTCATTATTATATAAAAGTAAAAAATGCCTGCTTTTAGACCGATTTAAAAAATATATATATTAGAAATATTTCTAGAACATTATATACTTAACTACTCCTTTGTAAAAAACAAAAATATAATCTTGAAAATTTTCGATTTTCAGTTTTTACCTCTGTGATTAAAAATGGAAAGTAAAAGATATTAAACAATTTTTACCTAGAATTAGTTACTTCCTCAAAATATTAATTTTCAGTTTTCAATTAATCGCCATTTTTATCAATTTCAACCCTTTGTGAGACATATTGAACTAGGTCGCTCTTTTTATGGCAACATATTGTGGATAATGTTTACGAAAAATCATTCGCATAACTAGTTGTTTCATTTAAAGCCAACTAAGCAAACTAGTTCAATTGACTGACCACAGCTATAAGGAACGGCCAATTTATTGAGCTAATAAACTCAACTCTACTTTACAACCCTAGAAATGGGGCTACTGAATTTCAACTTAGTCATTATAAGATAAAAATAGTTTTCTTTAGTAGGAAATTTAGACATCAGAATATTGAACCTATGTTTCGGAAACATCGCTATCAATCTTATGACCGGGCTAAATATTTATGAAAACATTTTGAATAGTAAATTCAACTTTACGACTAAATGTCAACGGAAAAAACCTAAGGAGTTGCTGTCAAGATTCCGTATTGATTCTCAATTGCATAAGTTTTTCTGATTCTTTTCTATGAGGTTATCGATTATGGTGAAAAATGCCTAAGGATAAAAATAGACATTTGCTGCAATCTGTACTGGCGATGTTTTAAACTCAATTGTTAGGAGTCAGTCTTTATTTAAGTGTGGTGCTTAAAGGTCTGCATCACACAACGCCAGTTGAAGACATAAAAGCTAAAGTTTTACTTTTAGGTCATCATGTTAAAAGCATTTGAAATATTATAAGTCGTGCTACTAAACATCCTCTTCCAATGTTTTTTGGTGGATCTAGATCCTTACTCCAACAATAAGTATATTTACAGCATGAAGACACTTTGTAATGCAGTTATACAAGTTGAGCTCGAAAAAAATCGATGACGTAGTACAATGTTTTAGATGCCAAGAATTTGGACATACGAAATCATATTGTAGAAAATCTTTCAGGTGTGTAAAATGTGTTCTTGCTCACTTAACTGAATGTACTAAGCCTCAAAATACCCCCCTCAATGCGTGCATTGTTTGAAAAATCATACCGCGAATTACAAAGGATGCGAACTTTACCAAAAACTCGTACATAAACAAACTTATAGAACTATGAGAAATACAACAGAGTCACAGAATTTTAATAATATACCTATTTTTGCTCAAAGAACCCACAATAATGGTCCTTTAACTTATGCTCAAGTTGCCGGTGCAAATAACGGCGCTAATAACTTACTTCATAAAATTGAGTCAATGCTTGAAAAACAAAGAGAGCTAATACTTTAATGAACATGATGCCAATGCTTATGACCAAACTAAACAACTAGACTTACATATCAACTCAATGGCAGGGCACATGCTGGTGCTGCAATTTTAATTAAGTCTTCAATCAAATATGAAGTTTAGATTTTCTGACTGAACTTTATATGCAGGCAGCTGGAGCTAAAATAACTTGCAATAATAATAGTGTCACAATATATTCTGTTTACTTTCCATCCCGATACAATGTTCTGTGTGATCAGCTTGAAAAATTCTTTGAAAATCCTGATCATAGATTTTTAGTAGATGGTGATTTTAACTCTAAACACCATACAGATAAGAGTGAAATGCTAGTACTTAAAATTTTTCTAATTTAACCTTAAACTCAGTCTTTAAAATTAAAAATAATATTTTCTTTAAGTGTATTTCTCCTATACATAATTAATAAAAGTTAATTATTTCATAAATAGTTGCTTATAGAGAATCATTGTAAAATTTCAGTTAATTGAAAACAATTTATGAATAAAAGATATTAACAGCAAGGTGAAGGTAAATAAAGTTTATATTATCAGATTTTTAGTCGGAATATTATCCGCTGTACGAAGGTCACACGAAAAGAGCAAGACTTATTTTTATTATTATATAAAATTTTTTATTTTGAGGAAGGAGTTAGCCAATTTGAACGCGCATTAATGCATGTAATATTTTGAAATTTCAATCGCATCTACGTATGGACGGATATCAATATATCAAAACAAAATTCAATAATGATCAAGACAAAAAACATTGATTGTACGCTATTATTTTCTCTACATCTCCACGCGTACCCACACGTACGCATACATAATAACTCTAAAATCACTGAAATCATTACCATGAAAATTCATAGAAGATATAATTATGAAAAAGGATATTTTCCTCTCAATTACTATGGAATTGCATATTAATTTAAATTTTTTAGATTGACTTTACAGCCACGCTACCATAACCTTTATTGTAATTCATCAAATGTGGCAAGGTTATATAAGTAGTAATTTTAGCTGAAAATTTTAAATTACATGTAATTACAAATAATAGTATTTAATTACATTTTAAATCTTTTAAAATTAAGTCCTATCGAAATGTTATTAAAAAAAATTCAATATAGAATTTTTATTTGAAGTAATTTTACATATTTTTTACGTCACTCAATCGTTATTTTTGAAAACAACATATTCGTTGCGGAGTTAATTTGTAATTGAAAATTTTAAATTACAATTACAAGGTAATTGTAATTGCATATGTAATAGATTACTGAATGTAATCAATACCCTCAAAGCCTGTATATAAATTTATCATTCCTTTTTAGAATTTCTACAGTATTCATCTAGGATCCCTTTACATGTTAGGGTGTTATAATACGATATCTGTCTATTGAAATGAACATTCTGAAGGCCCACTATTATTGATGGACATGTTTTGTATATCCAAATTGGTTCATAAACATCTAAGGTATGAACAAATGTTTGCCATATATATATATATATATATATATATATATATATATATATATATATATATATATTACGTCTATTTATTTAATTGAAATATTTTAACTTGGTTTTATCTTTACAATGATAAAGAAAGCTTCTTGTTAACTTATATTATATAAGCTATTATAAATGTTTGCTTATATGTGTTATTGATAAATTTTTTTAAGCTGGGACCCAATTTTAATACTAAAAAAACTAACTTTTAATATTTATTTCAATTGAAAAACAAACTTTTGTGTTAAAAAAATAATAAATTTTTTACTTTCATCATTGTATTTATTTTTTGTTTTCATTTGGCAAATATTTGATCAAAATTGCGTGACCACTAGTTTTACAAAAGATATTGTTTGTCGTTGTTTGTTCTTGCAAATGTTTTGTAAGAGAAAACAGAGTCAAACAGAATTCTATAAAATGTCAGCTATGATTAATAATAAGTAAAAACTCGTATCCCATTAAAAAAGAGAAAAATTTTATATAGTAGTTAGGTCATTTTGGTCTAATATTTGTGATATTTATATTATAGTTTGTAATATTTATAACCAAAAATTTAAAATTATTTGAAGCTTTTTTCATTGGATAAAAAATCCTATACAACAACAATACATACATATATATATATATATATATATATATATATATATATTTTATTTTTTGAAGTAAAAGCAAAAGCATGAATAGACAAGCCCGACTATATGATAACCTACTCCATTATGTATGTAAGGGTTCAGAAGGGATCTTATATGAGTCCCGCAATTAATTGCTGACCGATATTTATGAATTATATTATGTTATTTATGCGTTTTAGGATGATTCCCGGAAGTGGGCCTTATATGGTATCTGTGATTTCTATTTATGTAAAACTAACTAATATTTGCATGGAATTATTGCACATTACAGAAATTTTCAGAAGAGGGTTTTATATAGGAGCTATCGTCAATTAAAGACCGATCTTCATAAAACTTGGCATACAGATTTCTACCTATATAAATCTTATATATGCTAAATATTTCTATATTTATAGCATTCATGATCGTTAAACCCCTATTCAGAGGAGACATTTGTATGTGGGCTAGGTAATATAGTGACGGATTATTACCAATTTCAATAGGCTTCGTCTTTAGACCATAACAGACATGCGTGCCAAATTTCATTCAATTATTTTCAAAATTGGTTTACGTGAACGGACTGACGAACGGAAGGAAGAAAGAAAGTGACTCTTAACCGACAGGTATATATTAAAGTGGATCTCAGAAAAATATTTTTGGCTGTTACAAATATCAGCACAAACGCATATTATTTATGGTGATGTAGGGTATAAAAACAATCTTTTGAAACAGTCCATGATGATATTTTTTTTTTTTTTTTTTTTTTTTGAAGTAAAATCATACAGATATTATTTTAAAAGATATTGTTTTTTTTTTTTCATCATGATGGATATTTATATTTAAAAATAAAAAACCTTTAAATATATTTTCGAAATAATTAAAAAAAAATTACTCAGTAAAGATATTTATATGAAATTAAAAAAAAATAAAAAAAACGTGTTAAGGTATAAATAAGATGTTATACCGTTCTTGCAGTTACTCTAATATTGTTACTCTAATATTGTAGAACATAATTATTAGCTAAGCTAGCGGATTAAGTTCAGCTAGCGGATTAAGTTGCAGTTCATCAGAAAATTTGAGTCGTAAAGTTGCCATTGCAGTTATTTTAGAATTTTCAGACAAAGAAGCAGTAACAACCAAATGTCAGAAAAATGATTTAAACACACAATTTTCATTATTATGAACTTGACTTGCATAAAATGCTTTTGATTTTTATTTTTTCGAGCAGAAATAAAAGTTATTTTCTAATTTTTATTTTTTTCTAGCAGAAATAAGTTATTTTTTATATTTATTTTTTCTAGACGAAATAAGTTATTTTTTTATTTTTCCATATTAAAAAAATATCCAAAACTATCGCCATATCAAAAAAAAAAAAAAAAAAACATCGCAAAAACGAAAATACTATCGCCATATCGAAAAATTTTCCCTGTATCGAAAAATATCGCCAGAAAATAAAAAAATATCGCCATATCGAAAAGATATCACTATAACGAGAAGAAAATTACCAAAACAAAAAAAAAATATTTTTTTATAAAGCGATATTTTTTTGATATGGCGATAGTTTCGGCGACTTTTAATAACTATTTTTCAATGTGATAAAAATTACAAAATAACTTATTTCGTCTAGAAAAAGTAAAGATCTAAAAGTAACTTTCATTTCTGCTGAAAAAATAAAAATAAAAAAAAAACTATTTTCTTCTGACTATAATGATAAAATTCATAACAGTTATGATCCCTGGTTCTTATTGGCAAGTAAAAGAATTAACATTAGGCACATGAATGTTTTAAGATTTATTCAGTGTTTTTATAAGGGAAATACCACCATTTTATTATTTATTTATTTTTTTTATCGAATATACACGTAATTCACATACACATTCATGTAATTTTACATAAAAGTTATGTAAATTTAAAATTTTACCTTATGTGGCAGGGGGACGAAAACGTGCGGAAGCACGCCAATTTTTTAGTTTCTGAGTATGAATTTATCCTTGAATCATTTGTACGAAATTTCGTTGTCGTACATGCTTTTGTTTCGCGTCGTTTAGTGCACCGATCTATATCGAAAACTGTTTTTGGAATAAACTATTTTTAAGATATCTTTCGTCTGCTTTTAAGAGTTATTGGCCTGCAAAGATATCCTCCTTTAAATAAAAAATAGTACGTAATAATTTTCAGTTTTTAATTTTTTATCATAAAGCTAGGTACTACGAATAAAATAAGCCATATATATCATGAAAATTTATGAACAAGTATTGAATTTATTCACAATTAACTGACGATATCTATTTTTATATTAAAAACATTTACACTTACAGGCAAAATATAACGTATACACCTTGTGTCTCACACAATTTATATTAAATTGTCCCATTAGTCAGGATCTTTTAATGCTTTTTCATCCAAATCAAACAAACCGTTCTCGAGTTTTATTATATATCCAATTAAAAAAAAAAAGAGGAAAACAAAAACACATTTTTCAAACCAGTGTCATCAATTACAAATTTTCAGTAGGATACATTTCCAAAAAAGAGATCATTTTCCCCACTATTTCTAAAATACTAATTTTTATTGAATTTTATATTAACAAAATAATAAAACGTTATAAACATTAATTAGAGATATCGTGTCTCTGTTACTTCCGCAAAAAAATCCAAAAACGGTTTCGAATCAGTGCAAGAAAGCAGTCGCTAGCTTATATAGGGGCTATTGTATTCAAAAACCGAACCCGGAAACCGGTTTTTTATGAAATGTTCTTTCTTATTTTTTTTTTTTTTTTTTTTTTTTTTCACTAAAACTGCCCATATTTTCCTTTTTGTATGTTTGCTTAGGGAAAATTGTTAACAAAACCTAGATAAAAAACCAATTGAAGTTTTGACGTTTGTCACAAAAACTATTTCCTCCATCCAAAATAAAGTGAATTTCATTAAAAAGGTACATAGTTAACCCGTGCAAAGCATGTCTTATAAGATATTGAAAGCCATTTGTTATTTTTCAAGTGCTTTAAATCAGTGTGTGAGCGGAGAAATAATAATGTTCTGCAGGTACTTAAAACCATATAAATACTGCTTGTGCTGTTCAACTTTATGAGCAAATGCTGTGTGTATTGTGATAGCGACCTAGTAAGACATGAGAGTGCGATTGCTCACATTATATAAGAAATTTGACCACTTGTTTTGGGTCAAATGGAAAAAAAGAATTTGTCTGTTTTCTTTGCATGTTTTTATATGAACAACTTACGTATGTGCGTTTGCGTTCATTAATGTGTAAATGACAGTATTTTCGTAAGCAAAACAGTCGTTTAAAAGAATTTTTTATATTATCGTGATTTATGATCAAACTAATTATCAAATATTAATAAAGTTACTAATTATATACATATTGAAGAGAAATGAGAAAATAAATGCAATATTGAAAAAACATGCGATAATTTTTATTAGTAAACATATTTTATTAAATATAAATATTTAAAAGTCTTTCAAATTAGTTTTTGAGACTCATTATCATACATGATTTTTTTTATATATATTATTACTTAAAATAAAATCTAACATAATAAAAATAAGTGAGAATATTGATGAACACAAAATTAATTTTAACACTAAAATTATTTAAAATATAAAGAAATATTAAAGTTAAAAAATCGAAGCTATTAAGTAAACATACTAGTCATATACTTCTTAATTATGAAACTCAGAGTTTCAAAGTTTTAATAACTTTAACTTCTAGGTTTCAATTACTTTTTTTAATTAAGACTAATATTTTAATTACTATATAAATTAACCCTTTTACATTTATTCAAAAAAGAAAATATAACAATAAAATATATACATACATATATGTATGTAAAGGGTGATTCAAGTAGAGATACTTTTTTCAATAGCCTTTTTTGACAGATCACGTGTGAGTCGTGTTTACAAATCGTTAAACTTTATTACGAAAATTCATGTTCTGTGAGGAATGTATGTTTCGTGCACTTCGCTCAACTTATGGTCAACATAATCGGCCTACTGAGCGTACTATTGGCAACACCATCACCCAATTTGAGACCCAGCATTCATTACTGGATAATATTAGACCGAATAGACCACGTCCAGCACGCTATGAAGAAAATATAGCGGCCGTAACTGAGAGTGTACACGAAGACCGTGGAGAGTCGATTCGGCGCCGTTCGCAGCAACTTGGACTTACGTATGAAACGACATGGCGCATTTTACGTCGAGATCTTAAATTGAAAGCGTACAAAATACAGCTTGTGCAACAACTGAAGCCGCTCGAGCGACATCGCTTCGTTCTATGGGCTCTTGAAAAGTTCCAAGAAGATCCGACGTTTTCGAGGCAAATTTTGTTCAGCGATGAGGCCCATTTCTGGCTCAATGGGTATGTAAACAAACAAAATTGCCGCATTTGGGACGATTAGCAACCTGAAGAGATTCAAGAACTGCCACTTCATCCAGAAAAAACAACGGTTTGATGTGGTTTGTGGGCCGGTGGAATCATCCGTCCTTATTTCTTTAAAAATGATGCCGGTGCGAACGTAACCGTCAATGGCGAACGTTATCGTGCCATGATAACCGACTATTTGATGCCTGAAATTGAAGCTCGTGATCTCGGCGACATCTGGTTTCAGCAAGACGACGCCACTTCCCACATATCGCAACAATTAATGGATTTATTGAGAGAACACTTCTGTGAGCACATAATATCACGTTTTGGGCCAGTCGATTGGCCACCAAGATCGTGTGATATCACACCGTTAGACTTTTTCCTGTGGGTATATGTAAAGTCTAAAGTTTATGCGGACAAACCCGCTTCGATTCAAGCCTTGGAGGAAAACATCACGCGTGTCATTCGCCAGTTACCAGTCGAAATGCTCGAACGAGTAATCGAAAATTGGACTCAACGGATGGACCATCTGCGACGTAGCAACAGCCAAATCATATTACGCTGGGCTTTAGTACATAGGTAGCCTTGGATCAAAAGAAGATTTATCAGAAATTAGTTAAAAAATAAAAATTTTGAGCATGAGCCTCATGTTCACGACCCCTTTGAGATATTACAAACTAAATTTTCGAGATAACAGAACCCAAAATTTTATTGAAAATTTTTATGTAATTTTTAAAATTAGAATTGTTTTTATTGATATATTTATATTTTATACACTTTTAAAGAAATTGGAGATTTTGGGTTGCTTTTTTGGCAAATTATATTTTAAAATAACAGCTGAATCACGTAGCTCTTATAGTGCCGTTGTCGGCTTGCCTTATAAGTTAAGAACATCGTATGGATTGTAAATACCTTATTTAATGTATTTTTTTTTACATAAATAAGAGGAACATTACGATATGGGGAATCATTTGTAAAAAAAAATGATTTTAAACTTTTAGACTTTCGATTTAAATATAAAAATTTTACTATTAACTCTATAATCGCATTTTTGCAAATAATGCGATTAATGATTTTTCATTAAAAGCTGCATCAAAAAATGTCGAAACGTTAAAAAGTTAGTGGAAAGTACCGTTTAAAATAAAACAAAAATTAAATTAATTATTTTATATCTACTATGTCGCAGTTTAACAGAAATTAGATCAGCAAACAATTTTATATCAAAGACCAAAATTTATGTTATTTGATAGAATATAAATTTTTAACCGCGTTTGATACGTGAACTTTTTAACGATCGTGAAAAATTAGTATCACATTCCTTTATGTCATTCAATGCTGCACTAGGCCTTGCTATGGTATTTTAAATATTTGCAAAAATTTTAAAAATTGTAAAAAGTTATTACCCTAATGTTCAGTCTACAGTGGTATCGCTTTGGCCCATTTATTCGCCACCATTTTCTACTAGGTATCTTCCTATTATCTCTATATCAACCATTTTCAACATTACTTACTTTTTAATAATTATAAAAATATACAATTATCTTATCTAAAACCAAAAAAATCAAAACTGCCCAATAATTTCTTATTACCTTTCGACAAACAACAAAAATGACAAATGCTTTAATGTCTAAAATCGAACCATAAATCAGCAAAGAAAACAAAATTGTTTCGAAACATTTAACTTAGCAAAATGAAAATGTTTAAGATCCATAAAAGCACTTGTAACACAAAATGTTAACAAAATATTATTTTGTGATTTAAAACATTTTTAAGGCTGATTTTTACAACTGAAAAGAATGTGTAGAATAGGAGGTAACAACATCAAGAGAGAAAAAAAAACAACAGAAAATCGGATTTTATACACATGAAATGTTTTGCATAAATGACAGCAACATTCAGTAATAGTCGTATTAGTAGTTGTTGTAGTTGTACAAGAATAATAATAAAATCATAAACACAAATTGCTTATCAAACATATTCGATTACAAGAAACATTGTTACACTTTGTGATACAAGTTAGGCAAAATATTGTTGCTGTTGCTGCTTTCTGTTTTAACTGTAATAATACGGATGATAGTGTGGATGATGTTAAGGATTGTTACTGTTTGCTGTTGTTGACAATAATGATGTTGGTGTTAATATTGTTACACTTGTTACAGCTATTTGTTTTTTTTTTTTTTTTTTTTTTTTTGTTTTTTGCTTTAAGGGCATATTTTCACAAAATGTTATTTTTCCTTTATTTTTGTGTAAAATACCAAAATGACAGATGTACGAGATGTATGACTACAAAATGCATGTTTACATTTTCAAATGGCAACAGTTTTCATTGTTTTTCTCTGACAGTTGTTGCATTTTATTCATGTTCTTTTGGATAAATTTTATATTAATTGGGTGGTGAAATAAGCAATTTCTTAAAACATTATACAATTCTTACTAACGAAGTCAAAATTTTCCGTCTTATAATTATTATTATTATTATACATTATACACCACCATAGGTGGTTGGAGTATTGTGCGATTGTATACCAATCGACTCAGAATCACTTTTTAAATCGATCTAACGATATCAGTCCGTCTGGCTGGCAGGCTGTACGGCTAGCTGGCTGTCCATGTAAACATTGTGCACAAAGTACAGGTCGCAATTTTAAAGTTAATTCAATGAAATTTGGTACGTAGAAATTTTGTGATATAAGGACTAAGCTTATAGAAATAGGTTGTGATCGATCCATTATTTCACCTAGCCCCATGCAAATGTCCCCCCGGAATAGAGTTTAAACACTCAAAAATGACTTAAAAATAAATATATTTTAATGGAATTCGGTGCAAAGAAGTTCTGTGCAAGTATAAATCTTTGTACTAAATTTTATGAAATCGGTCCATAATTGACCATAGATCCCATATAAACAAACCTCTCTTCCGAAAATCACTTTAACGTGCATAAGACTCATACGAATATTAGTATCAAGCCAATATTCGACACAAATAAGTTTTATGTATGTAGAAACAACACTGCAAAATTTTATGAGAATCAATCAATGATTTATCATAGCTTCCATATAATCCCATTTCCAGGAATCGCCCTAAAGTGCATAAAATCCTCTAGGTGTTAGTATGAACGCATTATTCTGTATTTGTTTATTTTATTTTACATTTAGTAAAATTGGTTACAGGTGTAATATAATTAATTTATGCTCGTACACAATGGTGAAGGGTCAAGACCGACTATATGGTATATATATATAATTTCTCAATAAAATAATTTTTATTAAGACATGATAAGAATGAATAATAATATGACAAAATGAGATAATAATATGATAAAATTGGATGACTATATGATAACATGAGGTAAAAGTATGATATAATGGAATCATAACATGATAACATGAAAAAACAAACCATAAAATCGGATACAATATGACAAAGTAGAATCATAATAACTGTTACTCGTAATCATTTATATTTTTGGCTGTGATCATATGTTTCAATCATAATATGTTGCTCTTAGATTATGGTCACTACAACTATATTTTTTTCTCTGCGTGCAAGATAGACAATTCCAGAGGTACATTAAAACCCAGTATATGTTGAAAAGTGTTCGAAATATATAAAATTATATGCTTCAGTAAAGAAAATATGACAAAAAACTTTAGTAAAGTCTGAATATTCCTCGACTGAAAAGAGACTAACAATTATTTAAATGAATATTTCAGGCCTTAGTATGCCTCTATTACAATTTGAAGTTAATTTTTTTAAGGAAAATTTTGATAATAATATTGAAAGAAATATGTATTTTTAGAGATGTTTTGAAAATGGTCCAGCTCACGTAAATTTAAACATTCAGGTGTAATATTTTGGTAATCATATAAGGGCAGACTAATCTCCATTTCTAGAGGGGTATATTTGCAACTTTTAATGTATGTATATATGTGAATATATATATATATATATATTGTAAGTGTAATACTTTATTGTGGGGGAATTAAAAAAGTATATATATATTCGCGGATCCAATTGGGAAATGCAGCAAGATTTAAAGGTGTCCGCGAATAGGTTCGAATAATAAAATAATAAGTATAACGTATTAGTTCTGTGAATTAGGTCCTCTCGTTAGGAATAAGAACAATGTTCAGGAATCTGGATATAATTAAGTTCAGGACTGGTCAGTCAAAAATTATTTATGCCAAATTTCATCACCAGGTATTAAATTTATTGTAAATATATGAACACTATTTTTGAGAGTGGAACAAATATAGGAAATATGGTAAGAAAACCCGAACTTTGATTTCAATGTTAATATAGGAAGTTTCGTATTGTCCTTTTAATAAATATCTAGAACTATGTAAGCGCTTGTTTCAGATTGCACATATTTTTTTATTTTATTTTTGTATAAACTAAAAGTTTAAAAAAAAGTAATTGGAAAGATTTTTTCTTTTAAATTTAGCTTAAAGTTAGTGCTAACTAAAACTTTGTGTTAATGAACTTATTTTAATATTTTGTTTAAACTGAAAGTTAGTATTTAACTTTCTTAATCCACTATTTTTTTGTAATCTAAATATTAAAATAATGCATTTGTTTTAAAGATGATTATGTTTATAAATATATATATTATAATTTACACATGTATACAATCTGATATTAGTCCTAATGAAATTATCTTTTCCCCTTACCCAATACTCATTATTTTAAATTTAAAACAGCTTATCTAAGCGTTATTTTAAACGCTTAAAATTACACTATGTAATGTAAAATTAATTTTTAACTACAATTTATAACTTTTTCCTTTTTTCTATTTATTTTAGACATATGTAGCTTTTTCCCTTATTTTTCACAGCATTTTTAATTTATTCCTATTTTTTTTCGTTTTGAATTTAATTTAATACTCGTACATAACAAAGTTTTTAATTTCAATTAAAACTTTGTCATGGTCCTTAGAATATGGAAATGTTTGTTGGCCAGCCTTCACTGCATGTCTTGTCGTTTATTTGTGTATTTGGATGAGAAGAGTGTATATGAATGAAAAAGATGCTTGTTTGCCAGGAAACACCATCAAAAGTTTGCCTTTATAAGTAATCATGATGATCATGTCTTGGACACACAAAATGTTTGCTGAAATTAGTTTTTTTTTTTTTTTTTTTGATACAAACTTTTGTAATTGGATGTTTTCAGATTGTATTTTTTCTTGCAAAATATTTTTCCCTAACAAAACAAGGATTTCTTGAATTATTATTAACAAATGCTGATATTGCTGAAAAAAATATTGACAATATATTTTAATGTTAAATGCAACATCTCTGATTATTTCTGAAAGTTGCTACAAGCAATTGAAATCCCAAAAAAAAACGTCTTATGGTAATGCTAATAACTCTGTTTTTCGACATAAGCTTCTAGCGATTTCTTTTGTGATGAAAAATGTTATTTGCCCAATTCACAACTTTGTTATTGAGTTACTTGTTAAAATGTTATGTGAATAAAAATAAAATTTTGAAGTGATACACTTTATGAATATTTGTGTTATTTTCAAAAGAATTAAAATATTATAAATGCCAAATTTTTTATTATTTTATTTTTTACTTTTTCTAAATACTTTATGAAAATGTTTATAACCCCTGTCCCCTTAAAGTATACTAATAGACTGGAAATCACTTTCTGAGTCAATTAAACGATGTCCGTCCGTTTGGCAGGTTGCCTAACTGTCCTGGTAGTAAGTAGTCAGGTGGTAGTCAGTCCATATATAACAATAATTTTAATAATAAGAATAATTTGATGAAATTTGGAACATATGACTATTTTGGTATAACGACACAGCTTGTTGAAATTGGTTATTATCGTTATTTCACCTAGCCCCATGCAAATGTTGTTGTGTGTGTTTTTTTTTTTTTTTTTTTTTTTATTGGATTTAAACATTTTGCGAACCCAACTGAATTTAAATCAGTTATCTTTTTTTACTGATTTCAATTCAGTTAGGTTCGCAAAATGTTTAAATCCAATAAAAAAAAATGACTGAAATATTTATTACAGAAATAAATTTATTATAAAAATTCGCTTATAGCAAGAAAAATTGGTATTCCTAACCGAAAGATTTTTACTTTGACGTTTCAAAATAAATTATTACGTAAAATTTCACAAATGTAATAAACATTAACAGAAAGTTCATGCACTTAAAAAGTATGTTTTAGGCGCTTAAAACATGCACTAAAAATGTTAAAGTATGCCCAGAGATAAAATATGTACTTATTTCTTAACTCTTATTAAATAAAAAACATATTTAAAGAACATTTTCGCCACTTCAAAAGTAGAACTAATTGCATATTATGTACTTTTTTTAAGGTTATTAATAATTATTTTAGTAAGAAAAAAGGATAACAATTTCTAAGAAAATTAAAATTTTACAAATTTAAATGTATTTTTAATATCTTTCAATAAGGTTATAGCATAATTTTTATTAAAAAATTTTATAAAAATAGTTTTAAGAAAAGTACTTCAAAAGCAATGAACAAGAATTATAAAAGAAGAACATCCTACTAATGACAAATATGGATTAAAAAAAAGAACTACCCAAAGTAATTTTTATGTGTTTTGCATTGCCATTTCGAAATACTGACTTCTTTGAAAGTTTAAAACTAAAAATTGTTTTTGTTTAAACTGTTGAACAAGCCTGTCCATGTCAGGCAAAAATGTCATTGTATAAAATCTGGTTCCGTTAGAATTTAAAGGAAAATTAATTTCATAAGCAATCTAATTTTAAACTTGCTAGGTTATTTAGAAGCTTCAGGATGAGGTATAAAAAATGATATATGCAAACTTTCAAATATTTCCCACTATCGTTATTTTGCAACAGTCTTCATAATTATTTTTTCATCCTTGAAGCTATTTTTATGTCCATTAATATTGCATGTGGTCCTTATGAATTCCTTTTAGTTTTTTTTTTTTGTACATATGTCATGTAAAAATGTCCAATATTTTTACTCTAAAATATATAACTCTCAAGATGCTGATATTATCTCCGCTATTCGTGCCAGATCACATAAATTTTCGATATTGTAGCTCCAAACTTGATAGGACGTTGTGCCATTGCTGACAACATTATTTTTGATCCTAAGATAATTGTAGTGAGGCTTGAACGTTTTCGTAGAGGAACTTATATATAATTTGTTCTCAATTGTGGATCAGGACAGTGCTATTACTGACATAATTTTTTAGGATTTTAAAAGCGTTATAGTCCGGCTTGATCGATTTTTGAGGAGTTTTTTATATAAAACCTTTGTTTTATTGTGGATCAAATATTTTTGTAAAGTTTAGAATTACATTTTAGGATCTTAATGTGCAAAAAACATAGTGTCTACCGATACTAATTTAAGCACTTTATAAGTAGATATGTACCGTAGGATTAACTCAATCTTTTTTATCTCCTCCAAACTGATGTTATTAATAACAAATGATTTAATTTTTACATTATAATTTTTTTTTAAATTACGTTTATATATTTGATTTAATTGTTTGTGATTGAAAAACAACCTTATATTTCAATTACGCGATGTATTTGACATATAATCGTTGCTTTTCACTGAATAAAATTTGTTTAATACAATTTCAAATCGTGATTTTAAACATTCTATACAACAACTGTTTTGCAACAGTTAATTTCAAGCTAAATTTAAAAAAAAAAAAATCTTTAAAACTAGTTTTTTGAAATATTGTTTGCTCCAATTATTCGATTAATCGGCATAATTTACTCTAACAAATTTTTACTCGAAATTATTGATTTTAAATTAATTGAACAATTATTTAATTGTAATTTGTTGATTAATCGAACAAACATTATTCCTATTACCTCTATTCTAAGACGTTTTAATTCGAATTAGTGTAACTTTGTGATTTATTCAATTTTAATTTCTTTCTATTCTAACTGAAACTGCACAAAAATGTTTATAATGATCAGACCAACCAATCAGAAGTTATTTAAAAAATTTAAACGCCAACATCTTAAAACTTATTTTTTTGACTTCGAATATATTAGAATACATTTAACTATACATACACATTAAAATTTTATATATGATATAATTTTGAACTGATTTGATTTTTTACAGATTTCACGCATATGGAAATCACAGTCACAGCTTTACTTTTTTGAAATTCATTTTTCTCATTTGCACAGTGTTAAGTCTCTAAAATGGAGCATTTTCATTTTACAAAAAATATGCATTAGAGATTTTTTATGAACAGTTAATTTATTAATTTATGAACTGAAGTTACATTGACATTACACAAAAATTACGCAGAGATTTTATTATACAAACAATTTTACATTGTTCCATTTTTGGGTAATTATACAGAAATAGGTAACACTGCTCTAGATTTTTCATTAAGTTGTAGAATTTTGGCAATAAATCATATCTTGTGCGCAGACATCGAAATTTTTATATCACGAATATCACACATAAAATGTTCGTTGTAATCTTAAACTCGACATGTTTTACTCACTTATATCATCTACAAATTTGTATTGAAAATTCCTTCAGCTGGTTAAGCTATTTAAACCACTAATGAGTTAATGAAGTTATAAATATATTCAGCTCTTTTAAAGCTCTGGAAAACAGAAGTCAGTAATAATGGTACCACCGTTTTAATAATATTAAAAAAAAATAGCAGTTTCTATAACACAGACAATTTTATATTTAATATATTGAAAATAGACACTAACGATGAGACACAAGTCTCATATCTTATCGGCCGTGTAGCAATTAAAAGTCTCTTCTGTTTTATTTTTGAAAATACACATATGTGTTTATGTAAGTATGTATGTATGTATCAGAATTTTTTTATGGGAAAACTTTTAACTTCAAAAAAGCGTCATCAATTATTCAAGAAAAAAAATTAAGAGAGTGAATGATATGACTAATAAAATGCTACATGAGGAGCAATAGACGAATTTGTAAATACTCTATAAGATAAAATATATTTAAGGAATTAGAGAAGAAGCTGAAAAACCGTGGGTTATTTAACATATAGTTTTGATGGACTATCATTATAATGTGAATTATGACTCATTGTTGTATTGTCACTTCAATTCCATTTATATGTAAGTCACGATATCTTTAATATTACAAAAGTAAAACGTATGTTTGCAAAGTCCCGAAGAAAATATATTGGTAATACCAATATATACCAATTTGGCTGAAACTGACTTAAATCCTTAATAAGTCTTGTGCTAAAACTATTTTAAAGAAACGGGTTAAAGATTTAAAATCACAATACTTGAAACTAATTGAAACTAATAAAATTTTAGCACCATAGGTTTCATTTTATAATCATGATTGTTGTTCAAATTTCAAAAACTTAGAAAAAGGGCTAAAAATTACTTAACTTTTTCATTTTTATACAATGTTTGTTCGCAAGTTTATACTTTTTGATCTCATTCGAACTTATATAAACTAATCGGACTTTGTGGATAAATTCTATACCGTCCTTGTTGTTGTTCAGAATTCCAACAGTTACATACAAGGTATTAAATTTTGAATGACAAAATTTTTTAGTTTTTAAAATTTTTTCGGGCGGGGTCTGTGCGCTCCTCAAGGAGTACAAATTTTAAAACGCGAGTTAATACTTGTTATTTTGAACTATATCTCGTTGATGTGCACGAAATAACCAACACAGTAGATTGTCTCAAAGTTTGGAAAACAAGAGGAAACATTTTTTGAATAACTCAGTTTTTCGCAAGCACATTCGCAGTTTCATGTGAAATACCATGGGTCACTGCGAGAACTAAGTTTTTTTGTTATATTTTACACAATAAAATCGAAGGAGCATTAAAAATTCATTTAACAAAAAAATGTTTGTACATTTTGAAAATTATGCAAAATTTTCACTTTTTGTTTTTGTATTTTTATATAGCAAATTGCAATTTGCGCAAATCTGGGATATATAAATATAAGAGCGGCGATAAATATAATTGATGGGATCCTTAATTTAAGTTAAATATCAATGATAGTTGAAAACGAGTCACTTTTGTCAAAACACATTTTTCACATACACATCGAAATTTACCTTAATTAGCATAATTAGATGATGTTTGTAATGCTTAACGGAAATCAAAAAATTTCGAACATTTCGAAAATTTCGAAGTATATTCTATATATTCTATAAATTCTATATAAGACTATGTCACCTTAAAGCAAATTCATAATTACGTTTGCCCATTAAAGTGACTTAATATGGCAAGACTTGTTTACGCTTGTATTTGTTTTTAAATATTTAAGTTAATGAAATTTTTATTTAAAATTTTTATTGCTTTAATTTTATTCA
This sequence comes from Protocalliphora azurea, assembly GCA_932274085.1. Taxonomy (NCBI): domain Eukaryota; kingdom Metazoa; phylum Arthropoda; class Insecta; order Diptera; family Calliphoridae; genus Protocalliphora; species Protocalliphora azurea. The sequence continues at coordinate 141,852,479 of OW026519.1, read as the reverse complement.
GTTTTTGTTATAAAAACGGAGCATATTTATGCATATTTACCTTGAAAAAAATTTAATATTTTTTTCCAAATCCAAAAAGATCCGCAAAATGTGTTTTTTTTTTTGGATTTTCATACTGCACATACATATTAAGGAAAAAATACAAAAATGTTATTTTCATTAAAGTTCGTCTAAAAGTCTGCTTTTAGACCGATTAAAAAAAATATTAAAAATATTTCTAGAACATTAACTTAAACAAAAACTAGAGAGAAAGATATAGTCGGTCTTGTCTGACTATATCTGATACCATACACCGAGCATAGTTAAAGTGATTTTCGGAAGAGGGGTTTATATGGGAGCTATGGTCAATTGTGGACCGATCTTCATAAAATTAGGTACAAAGATTGATACTTGTATAAAACTTCTTTAAATTTCATTAAAATATTCTTATTTTTAAGTCATTTTTGAGTGGTTAAACTCTATTCCGGGGGAACATTTGTATGGGGGCTAGGTGAATAATCACAACCAATTTCAATAGGCTTCGTCCTTGTATCATAAAAGTTCCACGTGCCAAATTTCATTGAATTATCTTTAAAATTGCGACCCGTAAATTGTGCACAAGGTTTACATTTACAGCCAGACAGACGGACGGACATCGTTTAAATGTGATTCTGAGTCGATTGGTATACTTTAAGGTGGGTGCTGAAAAAACTTTTTCTAACTCTTCTTTTTTTAATTTTTTCGTCACACTCACGACAAGTTGTCTCAAGCACTAAAATACGATGTTTTCCGTATCGTAAAACTTTCCAATCAGACTTCTATTCCATGGGAAACATCCACAATTACTAGCCAATATACACAAGACTTAATGACTTTTTTAAATTTCTTAATATCGTCTTCGATCTCTTATTCCCACTTTTATTCCGGCAAGAAAAAATAAATTAATTTTTACACAATTTTAGACCTCTTCACGGACCCCCAAAAACGGTACTATGGACCATTTTTTGGAAACCCCTGTCTTACAAAAAAAAAAGCAAATCCACGAACCATCTGTTACTGATTTGCTACTAGATCTTATGACACATTATGGGGAAATTTTGTTCTCCTGCTTTAGAGTTTGTTTGTGTAATAAACGACAAAGATTTTAATATTACATTCAATGTAAGTAAATTTACATCTAAAGTTCACAAGCATTTTTCCTTCATTTTGATTCCTATAAACTATTTTACTAACGGTAATTCTTTGACTGCTGGTTGCATGAAGGAAAAAGAATAAATTGAAAATTGTAAAATATCTAGATTTCCAAATACTGAATGTTTCCAATTAATTGTCATTTAATACACCCTCACCAATTTATACCGCCTCGAAAAATCGGTGATTTTTTTTTCTTCTTTGTGAAAAACTAAAGCAAAAAAAGACCAATAACATTCGTTTTATCGACAATCAAAAAGCCACAAATTACTTTTTGGAAGCATATATAAAAATGAATGACAGCAACGAGCCGCCATAGACTAAAAGACCACGCGTTATAGACAAGACAAATTATATGAAGTTTAATAACAAAATATACCGCTAAAAGAACCAAACGCTTAAATATTTTCATATTTGTAAAATTTACATATACACATTGACGGAACACACCAGGCAATAAATTTGTTAACAAAGAAAAATAAAAGAAAAATACAATTTATTTATGAATTTTATAATAATAAATAATAAACGCATAAAAGGAAGTTGAATAATATTTCATTAAAAAAAAAGAAAATATAAAATTTTTTGCTGAAAGTCATAAGGATTTAAATTATTTTTATAAAAATAGTAAATTGCAATTGTATGTATGTATGTACGTCATGAAAATCTTGCAAAATAAATTAATAATAAACCACAAAAACAGCAATTGTATATCGTCAATGATTTTTTATATGACCACGAGTACAACAACAGCAGCCATCATGATTTTTATGCATGCCATAGTTTCCGTTAACACAACAGAAACAGGCGGCCATATACGGCCGGACACGGAAATAACAAGAACAGCAACAGTAACAGAAACATTGTTCGATTTAAGTAAAAATCCCGTAATAGTACAACAATCACCAAAAATATTAACAAAAACACAAACACCACCATCATCATTATTAACGCTAAAGTCCTTCCACATGTCAGCTTCAACGGGAACAATGACACAACCAAAATCTAAAGTTGCATCATCAGTTATTGCTGCTGAAACTTATGCAACAGCCACAGAAGCACTGGGTGATTGTAAATTTCTTACTGGTGCATGGGGTGATGTTGATCCGAATATATTCTATATATGTGATACACAAACAAAAAAGCCTCTGCAATTACGTTGTCCCGAGGGAAGGGGATTTTTTTTCGGCCTGGGCTATTTGGGCTGTATACCATATGAACAATGGCCAGCTTGCATTTCAAGAGGACATCACGAACAGGTGGTAGTTTGTGATAGCGAACATATGCAACAACCCTGGGAATACATGAATCCAAATAAATTTTATGTTTGCCTAAAGGAGACTATTGAGCCAACAATACTGAATTGTGAACCAGGTAAGGGTTTCGTACATGCCATAGTAACAACAAGTGCCGGTAGTGGTGGTGGTAGTGGTAGCTTTGGCAGTGGTACTCATGAAGGTGGTAATGGTGCTGGTGCCACTAGTGAAATTGTTGGCTGTGCTAATTGGGAAAAATGGCGCAACTATATGCACTGCAATGAATACTATTAAGTGAAAAAAAAATCAACAAAAAAATATAAATACTTAAAGCAGCACCATATTTCCTGACGATGGTTGCTATACCATCTCCAAAGTACCAGAGACAAGTAAAACATATAACATTATAAAACAAAGGCAAAATTAAGTTTAAAATATATGCACAAAGCCATATAAGAAGAATTTTAAAAATTCCTTAAAAAGCTTTTTGCTAAGAGCCTCAAACAAACACAAACACACACACAGAAAAATGAAGTTTTATTTTTTATAAATTTTTAAGGCACTGCAAACAATAAAAAGAAAATTTAATTAAATTTAAATTTTAATATTTTATAAAACAAAAATATTTAAAAATAAAAATAACAAAAATAAAAGGACTAAAACAAGATTTTAGAAATAAAACAAAAAAGACTTTATAATGAATCTATCAAAAAAAATAATTAAAAACATCATGAAATAACTCCTAATAAATATCGATTTAAACCAAAGAAAAATTTTTTAAACATTTCCTTTAATATGCAGCATATTTATAAAATTGTATTCAAAGCTACAAAATATGTGTCATGAAATAAACAAAAAAAAAATTAAAAAACTTCCTATAAAAATGTAATGTTAGATTTTTATAAAATTTTCAAGTGACTATAAAGTATAAAGCTAAGTTTTTTTATACCTACACCACCATAGGTAGTCGGAGTATTTATTATGCGTTTGTGCTGATGTCGATCTAACGATGTCCGTCCGTCCGTCCGTCTGGCTGGCTGGACGTCTGACTGGATGACTGGTTGTCCATGTAAACATTGTGCATAAAGTACAGGGCGCAATTTTGAAGATAATTCAATTTGGCACGTAGGACTTCTATGATATAATGACGAAGCCTATTGAAATTGGTTTTGATCGGTCCATTATTTCACCTATACAAATGTCCTCCCGTAATAGGGGTTTAACGATCAAAAATACCTTAAATATGGCAATATTTTAATGAAATTTAGTGCAAGAAAATTTTGTATAAGTATCTATCTTTGCGCCAAATTTCATGAAGATCGGTCCATAATTGACCATTGCTCCCATATAAAACACTCTTCCGCAAATCACTTTAACGTGCATAAATCACATTCACATGTTACTATTAAGTTTATATTCGACACAAATAAGTTTTATATAAGTAGAAATAACAGTGAAAAATTTTATGAGGATCGCCGCATAATTTACCATAGCTCCCATATGAGCCAACTCTAAAGTTCATAAATTCATGTAAATGTTAGTATTATCATTCGTCTACTTTTTTACACTTAGTAAAAGTATCAGTCCACAATAGTCCACATGTTTAATATAAGACCCTTCCACGAATTTTGATGGACATACAATGGTGTGGGGTATCATATGGTCGGGCTTGACTGACTACATCTTTCTTGCTTATTAAATTAAAAGAACGTTTTGATATTTGAGAAATATTTGTTCGATAAAGAAACATAAAACTCAGTTTTAAATTATGAAAATATTTGAAAATACAATTGTATTATAATAGCTTTGTTCTCGTACTCTAAATTGGGGGTACGCGGGATCCCGATATTAGCACAGCGTTGTCAACTATTTGTAACCAAAATTGAATTAGCTAATTTTTAAACTAAAATCTGATTTTTATTATGAGTAGCGACTTTAACATTATAAGGTTCATAATTGTTATTTTTCTTTTTTTAATATTTTAACTTCAAGAGAAATAGTGAACTGTATTTCAAATTAAATTTGAATTGGTGTTTTTATTACAGAAATAATTTTTGTACATTTAAAATTCTAGGTTCATAAGATTTTCTCCAAGAATTTTAATTCTTTAAGCTATTATTTTTATGAAAAACCTTTGATTTAATCAGTCCAATTTTTTCTCAAAAAAAGGCAATTTCTAAAATAAATAGGAAATCATTTGGAAGAATCAATAAAATCCCTTATTTGATGAGATTAAGAAACTGAATAGGCACCACAAATGACCACCTTAAACAAAAGAATTCTGAAGGTATATTCTGGCAGTCGTAAAAATTTTCCATTTAAGAAAACTTTGGTTTGAAAAGTGTTTTATGCTTTACCTTTTCTTGCTTTAAGTGAACGATTAAAAAAATTTACTTAATTACTTTATTTTAAAACAAAAAAATTAAAATTTTGGTTACGGCCTTTTGCATTTTCATAATGTTTTTAATTCTGTTGTAAAAAATAAAGTGTGGTTACGGCCTTTTGCTTTTTGGGTGACGATATGTACATTCTTTAATAAAATAAATACAAACTAAAATAACTATGTATATAATAAAAATAATACTCAATTTACAATCAAAATAAACAATCGATAGTGTTAATAATGGAAAAATATTGTAAAAATAATTTTACATCAAAGTGCATTGTCGTGTGAAAAGATATTTTTCCTGGAAATTATAACGGATGATAAGAGTAAAACCAAAATTGTTGATACATATTGAGTGATTAATATTTATAGAAGTTCAATCTCAAACTCTTAAAAATAAGTTTATTTTTAAACATTTTGAAGTATAAGGTCATAAAAGCCTTAAAAGAAATTTTACAGAAACTATAAAAACTTATCAAAAAAATTAAGTAGAAAATTCAAAGGATAACTTGCAAAAAAATTTCGGTTGAAATGTGCTAAAATGTAAATTATAAATTATTGCAAATTATTTAGAATGTGAGTAGAAACCTGTGGCGAAAAGGAAAAGCCACATAACTTAATTAAATTTGTGGATACGTATTGAGTGATTAATATCTTTAAAATTGCGACCTGTTCACTCAAAAACTGATACTGAATCGGTCGGTACTCTTAGATGTGCTTTACAAACATCAGCACAAACGCATAATATCCCAACCAAGTTAGTGATTTAAATTTTCATAAAAGGCATGGAAATCTTTAAGCATATTTTTTTCTTTAAAGAATGTAAATTATTAAATTTTGGTTCTTCTATTTTGGGTTTTGCTTCCTACAAAGATACAATTTTACCTTGAGGAGGTTTTTTATTTCTTTTTTGTGGTATTTGTCTCCAGTCATTTGGGTGTCAAATCATCTACATTATTACATTTTCTTTATATAAAATTCCCCTAACCAATCCCTAGAGGAAACTGGTCGGAAACTAGTCACGTCGCAAGTTCTTCAAGTTTGTGATCGGTTCGAGTCCTGCAACTTTATATAAGAGGAATCTGTCATTTTTAAATGATGTAGGTAGCTAATTAACGACGTTCAGTTAATATTGGACCGGTCACAGGACTAGTCTAAATGTACCTGTTCAATACTGTTCACAATAATATAAATTTTCAGACTCAGAACCAGGTGCCTCCTTTTACAATAATTTTCGCAAATTTTGTTTATTATTATTTAAAAACACAATTCTTTGGATATTTTTTAATATATTTTTTACGGTATAGGGGCATCCCGAATCGAACCCACGTCCATCTACTTATCTCACGTTTTATAGTCTTGCACGTTAATCACTAAGTCACAGATTGTTATTGCACAATAACATGCTTGTTAAATGTTGCTAATTGCGCATTTAACAAGCATGCTAGAAATTGACTCTCAACTGATACTTAGTGAGCGTGGTTGTGACAACTTAGGTGTCAATTGGTACTCAACTGGTACTGAGAAAACGGTACTGTTGCTGAATTGCCACCAATTTCCCGCAGGGATACTAAGCAAAGAGCTTTCTCCAAAACTCTTACCGGATCTTATAGAATTGAAATTTGCATAGTATTACCATACTTATTTTGGTTGATATTTTTCATTGTAATTAAAATAAATTTTGTTCCATAACTGCTAAATTAAATGAGTGTCCACCTTGAAATTTTACTAGAGCAGGGGGGAGAACTATATATGTCAACATTATATAATTCTTTAAGAATTTAAAAATACCGTTTTTTGAGATATAATGCTTTAAATTTTATATGTCCAACTTTGACTTTTGAACTTTCGATAAAAATAAACTTTATTAATGTCGTTGTAAAAGTACTATCTTTGTATAATATGTGAAATCAGAGATTTGCAATCTATATTTTCGAAGTTATTAGCAATTAAACAAGTAAAACTCTTTTAGCATTTTTTTTTTTCAATTTTTGGATCAGAAAGGAACATCAGTCTAAAAGTTTATATTTAAGAAACACTTCCAATAACCAATGTCTGTAGTGAATTTCATTGAGATCGGAGATGTCAAATCCGAAAATAGATGATATCTGTACGTTTTGATTTGGAATAATCTTTTTATAAAAGTTATGTGAAGTTTTACACATAATTAATTTTGTTGGAACATTTCTAGCACATAGCTGATATTGCTAACTTCAAACCAATCTAGATATATTAAAACGGCTTGTTGGACACATGTAAGACTCATAAAAGTTAAAAATACTGCAATAAAAAAAACAAAAAGTTGAAAACCGATTACGTCGCAGCAGCAATATGTTAATTTATAAATTTTTTTTCATTTCGAAAAAAGTAAAATGAAACGAATTATGTTGTTATGCAGACCACTATTTCTTAAAGTAATGGACAGATTTTTGTAAAAAATTTAGACAATATGTAATAAACTACAACAATTAAGAAAATGGAAAACGACATAAGTTAAGTTATGTGTCTTTTCCTTTTTGCCACAGATTTCTACTCACATTCTAAATAATTGAATTTTGAATTTTCTACTTAATTTTTTTATAAATCTTTATAGTTTCCTGCAAAATTCCTTTTAAGGCTTTTATGACCTTTTATACGCGTTCGTGCTGCAAATGTTTGAAAATAAACTTATTTTTAAGAGTCTGAAATTGAACTTCTATAAATATTAATCACTCAATACGTATCAACATTTTTGGTTTTACCCTTATCATCCGTTATAATTTCCAGGAAAAATATCTTTTCACACGACAATGCACTTTGATGTAAAATTATTTTTACAATATATTTCCATTATTAACACTATCGATTGTTTATTTTGATTGTAAATTGAGTATTATTTTTATTATATACATAGTTATTTCATTTTGTAACAGTTATTTTTATAATAAAAGAATATTTTGACAGTTATTTTTATTAAAGGATGTACGGGTACATATCGTCATATCGATTCAGTATCAATTTCTGAATGAACAAAGTACAGGTCGCAATTTTAAAGATATATTGATGAAATTTGGCACAAATAATTGTTTTGTCACAAGGACGAAGCTCATTGAAATTGATTGCAATCGCTCCATTATTTCTCCTATACCCCATACAAATTTACCCCAGTAATAGATTTGAACCATCATAAATGCCTTAAATATATTAATATTTTAATAAACAAATGGTAAGTGTTATATAGGTATAAGTATATATAACAAATTTCATGAATATCGCTCAATAATTAACCATATAGCTCCCATATAAAACAATCTTGCGAAAATATCATTAACGTATTTAAATCCCATACATATGTTATTATCGCACTAATATTTGACACAAATAAGTTTTATATAATCACAAACTATAGTTTACATTTTTATGATGATCGGTTCTTAATTTACCATAGCTGCAATATAAGTCCAACTTCCGAAAATCATCCTTAAGTACATAAATCCCATGTAAATGTTAGTAACAACATAATATAATATATATGTATGTTATAACGTTCCACAATTGGCCGCAGATCCCATATAAGATCACTCTTAAAATTTTTTTGGACAAACAGAATGATGTATGATATAAAACGATCGATCTTGACCGACTATGCTTTTCTTACTTGTTTTTAATTAATGTTTATTAACTTAAAAAAAAATAATAAAATATTTAATTTTATTTAACTTTTATATTACAATCTTTGTAATTCATATATTAGTGCCTTTTATAAAAAGAAAAATAAAAAATATAAAAAAAAATTATCGGAATAAATAGAAATACAACAACTATATACCAATAGACTTTTATACAAAAGTTTACATTTCAGCTGATTATATAAACCTTATAATATTCATAGCATACTCTGCTGGTTTATTAATATTAAGCACAACATTGGATAAAATTAATTCTTAAGAATTCATATCCACATTGAATAACTTATTTCTTGGAAACTTTATCAGATTTTTACAGTAAAGTTTTACGAACCAAAACAGTTATGTGTAAAAAACATTTTAAATCAAAAAATAACTTTATTAAAAATGTTCCAGCAAAATGAGTTATTTTTGGTTCTTTGAAAGATTTTATTATTTCTCATGTATCTAATAATCCCGATTTTTCTTTATGTAATATCTATAGTAATTATATTAAAATTTCAACTAATCGTATAAGTTTCAAAGAAATTTGTGTTGCTAACATCTTGAGCGCACCAAAACTCATGCGAAAGAATACACTTTAGAGTTAACTATATTTTTTTTACAAATAATATAGGAACACAACTCAAACGACACGAATTAATGAGCTAACTATAGAAAAATATTAAATACTTTGAAAAATGAATCTTCAGTTCCCTACCAGCGATTGAAAATTATAAGTCAGGTACTTCTTGTCCAAAGAAGGATTTAGATCAAAATAGGTCTCAAAAAGTACCTAATTTAGAGATATTATGGAAAAATTAATTTAAAAGTTTCCTCTAACCCTTTCATGCCGAATTTCGCGTACGCGTTGTTTTCATAATTTAACTTAAAAATCTTTTATTTGGAATTAATTTTGAAAATTTGCGAAAAAAATTAAAAAAAAAAAATATTTTTGATTTATTTACATAAAATGTAGAAAAGCAAAAATTTTACTACAAAATGTATTTAGGACTTCGGAAAACATATTAGAAAGGTAAAATATATTAAAATTAGGTACAACGTTTCATTATGCTTCAGTACACGCTGCCAGGACCAATAATTAAAATTCTTATAAAGAAGGAAATAAATCACCTAGGGCTTTGATATTCATATCAATTATTATTTGAACCTATATCTAAAACCACACGATTATAAGAAAATGTATACTTTAAGATCAATCAAAGTTTTAGTAAAATCACTTTTCAACATTTTATTCCAAAAAGGAGAAAAAGTATGAAATTTTGTTACATTTCTGCCATGAATTTAAATCGTAAGTATCACTATTTTTGGATTATTTTTCGAAGGCAGCATTTAAACTTTTCTTTTCAACGGCACAATTTAAATAAAATCCAATAATATAAATACTACAAAAAAATAAAAAAAAAACAAAAAAATTTACATACCCACTAAAATAACATGCTATTTCAGGACCTCTTGTTCTATTAATTTAATAAAGTAATAATAAAAGGCTGATGATTTAGGAGTCATGGAAAAAACAAATTTGCAGACTATAGGAAATTATGAAATTTTTTTGTTCCTTAAGTCGGTAGCCACTAAAATAAGAAGTAAAATTAGGATTCCCGGGAAACGGGAATGAAAAATTCAATTGAATTTTTCATATTTAAAAACTTAAATTATAAGAAAAAAGCACAGATTTCTTATAAAGAATATTAAACAACATTTTAAATCATAATTATTTGGCAAAAAATAAAATAACATTAAAGCATGAGCATTTTTCAAGATTTAAATAATTTTAAACATTTCATAAAAATAAAATAAGTACCTATTGTAAGTTATAGTACAATAATGTAAATTTTTCATTGAGGCGTTAAAAACAGTAATATTTTTGCTATAGGACTTTAGAACTACATACTAAATTAATATTAAATTTCCCGTTTCCCGAGAAAATTAAAAAAAATCACAGGAATTCACGACGACATTTTGCAGAGAATTCCCGAACCCCAAACCCTAAGTACCATCCTATTTCACTATGGTATCCCTCAGGATACTTTATTGTTAAAATATAACATAAAAGTATTCACCTTTGCGTAGAATTGATCTTATGTTAATATTAGATAGTCGCTATTCTTATTTATGTTTAAATTAAAAATTGACGACTACTGTTACATTCCGGACTTAGGTACACTTACCCTACGCAGTTTTTAAGACACACATTTTATTTTCAAGGTATTGTGGAAATGGTGTAAGTACATAATTCAAAATATTCAAGATATATTTTAAAATTTAATTTTGGAAAAAAAATGTATAACTAGAGATATTATTAAAAAATATTGATTTTGCAAATGGAAAAACAACACCATTACCTTTTTGCTATATTTTACGATAGCCAATATAGGTTTGAAGAATATACCAAATAATTTTCGAACAAATTGCGGATATATTTACACGGTAGATAATTCAAAAATTTCAATTCAAAATCTAAAAAATCGTCTCCTGAAAAGTAATAAAAATCAATTATGTAGTTTTTCTTTTTGCCACAGAATTGAATATTTTCTACATATCCTGAAGTTTTGGTGTTCTATTTTAGTGAAAGCTTGCCTTTTGTTACCCTAAAAAAAGATTATTAAAAGTTATTAAAAGTATACAACTTTTATTTGTAATTAAACATTTTATAAACTAGTGCCTTTAATGTTAATTATTTCCATGAAATTATGCATTTTTGAAATCATTGTACCAACTTGATCAAAAAAAAACTTTGAAATCAACAATCAATTTTTCTTAGACACAAAAACTTAAACTTTTGTTAAAAAATTTTTGATTTCCGAGCACTGTGCAAAACTGAAATTTTTGGAAATAAATTTGTAGCTTCCAATCGGCTGATTGAATTTACATGAAATTTCACATGGGTGTAGCAAAGGAGAGTATAAATTTAAGTTTAAGCTGCTGTGGTTCAAAATATATTTTTAACCGCTTGCCAAATTTGTGTTTCTTATCCAATTTCAAATATTTTTATACCTTCTTAAAGCCCTGTGCATTTTTTGCGTATTTTAATACAAACGCACCTTCGAACATTGGCTACGGAAACAAATGATTTATTTAGTTGACTTTTTAATATCCACAATAGCACAATGTTTTGATTTTTCATTACATATTAAATTTTGAAGTAGCAAAGATATTGTATTCAATCTCTTTGTATATAATTAAGAATTATGTCAGCTAGACAAGATGGTTTATTTGGAAAAAACTGTAGTCGATAGTTTTTCGGATTTTTTCGGTTAAATATTTTTTTATTGTTTTTTGAAGAAATTATAAATATTTTTTTATCTCAAATAAAATCTTAGTTTGTTAAGAAATCCTAACGAAATTTTCGGAGATGATCATAGAATTCAGAAATGTAAGAATAATTAAAATCGATTTATATTTGTAAAAATTCCAAGATTCGGCATGTTTTTCACATTCGAGTTGTCAGCTGTTCCTCAGAACAATACATTCCTAATTCCATAAAAATTATCTGTGAAATAGGGAAAAATATTTAAGATTTAAGATTTTTGCAAAAGGAATCCCACAAATCCCATAAAACCTGCGAAGATCCCAAAAATAGATTTTTTTTTAATTTTGCCCATAAAGTCCACATTTGTTACAGGTCTAGAAAAAACTGTTGGCAAACTCTTTGCAACACATCGAAAATTTGCGAAATTGCATTCTGTATCTTGATTTATGCTTTGGAATTTTAGAACATATAGGCTTAAGTAAAAATTTTGATACAAAATAGGACAAATTCTGGAGGGTCTGTACTTAGACCTATTGGATGTTTGGGATTCTTTTTAATTCTAAAATAATCTCTGTGAAGATACCGTCAAGATGGGAAAAGTATAAAATTATATGTTCTTAAAGAAAATGTTGTTTTAGAGAAAAAGGAGTGCAGGTACTTTTTCGGCAAAAAAAAATGCAAAAAATCATTATTTTTGCAATTTGTAATTTCAAAATCGTTTATTTTTGAACCTGGAAGAACTTCAAGTTTTTTTTTATTCGATAGATAATTTTATTCTTCAACTAATAGGGTAAAAAAACTGCGCAAAATGGAACAAAAATGTTGAGCTATATATTAAAAAAAAACTGGATCAATATTTTGCAAAATTTATCTCAATTTTGCAACATTTTCAAATGCAAATATCTTAAAAACTATAGGAGTTAAATAGCACATGCAAACATGTTATCTATAGATCTTATTGAGGGTTTAAAAATATATAAATTGGATAAGGAAAATAAATTTGACAACCGGTTAAAAATTTTCTATAGCCCCAATAGCTCCGCTTCTGAGGGGTGTGTGTTAAACTTTATGTAAATCCAACCAGAATTATTTCCCAGAAATGTCAATTCTGCCCCACTGTGCACTGCTGATGAACGTTCAAAATTTTAATAAATTTCACATACATTTCCTAAAGTCTAGTATTTCAGAAAATTAAAAAAAAAGTTCAATATTATTCTTAAAAAAAATTTAAAATAAAGTTACTATTTTGGCAAAAAAAAATTAGAATTTAAGCAGTTTTTCAACGTATCAAATTGATATAATTTAAAAGTTTTCATTTAGAAAATTCGCAGAAATATTTAAAAAAATATTGGAATTTTTAGCAAAAAAGTCGAGCCCAAAATAAAAATAATACTAATAAATTTTCAATGCGAAGTTTCTATTAAACCGTATGAGATAATGTGGTACAGTCATAATTTTTTTCTTTATCTAGCTTAATAGAATTCAGAGATATAAGAATAATTAAAATTGGTTTATATTTGCAAAAATTGCAAGATCCGGTATGTTTTTCACACTCGAGTGATCAACTTTAACCCACTAAAGCATCGTCTGTGCTTCAATTGTACTCTAAATTCCTCCTCTATTAATGATCCAATGGGACTTAATGGGTTAAGATTCGATAGTTTATAAAATCCAGATTTAATACCTTTCGTCTTAATCTCGACAATTTATGAACCGATTTCGATTAGTTACTCAAAACAATACATTCCTGATTTCGTAAAAATATCTGTGAAATAGGGAAAAATATATTTTCTAGTAAACTGGCAAAATTTTCAGAAGCATTTCCGACTTATTTATAAATTACACATATCAGTAAGTGATCCGGGATATTCTAAAGTAAAAAAACAGCGAACAAATTTTCTAGTTCCTAAAGTGGGCAAATATATTTTGTATACAAATTAAAGCTTTATCAAAAATATAAATTAAAAATTTCTAACTTAAAAAGAAAACATGAATAAAAAATTTAAAATAACTTTTTCGAAAATAAAACTTTAAATTTCGATGGATCTCGAATAATAAACTTTCACAGAGTTGTTGAGGGAAACTAAATATTTTCAAAATGGCAATTAAATAATATTCTGAGGTATGTACTTACTAATTAATCTATAATACTTAAAATATATGATTTTGAATAAAATTATCTAATTTTTGATATGCATCAGTAATATATTAAACTTGACGAAAATTTTATTGAAAAGTATTTCATACTCGTATTTATAAGAATCATAATTTTTAAAAACCTATTAAATTTAAAACAAAGTATTTTAAACTGCAAAATTGAAATTCTATACATAAGTAGTATAGTACATACATACATACATACATACATACATACATCCATACATAAATACATATATACATACATACATATCGTCGGTGCGATGGCGAAAAGTCCCATGTGTAATTTTTTGATTTATTTTGTTTTATCGAATCTTGTTTTATTATTAGTCATATATTCACCTATCAAACCTTTTTGGGTTTGGAAGTTATAAAAATTCCTTTGTGTATATTTCCTTGAGAGAAAAAAACTAATTTTATTTTTTACTTCACATAGGACTTTTTTTAAGAACAAAAAAAACAAAAATATTAAAAAACAAGTGTTATATTCGCCTGGGCCGAATCTTATATACTCTTCACAAAATCTGTATTTCAAAAATATATATACACATTGGAATTATCTCTTTTCAATACTTTTGCTTTAATGTAGAAATATACTAAAAAGCTGTAAACATGTGTTAACCATGACATCGAAAATTTATAACATAAAGAGTCCCCGAAAATTCCTTGGGCATATGACTTATTAAGATCGCTCAGACCATCTGCGTTGAAGAGCTGAATAAAAAAGAGATATTCAATATTGTAAATTCCTCTTCAGTGTTCTACCAACAATTTTTTTTTTAGCAAAAAATACCTCAGTATTTTTTATGTTAACCTTGAATTAGCTATTTTAACATTTTCAGAATTTTTAATTTGAGGTTTTAAGACACAATTTCACCAAACATTACATTCAAAACCCTAAAACAGAATTACAGTTAAGTGATAATATTTTAAGAAAAAACACCTCACATACTCATACTTATATGTCAAACTTATTTTTCAGAAAAAATTGCCCACATTAAAACAAACCTCAAATGAATTTTATGATACGAACCATGGTTTGAAGATTTGTAATCAAGAACACTCTCACTAGACTATCTATAGCTTTAGAAATTTTGTTGAAAAACAATTATATGTACTCTTATATTGTAATATATAAAATATTATAAAAATAATATTAATAATATTAATAATATTATAAAAATAAATTTACAACAGTATATATTGAATATATTTAAAATTCAACAATGTTGAAAAATTATTATTATTATTATTTTTTTTATTTTTTTTTTTTTTTTTTTTTTTTTGGATAAATTAAAATAAAGCTATTTTTTGAATTCAGAATTTCAAAATGCAATGTGGCCTCGGGGGTAAAGATTTAAAGCTAGGAATTTTAAAGCGTTCATATGGGTTAGAATCCTGACAAATAGAACTGTAAGTTTTATTTAATAAATTTAAATAATACAAAAACTTGCCTAGAAATTCTCGTCAAATTATTATTATTTTTTTAATAATAAAAATTTATATATATATATATATATATATATATATTAAGAAAATTGAAATTTATAAGGAGCCCAAAGGATACGAACTCAGGCTTAACGGTCTGTAGTCTAGAAAACTTACTCTACAGTATTCAATCTCACAACTTTCCAATAGAAAAACGTTTATATATTTTTGTATGTGAAATAGAAAATATTATTAAATTTGGTCAAAGGAAATTGAAAAACTGTTTGAGGCTGTTCTCGAAACTTTATAACTCCGTCATTCCTAAACAGATTTCCCTTAATTTCAATACCAATATTTTAGAGACTATATGCCACATACGTGCTGAAAGACAAATGTATTTATTGGACTATGGGCCTCAAAAAATACATTTCAACATACAGACGGACAGACATATATTCTCAAAAGTTATTTTTAATCATAAAAATCACGAACATTTTTCAATTTGAGGCCCTGGATATGTATTTAAATGCTTTCGTATAAAATGACAAATGACACTTCATTTTATGTGAAGGGTATAAGTAAATTTAAAGTTTCTTATACAAAAAATCCTATATGTAGATTTTTAAATTTATTTTGCCAAAAGATATCGATTTTTTTGAAGCATAAAATTTTCAAGTATCTTAAGGGAAAGAAGATGATAGCGTATTAACAAAATATAACGGTTTTTGTTCTCCTGAAAAGTAGCAAAAAACACATAGGACTACTTTTCGTCAGTGTACCAACGATATAGTATATGTTTGTATTTCCCTTTGTATGTTTATATCCTTTGGCGTAAAAATTAAAACAAACATTAACAATTATTAATAATTTAATTACTTAACAATTTATTTAAATTTTTAATTATTTTACAAACTTTTTTATAAACTTAATTTTATGGCTTTTACTTTATTTACTTTTCTCTAATCTTTTTTTTTATTATTGTAAATAGTTATTTAATAAATAAATTTATATAAAATACTTAATAGAAAAAATATTACTCGAAATATATGAAAATTTTATTAAAATTCACACAAATGCAAAGCAGTTGTTATTTCAAAGAGAGTATAAAAAGTATTTATAACTCGATAAATAAAAAGGCTCAAATACACATATCATGAATTCCATGAGACATCAAATATGAAATGAGCTTAGGTCTTTCAGTTTGGTTCATACTTGGCAAACACACACTTTATACCACCAATAAAACAAAAGTGCTTTAATTTTTTCAAATGACAAAGAATTCGCGATTTTCTTCACGATTCTAATTTTATAAAAAAATTAGAATATTTCACAAAATCGTATTTTTAAGTAACCATAGCTTTTAAAGCTGAAGTTTGATTTCATTAATTGTGGCATTATAATTAGAAAATTTTATTTTTTAGAAAAATTTTTTCGATGCACTTTTCAGAAGCGTTCTCTCCCTACGTTTTATACCAATGTATAGGTTTTTTTGTGGAAACTAAAGGAAACTAGAGGAATAATAACATGATGTTACAAAATGGCACTTTTTATTTTCACTCCGAAAATTATCTAATGTTAGTTGTATACCTTCTTGAGGACATCACAAAACAATTTTATAAAATTTCGAAACACCCCCTAAATTTTAAGATATTTCGAAAAAATTGTTTTTAGTGTAGTTCCTGCACTATAGATCTCATATCTTCATAAATTTCAAGTCAATTTAAAATTTTTAAATTGATTTTGAAAGCAGAAGCGCGTAGCTCTTTAACTATATTATCATATTTTATCAAAGTACTCGTAAATAATGAAATACTCACCATTTTTTATAAATTAAAATTTTCTTTTTCGAAATTTTGACTTTCATCTAAATTTTTCTGATTTTTTTTTATCGAAAAGACTATTTTTAAAGACATATTTTTTACAAAGTTTGAGATGTTATTTTGTTTAGAATAAAACGAGATATACTATATAAAATTACTTAAATCTCAAAAAGTTATTAAGCATTTTCTAATAAAGTTTTAATAACTTTTTGAGATTTAAGCAATTTTATACAGGTATATCTCGTTTTGTTCTAAACAAAATAACATTTCAAACTTCATATATTTTAAGACAAAATATTTTTTTATATTTCTTACTTGGTTTCTACTTTTTAGGGCTAAAATTAAAAATGCACGGAAAGTTTTAATAAGTTATTACGGCTAAAATTTTGTGCAATTTAAAAATATTAAATTTGGTTAGGTTCACAACAAAAATGCCCTTAAAAATTATTGCATCGTTGTATAGACTTTTATAGAAAAAATTTAATAAATCGCACTTAAACTCCAAAAAATGGGGAAACATTTTATTTTTTCTAGGAGTTATTTGAACATTTGCTTTTAATATTTGACGAAAATAAATCAAATGCATATGGTTTAAAAAGCCTGTTTCATATACTTTCCACAGAAGTTTAAAAATTAAAAATAAACAAAATAATAACAAAATTAGAGATACATTTATACAAGAACATACCCACAAAACATTTTTTTGTGAATAACTCGAAATTTTGAGGGTGTATTGCAAATTTTTAAAACTGATTTATGATGACTTATGTCTAGAGTGATTTTTCACTGTAACAGCGTGTAATTAATAAATATTAAAAAAGGATATTTTGTATAACAAATTTTTAAAAATAATAAACATTTCCTTCACAAAAAAAAAACTAATTTGAATTACAGAATAAATAAATCACATTTTAAGATGAAATGAAAAAATTAAAAATCTAAGGGGGAGAATGTTTTCAAAATTGCATCTGGAAAATGCAATTGCATTTAAAATGCATTTGGTAAAAAAATATAATTACTTATTCCAAATGTAAAAATTTAATGCCTTTTAAATAATGAAAATCCAATATGAAATTTGAAAAATATAACTTTTTAAAATACTTTTAACATACTTTTTCGACTTTTTTTAATCTTTTCATAATTTCAAATCACGAAAAAACACCGGTTATGATCTTTTATAAACAAGAGTTGGATATATTTTATTAGCTTCCCGGAGAATATATTTAGTAAATATGAAGAAAATTGTCAAAAAATTTTAATTTTTTACGTGTTCTTTCATGGAATTCATGATATACACTTAGCATACATAAACTGAACACTAATCGCATGTATACATAAAAACATATCATATGTGAATTTATATGTTTTGTATTTCATTTAATTTTTTTGTTTGTTTATTATATGTATATGCATAAGCAAAAAAATAAAAATAAATAAAATTTTTTTGTAATTGTATTGGTAAAAAATAAATATAAATACAATTTAAAAAGTTTTTCTTCATTTTATTTACAAAATAAAAAGAAACTAATTTCAACATTTTATTTATTTCGGCCAGGTTCAATTAAGATCGACAGCGAGTTTCATTTCGAGAAATATCTAGTGTTATGTAGTTTGAAAAGATAAAAATAATAGTCAGTGACGATACTAATAAAAGAAAAATGCACTGAGGTTTAAGAAATATTTTTAGACTGAGTGAAGCAAAAGCAGTCGATGATAAGAATTGAAAGGTGCACCTTTTATAATTAAATATTAGTGTACCTTTGAAAAAAAATTATAGGAACACCACGATGAGTATTCACGAGCATAATAAAGAAAAAATATTAAAAGAATGTTTAAAATTGATCTTCAGTTACCTATCAGAGATTAAATATCACGGACTAGTACACACAGAGACCATATTGGTTGGAAAACGGTTATTTCTTTAGATATTATTAATATTTATAAATTCAAACGATTTTGTGCTCCAGTTGTTTATAATTTGTAATTTAAATAGAATATAAATTATTCCAATACTAAAACTAATCGTATTAACAAATTTATTTTTTATCGGCAAATACTGTTCAGTGCCATTAATGTCGTTCTTGCAATTATAAAACATATTTGTAAAAATAAAACATGCTTTCGGTTACAATAACCGATTTTTCAGTAAATGATTCCTGTAAAATCAAATCATCTTTATCAGACGCAGAGTATATAATTTGAGCAATAAAAATATGTGTAGAGCATTTAATAAATAAACGTTTATTCTATTATAAAATTCAGTTATGATAACCGAATTATTTTCTATTCATATATGTTGCTACTTCTGATGTATGAAGATAGCAAACAGAACCGACTAAATTAGTTTGGCAATAAATTTGGTTGTCACAAAGAAACTGTTTTCTCTGTGTACAAAAAGAAAAAAAATTGTATGTTGTAAACAATTTTTTTCTCCAAAATTTCGGCGCATAAGTCGTAATTTTAGTACAAAATGGATGAAAATTTCAGACTTTTTTTATTCCTTTTATACGTAAAGTATTAAAAATTAGTTTTGCAGTAATTAGAGCCCATAACAAAGTAATTACAAAAAAATTTTTTAGCAGAATGCTCTAAAAAATCCTCTAGAGAAAAAAAGTGCCTTGAGGAAACATTTTTAAATATTTTTCCAGTAACAATCACAAAATTACGAGTTTTTTATGCCTATTTAAACATTTTTTGTCCAAAATGTACTAAATTTCAGATCTTCAATTGCTGGGAACTGAAGATGAATTAAAAAAATATATATTTTTTCGTATTTAGCTTATCAATACGCATCGTTTGAAGGGATTTCCTATATCAAAATCGCTAAAAAGCGTTTCCTCAAGATCTTCTAAGACATATGTACCAAGGGTTCGAATAATAAAAAACAAAATTTTTGGAATTATAAAAATTTCTCTATTTAAGCAAATATTCTGGCTCCTTTAGAACGAACATAAATTCACATTCCCCAAATTTCCAATAGTTTCTCACAAATATTTCAGACAATATATTGTTTCTCTTCATTGCATATTCAGTACTTTCATATGATCTGTATCGTTTGATAGACATTGTGATATTTGCTTGTTGTAATTGTTTTAATTCTGGAAAATTTTTAATCAGGGGGTTCAGAAATGATCCAATTGCGCTATTTTAAGTAGGGTCCATAAATCCATTGGACAAAATGAAATTGAATTAACTGAACAATTTAATATGTTGTAGTTATCATGGAAACCTTTACCATACAAAGAAAAAATTATTAGATAAAATTTTTCGAATAATACTTTTATTTGGTTTAGTATTAAAATGTAATTAAAAGATTAATTGATTCAATCATTTATTAATTGTTTGTTATATTGGTTAAAATATTGGTTATTATTTTATAGGTTATAAAAAATTTACATTTGTAAAAGAAAAATTCAAATGGAATATAAGAAATTTTAAAATATTTCTAATTACCAGCTATAAATTAATTTATTTTTTTTTTATTTTTTCTGTGGGATTTTTCCTCAGAGGTCTTAAAAGCAGCAAAAATTCAAAGTTCCGTTAGTAGCATTATTTAAGACGAGTTTATTTGGTGTAATCACTGTTTAATTTTTGATAAGTTTGTAGGCGTCTTTGAAAAACTTAAACTGGTGGGAAGGAGCATGATACAAGGAGACATAAGATACTTTTGTTTTATTAGGTGGTGATAAATAGAATGAATGGCGATGGTAATGAATAATATATTAAATTATTTTTATTTATACTAAAAATTATCAACATTCTAGCTATTTCTGACCTCACTCACCAATTTATTGGATCAAGAATAAAAGGCTTCCTGTTATTTCCGACATAGCTGCTACTTGTCCGTAACCCGCGCTCATCATTGAAGTAAGTTAATGAACAATCACTTAAAATCTTAATTAAAAATAACGTATGAATTACTTTGTTTAGTGCTTTTTCAGTAATATACAGGCCCTGTTTGGAAGTCTTCCTCATTTTCATTGTTTATTCAGTTGCTATCCTAGGACTCTCTAAACGAAAAATTCTCGATGATGTGTTCCGCAGAGAAACAATAACAAAGCAGATGAAGATATGGAATTCTAAGAAAAAAAAGATCGTGCAGTCAAAGAGGAAAAATGTAAACAAGAAAATTATGAGAGAAAAAAATTATAAAAAAAATAAATCTCACGAAAAAATAATTTATTTTAAAATAAAGAAACAAAAAATAAAAAAAAATAGTATAAATAAAAAAATATATGTAAAATTTTTTCAATTAACTTTTGCTTCATTCAATCAACTACTTCTTTGATGTAACTAAAACGTTTATTTTTTTATGCAATAAATTGATTCATTCAATAAATACGTTGTTTAAAGTTTATATTTTTTCAAAATTTTTTTTTACTAAAATTTCAAAGTGTTTAATTAGAAAAAAATCGTTATTTTTCACTTTGTACAACTATTAGTAATTGATATTAAAATCAACTTTAACTTTTTTCGGTGTACTCTTGATATAAGTTGGAAACATCAGAGCCTGCGAGGACTAGTAACCATTAAGCAAACTGCTCTATCCCAACCTCAATTGTGATGTGTTAGTTGACTGTATTTTCTTATGTAGATAGTGTGGTAAGGTAATCTGCTTCTGAGGACTGACTGCATCTTGATAACATTGAATTATAAATACTGTAGAAGTAGTTTACCCATACATGTCAAATGTTTTAGCCATACCCCCCAGCGATGCCAGCTAAATATACCTTTAAGTACCTTGTTTTTAATTCACACTTTGTGCAAGAAAGTAGAAACTTGAAATGAGAAAGCAAAAAA
The DNA here is from genome assembly GCA_932274085.1 of Protocalliphora azurea. Lineage (NCBI taxonomy): Eukaryota > Metazoa > Arthropoda > Insecta > Diptera > Calliphoridae > Protocalliphora > Protocalliphora azurea. The sequence continues at coordinate 141,830,544 of OW026519.1, read as the reverse complement.
TCTATAAGAGTAACGCGTTTACACTTTCGAACAGGAATTTATACTCTATCGAATACGACGCCACGACTAAGTTTTACTTAGTTGAATTCGTTGGCGATAAAGAGATTGTTTACTTAACAATTAACTTAGTTCATTAACATCATTAACATTAGTTCATTAACTCGAAGATCCGCCACGGCGGCTTGTCATCTTGTAGATAATGTCCCTTTTTAATGTATAGCTAATCGTGGTAGATGCTACACTCTAAGACTAGACAGTATCAGTTTATCCGCTACATTACGTAGACTTCTCTGAGGTCTATACTGGTAGAAAAGGGCCTTTGGCACCTGACCAGAGACCTGTCACAATTTTGTACCTCGGACCTTCGTGGAGTCACGTAGTGACTGAGGTTTATTTCCACTTTATCTCCAACCTCTGATCAAGAGATGGGTTTATCACCCCGACAGTAAATCTCCTAAATCACTACTTTTGTGCTCCTGACAGTCAGATGGCGCATTATACTTACGAGGTGCTAAGACTACCGAGGGGTTTGGGCTTCATAGCTGGTACTCTCGTTAATAGTAAGTAGATTATTCACGACTCATATCTTTGTATTGTAGGGTATTGTTGATTGCAGGTTGGATGCCTTCGAATGTACAGTTGACAGTAGAAATATATATTTATTGGATAATGCTTCGATCCCTGATAATCATTAGGTTTCAAATAGGAAATCGACTTATAGAAATTTAACAGGAGAAGCAATTAAATCTAACCATGTTTAATTTTATGAACTTGTAACTTCAGTACCCTTACCTCTACGAATTATTAAGTTAAATGCAGGTATTTTACGATTTATCTCTTTCTATTTCTAATTATTGTGTACTGCAGGATGCCCTGGATTAGTGTTGCGTAGTTGTCAATGTTAAAAGTTTTAGACAAGTCAAGAGCCATGAGACTTCTACTTTTATAAGGCATCTGGTGGTTTAAGCCCTGTTGATCAGCCTTTGGTGGATCTTCAGTTAAATTCAATAATGGTGATCCAAAGACAATCTGCTTGTAGGACAATCCCTCGCTTACGCTCTTCACTGTTTTCTAACTGACAAGTTATAAATTATGTTAGGTTATCTACTTCTTGCTCAGGATTAAGTCGTTCTCTACTACTTGTTATTTCATCACATCAAAAACTTATTTTAAATAAGCTCTTAGTTTCATCATCACTTTGGAAATAAATTTGCAATATGTTCACTTGTTTCACTTCTGCTAAAACTTCTTTCAAATAAAAAGACACTTTGAAAATCAAGATTTTGTAAGACGGTAAATGTTTTTAGAATCAAATTAATATAACTATAATTAAAAAAAAAATACCTTATTTTTTGCTCGATTAAAAACTAATATAATTTTCATAGTCATTACCATTTCAAATACAAAAAAATATATACGATCTTCTTTTCTTAGCAATTTCTTAATAGGAAGTCAATTAAAATTAATAATTCAAAGGTTATAAATCTTTATCCAAATGGACTTATTAATGAATTACAATTCATTGCCCTCTTATGTTTTGCATGGAAGTTAATTAAATCTATTACATTAAAAGTAATTTACAATCTTGTTCTTTCTCCTCTTTTATTAATTTTAAATAAAGTACATACCTTACAAAAATATTTTATTTAAAAACATGCACTAACACATAATTAAGCACACACAAACTTACCCTGTCGTTTTAGAGAATATACTTTAAATTTATGATTTTATAAAATAGTAGCGCTGTTTGTAGGATTCTATACTTCTAAAACTTTTCTATTGCCAGAGTGTAGCCAAATTTTATACTACTAAGGACTACGCATGAAAAAATCCGTGCACACTTTAACTCTTATAACTTGTTTACATTTGTTCTTACTTTCAGCAACAATATGTTAAATTTTGTTGTAATAGCATATTTAATTTTTCTCAAAATGAAGATTGAACAAAATTCATTCAAACACATAATTCAAATTTATTATCGAATCACATGTCAAATGTATAAAACAATTGCTAGGAACGCAGGTAAGTCGGAAAATACAGTTTCTTGATCCATAAAAATATAAAGAGTTCACGATCACCGAAAAGAATTGTGATATACGAAATTTAAAAGAAAATCTCCACATTTCTGGATGGAGTATGATTCTTTTTTAAACTGCTCAGTATCATTTATCAGAAAAGTTTAAAAGTGAAAAACTGTTCGTAATAGGAACGCAAAAAAATGTGAATACGAATGTGTATATATACCTTTTGTCCTTTATGTGTCCTTTAGGTAATATAAAGTACGTACTGTCGAAATTTTTAACACAATCTGGTCTGGAATTCCATATCAAAGATATGATGAAATACAGCAAACAAATATGGTGTAAAAACATCAATATGGTCCAAACAATTTTTGTTCTGGCAAACCATAACAAATGGTACTTTTAACAGAGAAATTAGTGCTCCTGGGAAAGAATTTTTTCTATCATTAGAAAGCACAGCAAATTCTAATTTTTCTGGCCTGATCTCACATCTCATCATTACAACAAAAGGATAACTGAGTAGTATATAACAAATGTTGCTGCTATGTACCAAGGGAAGCCAAACTCAGTCTATATGAAATTTATTAGGTCCTAATAAAAAAATACTTTAAGGTTGCTTAATACTGAGTAAAAAATCAAATAGAGTGTGACCCACTCCAAGAAAAAAGTTACCAAAAATACATACAATAAAGATCTTATCGAGGGTATTCCAGAAAATATTTAATATTTTATTAAAAACGAATAAAAAATTAATTTTGCTATTAATATAGCTATAGCTATTTAACTACTAACATAGTGGACATAGCCTATGCAGGACTGCTATGCAGGACTGCCAGATTTGGGGTTTTAAGCTTAAATTTTGGCGATTTTTTGTTGGATTCAAATTCAAAGGATTCAAATTTTCGATTTAAAGATTGAGGAATTTGTTGGAGATGCTACAAGTATATGCCGTTATAAAGAACTCGCACTAGCAGTCCTCAATATGAGTTTAACAAAACCTTAGCTTCAAATTAATATACAATATGAACTTTTGGATGAATTATTTACTCATAAATATACATTGTACCTGATTGAATATACCTAATTTATCCGATGTATGATATTGACAAATATCAAAAAGTTTATTGTGAATTTGCAGCATTTTAGTTTTTAATTCGTCCTTGAATACGAGCTTGTCTGAATTAAATACTAATAAATTTTTGTGTTTGTTTGATGTAAAAGAAATGTTTTGCACAAATATCATCGTTGAAGACTACCTTGACGATTAATATGTTAAAATTAATAAAATATGGTGCCAAGAATTTAACCGTACAAAAGACATATTGAATAATTTCTAACAAGGACGAAGCCTATTGAATTTGGGTATGATCGTTCTAGGGTTGTTATTCGAATAAAAATTATTCGATTTTTCGAAGAAAATAATTTTTTATTCTTTTCGAAAGAACAAAATTTCTAAATTTAGAATAACAATTTTTTCGCTCAATTTTTAAAGACTAATCGAATAATTTTTCAAAACAAGTTTTTGTTAAATTATTACGCCTTTTTGAAATTATATGTAAATGTAAGGTCTTTCTCAGACACTGAAGTCGCAGTATTATTTGAAAAAAATAGAATAGATTTTCTAAAGATTTAATCAAATGTCTTAAAGTTAGAATAAACGGGAGACGTATAAGTTATTATTAAATTCCGAAAATTATCCAGCGCATATTAATTTTTTTTTGAATATTCAACAAAAAATGAACAAAAGTTTATAATTTATTTCAAAAAATATTTTAATGATTCAAGTGATATAGAAATAACCGAAGATTCTGCAATATAAAACGATGGTGTTTTAACTGAACTCAATCAATCAATAAATAATATCAAAAACAACTATATATTTTAGCCATAATATAATAACAGAAGGTGTAACCATTAAAAAATGTGATCTCAATTTATTTTACCCTAAATTATCAGAAAATGAAAAATGTAAAAAAATTAAAACGAATTATCAAAAAACTAACAAAAAGTAAAACAAAAATAATAAATTTTTGTGAAAGAATTATTTCAATGTATCAATTACCTTAATAGGCCGATTTTACGTTCAGTACCAACAACTTTGAAGGCAAAATATATTTCTTGTCATTAGCAAGTAACTACTGGGCCAGCTAGAACATTTATTTACAGTTCCAGTAAAAGTTCTTTTCGAAAGCTACATGGAAGGATATAGAAGTTGTTAGTGCTGGGGTACTAGCCGGTAGCAATGTTATGTTTTATATGCATTTATAGTCTACAGAGTAACTTCTTTCGCTGATAAATTGCACAATAAAAAACATAAACATTTGTATGTTTTTTATTTTTTATTTTTTTATTTTTCTGTTATTTGACATAACAAGAATTAAAATTGAAAATTATTTCTAATGATTGTACCTTCTGTTATTCTGCTATGGATTTTAGCAATACTAATGATCATTGGCTTTATTTAGAAAAATCTAAAAAGAACAGAAAAACTAGATTTTCTTTTAATGCTGTTTATTGCTGTTTATTGCCAACATCAATAGTAAGTGAAATGAGTTTTTCCCCACGGCTGTTTTTATTAAAAGAAAAAACAATAATCGTTTTAAAGCCAAAATACTTAATTATGTTCTTTATGAATGATAATTTAAAAAAAAAATTAATTTGATTATATAATTTGTTCGTAATTTGAATATGGTCTCAATTTTTTTGATACTTTTTTGTTCTATGTTATGAATTGTTATTTTTAAGTTTGTTTTATGTTAACAAAACCAAAACTTGATTTAAATAATACTAGTTTTTGTATTTTTTTTTTTTTTTTTTTTTTTTTAACTTATAATTAATTATTCGAACAATATATTTTATTCTTTATTTATTCGATTATTCGAAGAAAATTCAAATTTTATTCGATCACACGAATAATTAAAAAAAATATGAAATTTTATTCGATGAGTTTCAATTTCGAATAATTTCCAATCCTAGATCGGTCCATTATTTCACTTAGTCCCCATGCAAATGTCTTCCCGGAATAAAGTTTTAACAGTCATAAACTCCTTAAAAATTGGAATATTTTAATGAATTTTTTCACAGATAAGTCTTTATAAGTATAAATCCATTTGGCATATCTCCCATACGAATCCCTCTTCCGAAAATCACTCGAATGTGCATAAATTCCACATAAATGCTAATATTATGTTCATATTTAATAAAAATAAGATTTATTTGAGTATAATTGACAATAGCTGCCTAAGGCCTACTTCCGGGAGTTACCCTAAATGAATAAATGCCATATAAATGTTAGTATGAACATAGTATTATGTACAAGTAAGTTTTATAATAATATGCACTTAATGCAATATCGGTGCACAATAAGATACATGTCCCATATAAGAGCCCTCCCCAAAATTCGATGAACATATAAAATGGTGTAGCGTATCATATAGTCGGGCTTGACCGACTTCATGTTCTGACTTGTTTTGAAATACATATTTAGTTAAGTATAAATATTCATTCCAAAATTGTATATATTAATACGAATTACAAACACATACTTGTTAAAAACAATAAAGTTTAAAAGTTTAAAATTTATTTTTATGAGGATTTTTTAAGGAAATTTTTAAAAAACTTTTGGATGGAACAAAAAAATATCTGGCAGTCCTTGCTCCCCACCCCCTCCTAAATCCCTGTTGTCTATTTCCAATTTAAAAACTGTAGGGCTGACTTCGTGATTTGTGACCAGTTAAAGTATATTTGAATTAAAGAAATAACAAAGAAAAAACTGAAGAGCCAGTAACAGCAACAATTTAAACTTATTTTATGGCAGTGACATGTTAAGAACCCTCAGGTAATGTTAACTAACGGTAGCGGTAATTAAATTTAAAACAGGACACGGAAAATACTCCGACATTAAAAGAAACATTTATATAATTAAAGCATAAAAGATATACAAGCAACAATCTACAACGTACTTACAACATATAAAATGGATTTACGTGAATAGAGGTCTGACCAGCAAAAAAAAAACAAATACAACAAAAGAATGTATTTTTTTTACTTCTATAATTTTGTTTAGTTCTGTTTTCTTTTATTTTTAAATGCCACTCAGGATTATGGTTTAAGGAAAACAATGGGGAGTAATTTTTAAATACGGTAATGTTTTATAAAAGTTACAACATTTTTGTGCCACTATTAGCTTTCAAATGAATTATTAACAACAATTTATGTTTGTTGGTAATAAATGAATGTTATTAGATTTATTAAGAATTTGAAAATTATTTTAAGGGAGTAGAGAAGAACTATTGGTAGATATTAGGGTGATCGATTATACGACTTTTTTGAGAAACCGGTTTTTCAATAATTCGAATAGTTGAAATTTTAAGAAAATCGGATTATGTTTTCGAAATTTCAAAAAAATCGGTTTTGTTTTTTTTCCATTAAAAAACTATATTTCTCTAAAAAAGTGAACAAATCTTATAATAGTTCAAGTTAAAATTTATAAAATATAATTATTTTATGAAACATATTTTAATTAAGGTAAGAAAACAATCATCAAAAATAAAACTAAGTTTTATATAATATCTATATTAAAGTGCATTGATTTGGATGGTGGCAAAGAAATATTGCAAATGTACCCCCTAAAATTAAAGATTTATATGTTTTAAACTAATCCCCAAAATATTTTGATTTAATTATTTCGTTCACGTGAGCTGGACCATTTCTAAAGTACCTCCAAAAATATATTTTTGGACCAACAGTATACATAATTTTTAACTTTTTGTCAAAAGATAAAAACAGATGGTAGACAAATTTTTAAATTTTCTATGATTTTCTTTTAAATAATATTTTATTAAAATTTAAATATTTTAAATATTTTCCGTTGTAATTTGTATCTTAGCATTTATATTTTGGCATCATTGGAAAGGTCTCATTCTATACTATTGATATGTGTACTCATTCAACGCTTTAGTTGCACAAGTAATATTTTGGGATTTCCAATCCATTATTGGTTAAGTTAATTTTTATGTCAAATAAATAGTTAGTAAAGAAAATAAATGTCAAAAACATATACATATTTATCATAAAATTAAATAAATTCATGCAAAATAGTGACTGAGTTTTAAAAATCTCTTTAATTCGATAATTATCGCGGTTTTAAAGGATTTTATATTTTTATATATATTAATATGTATATTTTAGTATAATAAATACTTCCTTTTGACTTATTTGCCACATTTGCTAATTTAAACTTTTAGGAACAAAATGCATAAAATTGACCCTCTTTCTATTAAAGGGTTAATTACGAGTAATATTCTTTCAATGGTACATTAAACCCCAATATATGTTGAAAAATATTCGAAATATATAAAATTATATGTTTGAATATAGAAAATATAACAAAAAACATTAGTAAAATATTAATATTCCGCGATTGAAAATAGGCATAATAATTATTTAAGTGAATATTCCAGGCCTTAATATGCCTCTATAACAATTTGAAGTTAGTTTTTTTCTTTTTATGCGAGATTCAAGTGTGGAATCTGTACTGATATATTCAACACACTTTGCAATTAGTCACATTATCACTCTTTGTCCCTATGTGCCTGGAATCATTATTTCAATATAAATTGAATGTAGGTTTGTTGTCCTTCATAAACTCAGATTTATGTGTTAGTATTGACGTAATATTTTGTATTCGTATATTTTATTTTAAACTTAGTAAAGGTATCGGTCCACAATTGTCCACATGTCTAATAGAAGACCCCTCCACGAATTTTAATGCATATGCACAATGGTGTGGGGTATCATATGGTCGGGCTTTACCGACTATATCTTTCTTACTTGTTCTATTTATTTCGTAATTACAATAATAATGAACTTTTGTTAGTAAAACACGTTAAAGAAATATACATAAAATAAAATGTAAAAAAAAAACTGGCAATTTTATAAAACGTATGCGACTTTTGTAAAATAAAGCTGAAATAATCATTTTTTTTCAATCTAAAAATAATTTCTTGACATATTACAAATCGTTGTAAAAAAAAAATAAACCACTTATTGATAATATCAAAAAGGGATAGCTTGAAATTTATGTTAATTCCACACTTGGTAAACATTAAAATAACTTAACTAGCTTAAGCGTAAGATATATTAAGATATAGCTTTCCAATGATATAAGTTTCGTAAAATTCGGTTAAGCAGAAGAAGAGATAGAGGCGATTTTCCTTTCATATAACGCATCCAATTGAAATAAATTGCATTGTTGAGAAATTTTCTAAAATATGATAACATTTAATAAATTTATTAAAATAAAACTAATTATTTGAAGGATATAGTTAGCTTCGTGCTAAATTAACAGTTTTTGTGTTCTCCAGATTATCCTTGCTAATGCGCTCAATCCCTGTACGGTGGTTTTTCCGCACTATTTTTAAATGTGGAAAAGTTACACACATATATAGCACATGTTTACTTAAAATTATTGACGTAAATTAATATATTATACAATCTTGTTACAAAAATTGCATAAAATTAATAAATCAGTTTTTGAACTTAGAATGGACGACCGAAATATGAGGAAAAGTTAATTACACTTATTATAAATTTATTTTATGAACAGGTCAATCATAGTTCATGTTATAAGTGGTCCAACCCAACTTTTCTACAGTCCCCAAATGTACCCAAAGGAAAATAATTTTTCATCGGGAGATAGCCGAAATTTCGTTAATTTCTCAAGTTACAAATTTTCAAAAAACTTGTACATGACAAAAGCACATGACATACTTTACTTTTTAGAATTTAAACAGTATTTATTTAAAACAATGATTGGTAAAAAATATTCAAGTTGTCGTCATTATTTCTACCACACTAGATGGCCAAGCCGTGAAACAAGTTGTGACTCATGAAGGCATTTACCAACGCGGAGTGGGCCGATCGCAAAAATGTTGGTAATAAATCTGTATTTTCTTAACCTCGATGGATCGATCGAATTGAACTTTATGAAAAAGTTATGGAGTTCGGAAAAATCATCTTATAATAATACGAGGTAAACTGCAGGGTATCAAAGTTGACCACCTCGAGTAACTTATACAAATCAAGTCCAAAGATTTAAAAACCTTTATAAAGAACGTAATGAAATAAAGTAAAAGTGTGTTTACTGTTTTATGGTTACTTACGATTAAATTTTGGAATTCTTTGCTTTTTTCCTTTTTTTGTATTTTGTCAAATAAGTTCCGCAAAAGGAAGTAAAAATATTTCTAAAAATATCCTAAGATGCCCAATATATTCCAAAATAATGTGTTTAATATATCTCGAATTATCACAATTCATCTAGCCGTGAGAAATTATCAAAATCAAGACTAAATACTTTAAATTGAGTACGAAAAATTGATGTTTGTCTATAAAAAAGTGGACGGATTATTTCTCAAAATTTATTGACTGAGAATTGCGAGATTTTTCAAATTTAAAAATAGCTTTAACAAATATGTATATATATATATATATATATATATATATATATGTACATAACATAAAAGCATATTTTATGAAAATAATAAAATATTTATATTTTTTATACACTTTCAAATCTGAAATAAACTTTTCTTAAATCTTCGAAATCGGAATGGTTGGTAGAAGTTAAGATTTTTTTAAACTTTTTCATACTCGATGTGGTCAACTTGACACCCTGTAGCTTATCTTGTTTTATTACAAGGTCACTACAAGAAGATTTTTCTGAAAACTTAGGTCCTAAACATTGCGATCTGACCAATAGTTTAGGAGATACAGTTTTATTACCAACATTTTCTCCATCGCCTCTACTGTGCAACGTTTCTCCAGAATGAATTATTTAATTTGGTTTAATAAAATACTAAACAATTATAATTCGAACTTCCTCTAAGTTCGCTTCGGAGACATTAAAAAAATTGTGTTAAAAAAAATTAAAAGCCTAACTGAATTTAAACATTTTAAATTCTTCAAGAAATCGTACAAAGTGGGAAATATTTCGTTTTTGTCATAATGCTGGATTTATGGATATATTACAAATAAAACGACCCATATTCTATTAATATCGATGTATAAATGTCGACTTCAAACTTTAGTTCACTATAGAGTTTATTATTTTAATCAAGCAATTATAAATATTGTAACCTTTGCAAATTAGATTTTTAAAGAACTTCTAAAATATTCCTCCTATATCCTTTAAACTCTCCATTTAACTCATAATTTTCAATTACTGTTATACAATTAATATCCATTCTCTCTTAAAAACTTTAAACAAAGAGCTGTATCATTTAATATTTAAATAGTCCTCTCATTTAAAACTTTAAGTACAACACTTAAATTTATTTAAACTAATTTTAGAGATTGTGTACACATACTTACAACACACAAATAAAAACAAACATTTGTTGCAGAAACGCATAAAAATTGTTAAATTTTAAAGTTAATAAACATGAATTGTTGCAAACACAAACAATTAAAATCAACTATTACAAACAGGGAGTCAGTCAGTACAGGACAATTGTACAATAAATATTTACAGGGTTGCAGAACATACACACACGTAAGTTACAAAGTGTAGCAGAATTACAGCTGTAATGTAAGAGTATCAGAGCATATAAAGTCAACAAAATAAAATACTTTTGTAAGTAAAACAAAATAAAAGTGTGTTACATACTTTATTCACATGTATGTACGTGTGTTAGTCTAGCCTGACGATCTCTCCACACGACTGTTGGTAAAATTCATGCTGGTCCAGTTGCTACACATAAGTATTATTGGAATGGTCAGGACACAACAAGTATAATAAAGTAGACATTATACAAAGAAATGTAGAAAAATATTTACTATGTTTGAGTTTTCAGCTACCACTAGACTTTTGTTATTGTTTTGTTATTTGTATCTTTTTTGTGTGTTAAAATAGAGAGAACAGAGCTATAACTATAAAAGAGTCAGTCCGTTTTGTATATGAATGAACGAACACATTTAAACAGAACACCCATGTGACCGACAAATGTAAATGGAGCAAGAAAATTGCGTACTTTAAACCTTAACTTTACTATGGCTATTATTAAAAAATATTAGGTTAGGTCGAATTTTTTATATGCTTCTACATATACATACATATAGTTATTTTATTAAATCATTTGAAAGAATAATTCTTAGATTTATTAATTGGATTTTGTTTGTTTATATGTTCACTTTATAATGCAGAAAACAAAAGTATTGCCTTGTTTCCAAGAATTTCCACAAATTTTACGAAAAGTTACCGAATTTACCTTACAAAAATATTTAAATTTTATCACCTTTGTATTTAGAGATATGACACGAAATAAAAAAAGATGAAGTTATTATAATTTTTGTTAATAATAGGTCATAAGCAGGGCAGCCAAAAATATGCAAAATCATATTTTTTCCTGGACTTCAAATAAATGAAACTTATGCTAAGTTCACACTACACAGATACTTGACGATTTTTGTAAAAATTTGCTTTGTGAACAGGAAATATTTTTACGATTCAAACAAGATAGCAGCTGATTTTGGACAAACAAAATCATTTGCCCTTAACTAAAAATGCCGCTAGTATGTACATTGTGTGAACCGTAGCTATTACTTGTGAATAAAATAAAAAATTAAAATAAATTTTATTTTATTTCCATTCTTTATTTCGAATTTAAAATACTTATTAATTATTTTATCAATTTTTAGTAAAAATATTAAGGATTTCTATTTACACGAAATCAAATGAATTTTTATATAGTTTAGTGTCTGATTGAAAAAAGTAAATTAAAAAAGAAAATATTTTATTTAATTCAAGTAAAACATACATTTTTACAAGAAGGTAACTACATTTTTTTATATTTAAAAATTCCAACCTTGAATAATATTCATTCGTATTTTATTTAAATACAAAAAGTTTAAAAAGTTTTTTTTGATTTTTAGTTGAAAACAATATATTCAAATAGACAGAGGTTTAAATGAATCATTCTTTTTTGATTTTAATTCGTTACGAAATAGCTAAATTTTGAATTAATTCTTTTCACAATAAAAAAGAATTGAATGAAATTTGAATCAATTCAAACGAATTAGGCAGAAATGAATTTCAATTCGTTTCAAATACAAATGAATTTTTCAAATGAATTGCAATTCGTTTCCAATTCAAATGAAATTGTAGAATGAATTGCAATTCGTTTCAAATTCAAATGAATTTGTTAAAATGAATTGCAGTTCATTTCCAATTCGTTTAAATTGAATTGATTTTGAATTTATTCAAATGAATTAGAACAATGAATTGCAATTCAAATGAATGAAATCAAAAATGAGTTGCAATCAATCAAGAGCAGATTTAGGAGGAATGACAAATGTTAAACACACCTTTAATAATATTTTCACACTATTTAATAAACATAAAAATTTATGTTTCTTTTAGCAAATAAACAAAATTTTCCCATACCTAATAATTCAATTCCTATTCTGTCGCTACCTGACAATTCCAGTATAAATCTAAAATCTAAGAATTTTTTGCCTTTGGACTATTCTAGGTGATATACAAAACGAGAGTAATGCTTACTGTCTTTTACATAAAAAATTAGTCGAATAACAAAACGAAAGTGATGCTTATTGTAGATTTACTTACAAAATCAATTCAAATTTCAATCAATTTAATTCAAATGAGTTGGAAATGAATTGCTAATTCTTTCTTCTAATTCAATTGAATTAATTCAAAATCAATTCAATTCAAATGAATTGGAAATGAATTGCAATTCACTTTGACAAATTCATTTGAATTAGAAACGAATTGCAATTCATTCTACAAATTCATTTGAATTGGAAACGAATTGCAATTCATTTCACGAATTAATTCAGAAATTAATGATTCATTTACAGCTCTGCAAATAGATAAATTTCAAATAAATATTTTGATATTTTTCTTCAAAAAAATCCAAAGAAATAAAATTATTCAGCTACAAAAGTTTGAATAAAAACAATCATATAATTTTTTCAATTATTTAAGTTAAAAAGAATAACATAGCGATTGTTTCGGAAGTTTTTTATAACGCGATCAATAGTTATCGAAATAAACTTATTTAAACGTATTAAATGTTTTTAGTATTAAAAAAAAAAAATATTACTTAATTTTCTTATTCCAAACAGATTTAAAATTACTGACACAAATTTATGCTGAATAAAAATATTCAAAAACTTTCTATGATTATAAAAAATTAAATGTTGCAAAACAGATTTTATTTAATTTTTAAAATAGGAAATCAAAGAAAGAGTAATTTTGTATTCAAGCAAAAGAAATAAAATTTATTTTCAAAATATGATTCAAACTATTTTATTTCTCGAAATATACATTGAATAAAAAATAATTCATTTTTAGCAAATATTTTGAATTAAAATATTCACAATAAACAGCTATGGTGTGAACACAAGCTATAAAATATTTGCAACTATTTTGATAGAATTTTTGTTTGATCTTACACCAGGTCTACAACTGAGATTAACGCTGATAACGTCGGCAGAAGAGAATAACCATTTTCTTTATATTATGTTAAATCTTAAATAATATCCTATAAGATATCATTATTTCGAATCAATCACAGAGTAAACATGTCCAGACTTTCGTATATGTGTATTTTTTGAAAATTCATCTTATAAGATAGTTGTGTAGAGAAATCTCATCACAACAGTCTCATAATACATCTTATATAATACTAATATTTGAATCTACACGTGAAATAATTCTCTCAGAAAGTGAATTTGACACTCTCTGACAGAAAAATCATACATATTATGTTACGTCTATATACTAGTGTCCACATTAGGCAAATTTTTATCAAAACAAACGTCAAAATCAGTGCGAATATATACAAGGTAACCTTAGTTAAACAGCAGTTATTACAGTTGTCAAACTGCATTTATAAAAAACAATAATGAATACGCCATATTGTTGTTTTTGTGCAACTGTTTCCACCTTCCAAAAATTCGTGTTAAGTTTGACGTTTGTATTGTTAAAAAATTGTCTGATATAGACACTATGTATGGAATGTTACAAAATAAATGTAAGATTAAATAAAAACAAACAACAGCTGATGCGGGAGACGGATTGAGTTAAAAAAATTGTTGTTTTTATGTACAAAAATTTTAAATTGACAAAAAAGAAGTGATCAATTTATATTTTAATCTATCAAAATATAGTTTTTTATTAACATTTTTGACTATTTAACCATAATAATACTTCTTTTTTTATACAGCTGAAAGTAATGTGCAAAAAAAAACAGTGTTGTTTTGTAAAGACAGGGTTGTTTTGTAAATGACGAGAAAAGGGAACAGGGTTGTTCTTGTGTATAAAAGTAAATTATTTATAAAAAAAATTTAAATATACAGTGGTGGTCACATACATAGGCAAAAAATAATGTTCAATATACATCGTAGGTAAAAGTTAAAACACAATTTACATTTTAATATGAAATAATATTTATTAAAGAAAAGAATAATTAAAAAACAAACAATGTTCAATGATAATAACAAAAAAAATAATATTTCACTTTTCTTGAGAGGACTTTTATATAAGGAGAAACTCATTTATGTCAAAAATATTCAAAAATCCTTAATGGATTAAAATTAATTTTAAAATGAATTTAATTAATATTTTATAGAATATTCTTTAAATTTAATGACTGTTTTGCACCTTCTTGGAAGACTTTCTACTAGATGTTAACAACTTTCAACTGGTATATATTCCATATATTCTCCACATTTTAAAAAAGTTCATCGGAATTTCTATTTGTTTTCTTTTCTAATCCCCTTTCAACGTCTGCCCAAAGATTTTCAATTGGGTTTAGCTTCAGACTCTGCGCAGTCCAATCCAAAACATTAACATTTTCTGACATGATTTATGTTCAGGTAGACGCCGAACATACTTTTTTCCATCTGAACCAAATAAATTGAAGTATTTTGCAAGCTGTACGTGGCGATTTAAGTTTCTTTTTTTAACATTTTTTCTCCAGATATACCCTCGCAGTCATTTTTTTCTACAAATCGTGATCTTATAGTGCGATTAGATATTTTTTTGTCTTAGTTGACCAGCCACTTCTAGCTTTTTTTCTAGCCTTTTTTTAATTCTTAAAAATGTTAGTATTTCAACAACGAAGAAATTAGTTATTTTTTTTTTTATTTTTACAGAATTATCCATTTAAGCATTTTGTGTATTTACTCGGACAAAAACCAAGATTATTTATATTTAACAAAAATTTTTGTCTGTACCGCTTTATTTTCTAAATCAGTAATAACTTAACCAATTTTATGGACTTACTAAATCGATTATTATAATTATTTTTTAATATAGTTGATTAACGATAGAACAATTTATGAATATAATTTAAAAAATTAAAATTTGGAAATGCTTAATCAAAAAGGAATTATAGTTCCAAAATGATGATAAATCACTTCAAAAAATTGAGTAATTTTTCATATGAAACATAACCCAAATTTTGTATGCGAATTTTTTGAGCGATTTTTCACTGGGTCATTTTGCTGCAAGCCGTTCCATATTTTATATATAAATTTATTGCAATATCTTAAAAAAATGTCAAAAACTAATGATAATGTGGAAAAATTAGTTGTAAAACTAAAAAAATTTAGTATTTTTCTGGTTTTATATTTTAAAGCATTTAGCATTTTTTTGTCTTTTTAAAGTTCAGTTTAGACTCTTTTTTTCTCATCTTAGTTATAGAAACAAACAAAAAATTAAACATTTTTTTAATAACAAAGTTTGTCCCTAAACAGAAGTAATTTTTATTAATATGCATATTAAATTTCGTATTTCCTTTATTATCAAAATATTTTACTTTGTAAATTTTTTAAATACTTGTATTTAAAATTAATAGCATTTTCTCTTTACATTAAACAAGAATGCTACAAACATTGCCTTGACATTCACATGCACATTCTTAAATTCCTTCAGAAAATTATTCTAAATTGATAAAAACAGAATAAAAAATAATATTTTCCTATAAATTCATTTAATAATTGATGTCAAATAAATTTATGGTAGTTGTATATCAAATAATTTTGAGTAAATTATTTGCGTATAATCTGAACAAGCTTAAAATACTTTCCTCATCTAGTGTTTCATCAAAAAACAAAATGTCAAATAAACAAGAGTAATGTGAAGAAAAAATCAACTTTGCATTTGGTTGCAAAAATTGCAGGAAAACACGATGAAATATTTTGCGTCAAATCTTTGCGTAATCTGAACTTAGCTTTAGTTATTTTTTCGTTTCAGACAATCTTCGAAATTTTGGCATCGATTTGTTACAGCATATTTTCACATATTTTGGTCATAACAGCATACTTTTACATATTTTGGGATTAGCAGTATATTTTGTCATATTTTCATATAAAATCCTTGTTTTTTGCAATTCGAATTGTATTTTTTGCATATTTTATTCTTAAGAACATAATTTTGCATATTTCACACTAAAGAGCACAATTTTGCATATTTTACACTTAAGTGAAAAATTTTGCATATCTTGCACTCAATACTAATTATTAATAGATAATTAATAATAGATAATTTAAAATTTTGCAACAAAAAATAATATTTTAAAAGTATATTTTTTAATTTCAAGGGCATAATTTGAGGGATATTTAGTCTAATTGTTTCTTTAATGGACTTAGAATGTTGATGTTGGAAGAATGTCATATTTGAAGCGTCCTAGTCGTTTATTATGAGACATTGCTAAATTAAAAGCAAGTTAGAGTGCTGTATTCAGCTGTGCCAAATCTTTTATACCCTTTACCACCTTAACGACAAATAATAAAATTTACGTCTTAAAGTATGCTTCATATTTTCACATTTATACCTTCAAAAATAATCTGCAATTTTTTCCAAACTACAAAAATGTAAACACAAAATTAAACTATCTTAAAAAAACAACAACAACAATACTGATAGCTCCTGATGACTACTAAATTTATATACGTAAGTTTGCGTGTAGATACGTGCTTATACAAAAAACAATAACTCTGAGTCATTGCAATTCTTCTGTTTCCAACTAAAAACGTCCAAACATAGATAAAAATGATTGTGTGTATGTATATACAATCAATAACTCCTGCTTGCTTATACAAAAAACAACAACACTGAAAGTCATTGCAATGCTTTGTGTGCGTATATTCTTAATATTTTTTATGGTTGTTCATGGACCGATATGGCTAATTCAAAGAACAAAAAGTTTCGAAAAACATTTATGACCGATCTATATAAAAACGAAATTCGTAGCTTAAACAAGGGCTCCAAAATTCAAAATGCATTTTGCTCGGCATATTATGGAGCTGATTTAGTGCATTTCTTCAGCATAAAAATTCAGAAAAAAATTCCAAATCTTCCAAACTGTTTTTTATATATTTTTTATTAAGTTTTTGCTGGATATCTCTAATTATCAAGGACAGAATGGTGGTTAATGCATTATATGGTGATGTGTATTAATGGATAACGTGTCAATATTCAATTAACTCACAGTTTAATCAATATTTTAAATACTCACTATCTAGAAAAAAAAACATAACCGTCAATGTTTTAACATCACAAATTGCTTCATTTATCAAATAGACTAACAATTTATATTGCCACCCATAGCGTATCATTTAGTGAATACAATAAATTGTTGTCATAGTCATAGTTCGTATATTTTTCCAGCAAATATCTATACATCAATTCAAGTCATTTAGTTCAGTTATGTGCATAAACATACAATAAACCATCTTTATAGGGCCCTTTACTAAAAGTTGTTAGTACTGACACATAGACATACTTTGCACAATTACAAACTAAAGAAGAATGTAGTAAAAAAGTGAACAGCAATATTAAAGGACAAATAACGCAATTTCCTGTTTTAACTCATTTTGGGGGAATAAAACCTAAAGCGTCATGTTACTGACACTGTGTTGTCTAAAACATATACACATAAATACATATGTAGTATGAATGTGTACCTCAATTTGGTTTGGTTGCATTTAAATGCATACCAACATATGTCTGTATGTATACATACACACATACATACATACATACATACATACATACATACATGCATACATACTTACATACATATGTATAGTACAAATAACCATCGATTTACGCCATACTTTACGCGATTGCCTTATAATACGATTCAATAATAGTGAGCATTTTTTGAAATACTCGAACTTGATATAACGCATTTAAACAATAATGACAAACCTTGAATTATACGGAATTCAGTACTGTGTACTGAATCATGTGCCGAAATGGTTATTGAAAAAATAGATTATATTAAAAAAGTGTTTTAAAAATGGATCCAAAACAAAAGAATTTCGAAGCAATTTAATAGAAAAAAATTATAATACACTCATAATTTTAATATAACAGATTATAACAACCTGAAAACGAATTCCGTAAAATCAATTGTTTGGATATTAATGACATTTTCAAGAAATTGATTAATTCAAGAGGTCTCTTCATCAGTTGATTTTAATGCTACTGAAACGTTTCCATCATATTTTAAATCATTAATAAGGGATGGTATGAAAATCGATAGTAAAAGGTTCTGTGTGTAGAAATATGAAATCATTTAAACCAATATAGAATATTAATAATTTCATGTGTTTTAATTTAACACGATTTTTAGGTCCCAAACTAACATTTTTCATTTAAATAGTGCTTTAATATACCCAATATATAGAAATTCTGATCCCAAAATATAATTTTGTATTTATTGTGAACCTGCGGCCCAAACAAGCTGCGTAAACCAAGGGTTACCTGTATATTTTATTTTTATGTTGTACTTTAACATACGCCTTGTATTTAATACCATATTACGATCATCACATGTCTTTTACTCGAAATAGCCCTATGTATAGATGTATGCGTGTGTTTGTATGTGTATACATGTATTGAAGCGTCAAAATGTGAATACTTGTGAAGTTAGTATGTCATAGACCATCCTCTCATTGTCGTCTGGGTTGTCATTTAATCACTATTCTTCTTTTCTCTTGACTTTGATTCAACATTGGCGAACCTTAAATTGCTGGATATTTTTTTCATTTGTCTGCAAATTTTGATGAAAAAGCAGTCCCAGTGTAGTTCATGTCATGTTTTATTATGTCTCTTTAAACTCTTTGATGTGTATGTGTTATATAATAAATACGAATTTGTATGTGTATAAAATTACACAATCACGGGAAAAGTATTTAAAAATCTTTCGGAAGGCCTTTGTTCATAAATACATAATCCTAATTCTACTACCAAACCAAGCCTAATATAAGGTAATGAACAGAACCAATCCTAATCTAAGTCGCATAACCTATTTAAGCCTATTTAAGCTGAATAAGCGACCAAATCTAATACACCCTGAAGAACCTAAATAAACCGGGTAGAAGATGTCAAAACCGAAATGAGCCTTATTGAAGAAGGAAGAACCGAAATAAGCCTAGTTGAAGAAGAAACGGTTGAAGACGACATTTATTAAGCGGATAGAATTATTCTCTCGTAATATCTATATATTTTGCATTTGAAATAGAATAATTACTCAATAAAAATAAAATCATTTTAACCCCAAAACGGATAATCGAATGTCTTATTACCTAAAGTTTATGGATCCATAAGTAGAACCTGGAGGCGACTAAGGTACCTCTGCCGGCAACAAAACCACGTTATACTGTTCTGAAATCAACTGAGTAGGCTGTAGTTTTATTTGGTTTTCAATTTGCATGGAAAACCAAAGAAGTTCATGTAGTTTTTCAATCAAAAACTAAGTGAAGCCAAAAACTAATTGTATTTGTTTTGTGTAAACGTAGTATTAACTTGCACATTTGACATTCGTATGATGAGAAAGTGTAACAACTACTCATCCTTCTGAAAGTGGTGTAATGAATAGGTTGAGTAATTTTGACGACTTTGACGAATGAACTACTAATGATGGTTCAGACGTTGAAATTTGATTATTAGCAGATAACATTGTAAATATCCGAAGTTTACAGCAAATAGATGCACTAAACTATATCTGTGATATAGGTAAACCAGTTATTTTTTTGTCATCAGAAATTTAGATATTCCGTAAATAAAATAATAATGTTGCGATTTTTTCGGTCAGATATTAATGCGATAATTTACCAACGTGATATCTTTAGGATATAATTTTCTTTACGCCTATTATAGTAATATTTTACTAGGAACTTTTACATTTATAGTAATTTTCGCTTTGCAATTATAACTTTTGTCATTTAAAATACCGTCGATTTTATAGCCAATACTAGTTTTTCCCTTGTGGATTTTTAAATTTTATCGAAAAAATTTTTATAAAGTTCAACATGATTGCAATCTCAACTTCAAGTGAACGATTTCAATGTTTTTGCTGATGCAAACAAAATTCCAGACCATCGTCCTAATACTGAGTATTTGATAGCAATGCAACAGCACCAACTTCTCCATATTTATAATATTAATTACGTATTTAAGTTCTAAATACTTTGTAGATAACATTTTTTTTTTTTTTTTTAATCTCGAATAATTATTTCAAATATTGACTGAAATTCGCGGCTTTAGAAACGGATCAAAATAAGAAAAACCGAACCACAGCAAGTCAAAAACAAATGTAAAGCCCACAACATGTCTCGGCGATATTTGCCAAATTTGCTATATGTTTCCGCCCAATGATAAGTAAAATTACCACAAAACTATTTGATAATATTTCGAATTTTTGAACATAATAAATTAAATTTAATAAAGTCATCGCAATGAAGAGTAAAAATCAATTGGTAATTTACAAATTCATATTTCGTATAGTTTTTATCGTTCCTTAAAAACATGTCCTTTTTTGGCGCAAAATACGAAAGAATAACAGAAAACCAAAAATATTAAAATTTTTTTTTCTCAAAAGATATCAATTTAATATATAACTCAAAGAAAAGTTAAAATTTTTATATGTGGTAGATTTTACGCTTGCTTCAAGCGCTGGTAAGTGTAATTACAGATTGGACAATAATGGGCTAAAGGCCTTTCAAGCTTCCCTACTAAGAAATTCTTATAGGTAGATATGAATTTTTGTAAATTAGTATGAACTTCAACAAATATGCAAATGTATTAATGTAAAAGGAAAAACTTCACCTTTTAGTTATTGTTGTTGTTTATTCTTATTTACATTTTTTCTCTGTATATGTGTGCTTAAATTTATCCTTGCACTGATACTATGAAATATTCTTGTGGTCTGCCGCATATGCATTTACTCAATATAAAATGTATATACATTAAACAGCACCAAAATTTATTGACTTTTGAAATTTGACCGTAACTCCCCCTAGAATCGTTTATTGGGTTGTAAAAATATATTGTGTGAAATATTACCTAGTGTCTACATTAGGTAAATTTATGTCAAAACAAACGTCAAAATCAGTACGAATATATACAAGGTAACCTTAGTTAAATAGTTTATTATTATTTTGGTTGTTACAGTTATCAAACTGCATGTATAAAAAACAATAATGAATACGCCATATTGTTGTTTTTGTGCAATTGTTGCCACCTTCCACAAATTCGCGTTAAGTTTGACGTTTGTCTTGATAAAAAAAAATCTCTAATGTAGACACTATGTTACTTAAATCGGATATCGTTAACCCGTGCCGCATGGGACCTGAAGTTTATATGGAGAAAATATAGCTTTTTTACAGTTCTTCACCTATTAACTACTTTGGTTTGTAAAAGAATATTAAACTACAAATAATTATCTATCAAACAAGAAACAAAATAAAAAAATCGGTTAACTAATGTTTAAGTTATTACGAATTCCCCATACCATTAATGTGTTTTAGATCACTCGTGTAAAATATTTTTATTTTTTGAGAAATGTTTAAAAAAAATGCTATTTTTATTTAAATTTAAATTTTTATTTAAATTTGAACGATAATTACTGAAAAATATGTTTTTATTTCTATAGTATAAGTCAAATCCCTTCCTATGCTTGATTTAAAAATGTTAATTTTTTCCCACATCAAATTTTAAAAATTTTGTTAAACAAATTTCAAGACGAAATGACAAAATGCCTAATCTAATAAGTCCCTTAATGTAAGTCCTAATGAAAAATACCTAAAAATAATGAATTTGTAAATTATTTTTAACGAAATAATTTTTATTTAAAAATTAAATTATTTCAAAAATCAAAATTAAATAGAACTCAAATTTCAGAATATATATATATATATATATATATATATATATAATTTTACAAAAAATATCACCAAAAAAGTTTCGGTACAGTTAACCGTTTTAAGGCAAAAAAATCCCAATATTAAATAAAAATGTATCTAATATGTGGTAGGTCCTCCTTTCTGAGCAATTACAGCATTTAAACTGCTATGCATGGAATGCACCAGCTTTGTTGTTGTCGGGGAATCTATTTTATTCCACTCTTCCTTAATAACGGATTTTTGCTGATCCTTACTTGTTATATTATGCTGTCGAATCTTTTGTTCCAAGAGATCCATAGATGCTCAATCGGGTTGAGATCAAGTGACTGAGCTGGGTGATTTAATTGCTTAAGAAAATTATAAATGAGTCATTCCTTTACTAATTTAGAGATGTGTTTGGAATCGTTGTCCTGTTGGAAGCAATACAAACGTCACAAACCCAATTTTTCTGCACTTTGTTTTAAGTTTTCTTTTAATAGATTAAGGTATGCATACCTTACCACCCCAGATGAAGCCATGCAACCCAAAACCATTACGTTACCTTCTCCGTGCTTTACGGTTGGCTACGGATCCATTTCAGTATTTGGGTTTCTCCATACCATTTTTTTCCATCAGAACCAAAAACATTAAATTTACTTTCATCGCTAAAAATAACTCGATCCCAAAATAAAAAATCGATAGCGTAATCCAATCTCTTTTTCAATGATTAATTTTTTGAACAAGAGGCTTTTTACGGCTTCCCGGCCATTGTATCCATTTCGTTTAAAAGCCTTTTTTATAGTTTAGGGGTTAACTGTTATTCCATGGCTAGTTTTCAGGTTTCCTGCTGATTTTTTAATTACATTCTACAGTTCGTACAATTCTTCTTTCTAGGTGGTGGTTTATTTTTCTTGGTCGGCCAGTTCTCGGTTTGTTTGCAATTGTACCGATTTTTGTGAATTGTTGAATAACGTATTGAAATGTGGTCTTTTCACAATATCACTGATTTCTCTTAAGCTTTTTTCTTCATTTTTCAGATTAATAACTTTCTTTGTAACCATTGAAATTTACTTATTTTTGCGCTCCATAATTATTTATTTATTTTTTTTTTTTTTAATTTTCACTTTAGTCTAGATAAAAAAATATTGAAAATTAGCTAGCAATGACTTTCGACTTACACAAATCCGTTGTCAGGCAGTTACGATGTAAAATCGAAAGTTGTACGGAGACTTTTTTGAATAAAAAAAAAATAGTGTTGCAACATATAAGTGCTTTTTTCATGGCCATCTTTGCAATTTGGCTTGTAAAGATGACGCATGATTTTTCCCTTTTATCTCGAGATTAAGTTAAAAAGTTTATATTGACAATATTTTAGTTTTTTAGGGAAATATATTTGATTAATTAAAAATAAAGTTAAATAAGTCAATATATAATATAATGAAGTTAAATAATTTCATAAAAAGATTAAAATATTACTTAAAAAATTGCAATAATTTCAAAAAAAATTGTGGTTATTACAAATGAAACAACCCTAAAATGTATGAACTTTTTTGGAATTTGTTTCATTTTTGCTAGTTAAGTATTGAGAGCTATTTCATAGAGCCAAATTTCAAAAAAGTTTAAATAGATCTATGCAGATTTACATGTAACACTACACGAAATAAAACTAAAAAATAATTTCGTAAATTTTTTGCATGACTAAGCCGTACCTGTGATTTGAAATTTGCCGATTTCGAAAAAGGCATTTTTTGCGGTTTCTTAGTTATAAAGTAAATTTTTTATAAGTTTTCAGACTAAATAGAATAAGATAAAACAAACAAGTCCCAACAAATACATTCAGAAGATTTTAGGATAATTGGACAAAAGGGTAATCTCTAAAATGGTCAAAATTTGAAATATTAGAAAGTTTTAAAGAATACATAACGAAAACTTATTTATTTTTATAACTTTTGGTAATATTTTATGGAAATATAACTGAAAGATTTTCGTTGATATTAGCAGTAAAAAGGGCCAATTTAACCCTCAACTGAGCTTGGGGTAAGCATTTTTTTAAACCTATTCTTAACCTATTCTTAAATATTTGTAAAGTTTATTTTATTAATTAATATCATGGACAAACAAGATTATAACTACCTTATTCTGACAATTAAAGTCATGTTAAATCATAACAATTCCTCACAAAAATCATTCCATCCCAATCCAGATAAAAAAAAAATTTCGTGATGTTTTCCTTATAAATCTGAAATATTCCAAATTTCAACTTTTAACCTTCTTATTTTAAAGGTGAACCTTGACTAATTTTCTTAAGAACTTAAGAATATATGTCCCGAGATATGTTTTACATTATTGTGTAATAATTTTGTTTAGTCTGAAAATCAGGTCAAAAAAATTTACTTTATAACTAAAAAAACGGAAAAAAATGTCATACAAGGTATTGACTTAATTATATTTTAGTTTTATTTCCCATAGTGTTGTCTATAAACCTGTATAGTCTTATTTTAACTTTTTCGAATTTTGTTTAACAAAATTTTTAAAAGTTTGAAATTGGAGTTTTGACACAGTCTTAAAAAAAGTCAATATTTTTTAACCAAGCAAAGAAAGGGATTTGAATTAACCTACACAAGTACGTATTTTTCAATAATAATGATTCAAATTTAAATAAGAATAGTATTTTATTTAAACATTTCTCAAAAAATTAAAAATTTGTTTGTACACTCCTTACACAAGTGATTTAAAACACATTAATGGTATGGGGAATTCGTAATAACATAAACATGTTTTGACAGATTTTTTTCTTTTATATTTTGTTTGATAGATAATTATATCTAATAGCAAAATTTTTCTAAAAACTGTAAAAAAAATCCATATTTTCCCTATATAAACACACCACACAACTTCAGGTAGGGGGGTTACGGTCAAAATTCAAAATTCGATAAATTTTGATGCAGTCTAATGTATACTTGCAAAGATTTAAAACCAATATACACATAAAATTTTACATGCATAAGGAAATCCTTCGTTAGATTATACACAAAGACTTTTTTGTCTTTTTAATTTCATGGAAAAGTTATTTTTACTTGAGAATTAATGTTTTTTTTTTTTATTATTGCCTCTGCAAATAAGTAGTTAATAAACAATTACTTTTGACATTTTTGAGGTATTTCTACAGACTTTTTACATTAAAATTATCTAGAAAAATGAATTATTTTTTATTTTTTTGACAAAGATAAAAGAATTATAAAAGTATTGCAATAACCTCTTATTTTTTACTTTATTTATCTAATTTATAATAATGCAGGAAATTATCTCTCAGGATTTTAACTAAGTTTTCATTAATATTTTTATAAAATTCAATGTGGTCTCTTTCATTTCCGTAGTATGGTGCAGAAAATTTAAAAATTAATTCTAAATTTTTTACTACGGCTAAAGTCAAATGTTACGAACTTTAATACCCTTTAGAGCAATTAAATATAAAAAAATAAATTTGTGTAAAAATATGTATTTAACACTAACAAATTTTCTCCCACAACAAATTTGTAAAGCCATTCTCTTTGCACTTGAAACCAAAAAGAAATAAATCTGAAAGGAAAACAGTGATTTATTACTGCTCCTTTTTTTCACTACTTTTAAAGGCGTTTAATTTTGTTATATCCAAAATATATGCAATATAATTAATACGAATTCCAGTTACCCTTTCACATGGACAACATATATTAAGAAATTGGTATTGATTGGCAATACACTATATCAGCCCATTGGGGATAAATATAAAAAAAAGACAGCTTATATTTCTTTTCCAAATTATCCTTATTTCCTAATAAAAAAATAAAAGGACTTAAGGTTAACATCTTTGTATCCACCGAGCATATCAGACCATAAATATTCAGTACTCTTCCCCTGTCTATTTTTTATTACAACTTCTCATAGTATTTGTAATCACAAACCTTTAATTTTTACAGGGATTAAGGACTATAACGATATTACGCAATGATTACACTGTTGAAAAAAAAAACATTTTTTGCATTAAATGAATACCAATTCCAGTTACACTTTGACAGGAGCAACATATATTAAGAAATTGGTATTGATTGGCAATACACTATATCAGCCCATTGGGGATAAAAATAAAGAAAGGCAGATTATATTTCTTTCCCAAATTATCCTTATTTTCTAATAAAAAAATATATAAGGCCTTAAGGTTAACGTATTTGTATCCTCCGTGCATATCAGACTATTTCCGCGCCTCTCTTTTATTACAAATTTTCATAGTATTTGTAATCACAAACCTTTAATTTTTACAGGAATTAAGGAATCTAACGACATTACGCAATGATTACACTGTTGAAAAAAATATATTTCATTATCCTCCTTTAAACACAAATAAATGAACTAAATCGAATTTTTCGTGCTGAACACGAAAAAAAAATTAAAACTTCAAAAATCTTCAGTTTTTTATCTTTTGTCATAAGTTGGGTAATGCTATGAATAAAATAAGCCATGTATCATCAAAATTAACGCTCAAATCTTACTTTTGTTCGCCATTAATTGAAAAAAACTCATATATATATCTACAACTAAGTCCGAACGCCACTGCACTATGGTTTCTTTGATCACTTTTCTTGGCCAATATTATCAAAATGAAAAACTTCTTTTTTCTCGTTTATTATATGATTTGAATAAAATTCAAAGCAATTTTATATATTTATTTTGTATCATAAACCTTAAATTCATTTTTGTTATCAACTGAGAAACCACAAATATTAAATTGCATGTTTTTTCCCGGATATTAAATGAAGCTATTGATAAAATATTTATCCGCTTCAGAACAAGTAAAGCATTTTGGCATCGACTTTTAAGTGTATATTTTGCATATTTTACTCTTAATGGCATAATTTTTCATTTAGAGATTTTTAGTACATATTTACGGCATATTTTGTTATTTTTAGAGCATATTTATGCCGAACATATTTTGACATGTTGAGTATATATATATATATATATATATATATATATATATATATATATATATATATATATATATATATATATATTAGCTCAGGTTTTTTTCAAATTTGATCTTATAAAAAAATAAGGAAATCGAAAATATTTAGTATTTAAAAACTCATTAATTGGTCTTATTTAAGCGATTTTTAATTAATCTTCATCAGAGCTATTTTGGAAATGTAATATAGAGGACGTATTAACTTTTTATTTAGTTTTGCCTTATTTCATAACAATAAAATATTAATAAAACACTTTTTTTTAATGAAAAACATAATTTTTGTTAAAATTTACAAACATTTTTTTGATTTTAAATGCTTATTTTCCCATTTTTTTACTGCGTATTGAATGCGCATAAAAACTTTTTTTGGATCATATTTATGGTTTCCCAGACTATAAGTGAAGTTTTGCATTTTTGGTTAAAAGTCATCCCATATTTTACTTATAACTGCACCCAATGGTCTACATTTACCTTTGGCAGCAATAATTTTGATACAAAAAATAAATATATCGACTTTTGTTAGTTTAATTTCTATATTTATATTTTAATTCTTTAGCTTGACCTTTGTAAAAGATAAGAATTGGATTTTCTCAAAAAACTCAAAAAATCGCAAAACCAGACCTGTGTAATATGTGGTCCAGATATTAATCTATTTGTTTCAATTGAGTTTTTGCAGACCTATTAAAAGTTAACAATTTTTTTTAACTAAATTTTTACCTGGGTTGCATGACACACATTTTTTTCCATGATGACAGCTATAATCTAAAAGTTTTATATTAATTCATAAAAGTATTTATCATCAAATTTATTTTTCATAAAAGAAAACCTTTTTGACAAATTTTTGTATTCAAAAATTGTAAACTAATGAAATGTGTTGAAAAAAGACTTTTCTTATACACACAGAAAAAAGATTTGCTGGAAAACTGTTACAACAATATAAAACTAACCAATATTAAATTATAATTATTCAAAAATTTTAAATACAGCAATTTTTTAATATTTATAACAATTTTGTAGTTATTAGGATGGAGTTGGAATTACTACAAAAGTAAATTTAATCAGTTAAACCAATATGTGTTTTTATACAATTAATTACGAAAGATAAAAAAGTAAATTCGGTAAGTTTGTTTATAATTCGTTGACGTTTTAAAAATAAATTATTTATTATAAAATTTGTGAGCAAAACTTAATTTTGAAATATTTATTTGTATAAAACACAGAAAAAAGTTCTCAAAATATAATTAAAAGTGCAATTTAATTAGCTACTAATTAAAAAAACTAATTAAAAAATATATTGGTTGTAAGTATACATTACTCCATAAAAGCATTAAATCGGAATCAATTGGATATGACGAAATTAAACCAAAATTTATTAAAATCGTTTTAAACTATATAATACGATATATAACATATCTTTTTAATATTATCATTAGAACTTCTCAATTTCCTTTAATGTGGAAACACGCAAAGATAATACCGATTCTAAAGCCTGATAAAAATTATAGACCAATTGCCATACTTCTGTACTTGTCTAAGGTATTTGAACTCCTAATACATATACAATTGAGTCAGTATTTGAATCGAAATTCTTTATGAACGTATGTTAGTTAGTTAGTCTGGTTTTAGACATAAACACAGCTGTTTAACAGCACTAATCAATGTATCTGAGGAATTAAGGTCAAAAATTTATAAGAACATGTTGTCTTTCCTGGTATCACTTGATCAATCAAAGACCTTTGATACTGTTGATCACAACATTTTTTGCTATAAGTTACGAAACTTGTTCAATCTGTCATCAACGGAATGTAAAACTAATCTCTTAATATTTAAGAAAGAGAAGTCAGTCGGTTTATAATGGGACTAATAAGTCTTGCAGTCGTCCACTTTGCAGAGGGGTCCCACAAGGATCGATTCTTGATCCACTGTAATATACTATACACTCTAATCATATTCCCTCCCAAATAAAATGCAGTGAAATATTGTAAAATACTGCATATATATGCAGATGATGTGCAACTTTATATAAAAAATCATGATCTTGAAAATATATATAAATGGGCACCAGCTAATAGACTTTATTTAAATGCAAATAAATCGAAGGCTATTATAATTGTAAAAAAGAACACTGTACGAGCCACCTTACCATCATTCACTGTTGAAACGGTCCAACATGCCAAAAACCTTGAAATTATTTTTAACGATCAGCTAAATTGGACAGATCATATAAATTCAACATGCTGGAAAACATATAATGTGCTGAGAAACTTATGGAGGACTCAACATTTTACACCACTTAATACACGAATGCTCTTAGCGAAGACAAAACTAATACCAACATTAACATATGGATATGAGTTATTTGTAGGTGTAGACTATCTGAGTATGCAGAAGTTTAAAGTGACGTATAATAACATCGCAGATACATATACGGATGTAATAGTTATAGTAGAATATCTCATTTTGGAGACTTTACTTATCTTTTTACATAAAATTATTTATACAAAGATTTATTTATTAGTCACCCTGTTTGCAATAATTTTTCGAATTAAAATTTTCTCACAAAGTTACAGGACATGGGTATTGATACAAAAAAATAAAAAAGCAGATTCTTATTTATCACCTTAAATTCCACCTTTGTTTAAAAAAGAAAAAAAAAATGGTTTTAATGATGCATGGCTTATTTTATTGGTAGCATTACCTACCTTATGGCAAAGGATAAAAAAAACTGAGGATTTTTCTGCCGACCAGTGTTATTGTCTCTTGTTGAAGCAAATACATTTTTTTAAAGACATACGCTACATGAGCGGAAGATTAGTTCCTTTAGATAATGTTGTCAACACTAAGGTTATAAATATGGTTTCAATCGCTAATTTCATTTATTTTCCCCGTTTGGCAAAGTATAATTATACACCGGCAAAATTGAATGCATATTTTTTCCATGTAAGTTTCATGAAAAATGTCATTCAATCAGAACTGTGAATAGCAGAAGCACTGATATGACTTTTGTTCATTGTCATAAAGATATATCTGAAAAGTTTCGTCATCAAATCTTACAGCAACGAATGTATCATGATTTAAAAAATCTTATCTAAAGGCGTTAAACTACTTGTACCCATTCACAAAATTAGACTTGATTTGAAAATGTTTTCTAAGGTTTTTATTATATGCTCGATAGAGTATTCCGAGAAATCGCTTTTTATACCCTTCACCACAGGTGCAAAGTATATATATAAGTTTGTCATTCCGTTTGTAATTTCTACAATATTTATATAGAACCCTAAAAAGCATTAATTTTCTGGATACTTATTAATTTATAGCGATGTCCATCTGTCCGTCTGTTTATCTGTTTGTTGAAATCAGTTTTAAAAAGCCACAGTTATCGGATATATGTTTTATACATCAATTTGAAAGGCATTTCCAGAACGCTAATAACAATCACCAAAAAAAATAAAGATACCTCCAAGAAGCATATTTGTTTTCGGCTTTTCTAAGCCCCTATCTCGGAATTTATTTGTATATTGACGGAAGAAATGAAAAAAAATATATTTATTAGTAACTGAGAAATCGATCAAAATATATTTTAAAACTCTTTGAAGCTCCCATATAAGCTAGATACTTCGTTCATTCACAAGAAATTCCAAATTTTTTCAGAATTCTTGTGCTGAAGAAACAAACTCAATGGATCTATTAGTATCCGACATATCGACCAAAATGCTTTTTTAGATTTTTTGAAGCTTCTACGGACTACTTTCTTGTGTAGATCTGTTACAAAATATACTTTTTTCGTATTTCGAAGTTTTAAATCCATGTAATTGATTCATAAATTTTAAAAATGCCCAGTTTTTAATTATTGTTTCATTATCTTTTAAATATATTATTTTTTCATATATCATCTTGGCACGGTGAATGGTATATAAGGTTCGGTCCAGCCAAATGTAGCACTCTAACTTGTTTAATATACGAAGAAAAATAATTTTCTCATAAAAGAAACAAAAGTATGAAGTTTTTAAAAATTTAAAAAAAATATAATTATATGTTTCACAAGATGTACTAAAAAGTCCTCTTAAGGACCGAAATTTTAGCGAAAATAAATATAAATATTTGTACTAGATCCGTGATTTTTAGTCGCTACACAATGAGCAATGAATGACCAATAAAGAATTTCAAGTAAAAACGAAAACAATCTCTATTTTTAGATAGAGACACATTCAGATAGTTTGTACAAAAATATTTTATTATTATATAATTTCTTTTTTTATATATTTTGAAAATATATCAATCACGTTTTACAAAAAAAATCACAATTCGCAATAAATATTGAGGATTTCTTTAACAATTAAATTCTTTTACTGGTAAAATGAATAAACATTTTTAATATATAACTTTCAGTTTTTTTTAACATTTCGTATGCGAGTGATTACATATAAAATCGGAATTCGAATTTGACATCTCCGATTTCAGTAAAATTCACTACTTACATCGGCTATTGGAAGTGTTTCTTTAATCATAAACTCTTAGACTCATGGGTCTGATCCAAAATATAACGCTTTAAAAAACGAAAAAAAGGTTAAAAACTTCACAAAGGTGTAACAAGTACACAAATAATAACTTTTAAAATGTAGTTTGCAGTCTCTGATTTTAGTTTCATATTAAATACAAAGATATTATCTTTATATCGATCAGTGTAAAGTTCATTTATATCAAAAATTCCAAGGTCAATTTTAGTCGTATAAAAATCAAACCATTATATCTCAAAAAAACCTTATTTTAAAAATCTTGAAAATGTATTATGATGACATGACTCTTGTGCGCACACGTGTAAAATTTCGAGGTGTACACTTATTTAGTTTAGAAGTTGTTAGGTCACCGTATAATACTTATTGTTTTATTTTATATTTATTATTGCATTTAAATTATTCATATTTTTGAGCCACTCATCCCACTGTAATTTGATGTAAATTTTGTTTTTATGGTCCACTATAACTTATTTTGGTTATTAACCGTTAGGTTATATTTTATTTCTTATTTTGTTTTGTATTATCATCTCATAATGTGTTGTAAACAAAAATTCAATATCGGTACATATTTTATTTATTTTATTTATATATATATATATATGTAAAATGTAAAATATTCTCGAAAATATATTCCAAAATATGTTTTTTTTTTTATAAAATAAATGATTTTACTTTAGATCAGGGGTTCTCAAATGGGGGTCCGCGATCCACAACGGCTCCATACAAACATTTTAGGGGGGCCGCGAAGACCATTTACTTAAACACAAAGTCAAAATTCAATTTTTTTTTTTATTCAGAATTTGGGAATTATTTTAGTTATCAAACTGATTCAAACTTAATTCTTAAATATAATTCAAATGTGGTTGTAATATTAAAATGGTAATTTATAGTTCTATTCGAGAACTAGATAAATTTACAGATTTTAGTCAAAATT
This sequence comes from Protocalliphora azurea, assembly GCA_932274085.1. Taxonomy (NCBI): domain Eukaryota; kingdom Metazoa; phylum Arthropoda; class Insecta; order Diptera; family Calliphoridae; genus Protocalliphora; species Protocalliphora azurea. The sequence continues at coordinate 141,797,874 of OW026519.1, read as the reverse complement.
AATAAAAAATTGTGGGTAAAACAAAATAATTATGTAAATATACAAGTACCAAAATTTTTATTTCTAGGTTTAAGAATGATTTAAAAATTTCTGTTTCAAATTGAGAAACCACTATTGAAGGATTCATAAGGCAAGCATTATGTAATATTGTAATGAACTTTGTATGCTATGTTTATTGTGCTGTCGTATTTAATCAGCAGAGATGATTTTATACAAAAACAAATAAAAACAAGTAAGAAGGATATAGTCGCCCAAGCTCGACCATATGATACTCCACACCATTGTGTATGTTCATTCGTCTGGGGGTCTTATATTAGACATGTGGACAATTGTGGACCGATACTTTTACTAAGTGTAAAATAAAATGTACAAATAGTAATATTACGTTAATACTAATATATGAATTTATGCACTTTAGGATGATTATCGAAAGTGGGCTAACATGGGAACTATGGTAAATTATAGAGCGATCTTCATACAATTTGTCACTGTGTCACTTATATAAAACTTATTTGCGAATATAAACTTGATACTAACACGTTAAAGTGATTTTCGGAAGAGGGTTTTATATGGAAGCTATGGTCAATTATTAATGAAATTTGGCACAATAATTGATACTTATACAAAACTTCCTTATACCGAATTTCATTAAAATATTGCAATATTTAAAACATTTATGATCGTTAAACCCCTATTCCGAGAGCACATTTGTATGGGTCTGGGTGAAATAATGGACCGATCATAACCAACTTCAATAGGCTTCGTCCTTGTGACATGAAAGTCCTACGTTCCGACTTTGATTGAATTACCTTCAAACCTGTACCTTGTGCACAAGGTTTACATGGACAGCCAGCCAGACGGACGGACGAATATCGTTAGATCGACTCAAAAAATGATTATGAGTCGATTATTATGTTTTTTATTTTACTTGAGTCTGCCATCACAACATCTAAATGTAACTATTACTTTAGTTTTTTCACTTATTTTTGTCTGATTTAAATTCAAAATAACGCACTAACTTATGAGGAGTTGTTCACAGCAGTCGTATTTTTTCATGATATTATTATAGGATATGTGACTTTATGACACTATGTGAATCCCCTATATGTTTTTAAATATTTACCCTTGCATAAAAATGTATGGACGGAATGATTTTTATCTCAATTCGAAATAAAGATTTAAATTGAAGCTTTTGGTTTACATTGGAACAAAACTTATTTGATATCAAACATTAAATTTATATTACAAACCTTTGACTTGGTGTTAACTTATTACACAACAATTTTGGTGGGTCGTCCCCGAGTTGCAATGCCTTAAGGGGGTTGTGAAGCTGTTGCTTGTGAGAACCCCAGCTTTAGATTATATTTTGCTACTTTTAAACTAAAGATCTATCCAACATGAAATTTTGCACAAGTATAGAGATGTTAATATTATATAATCTTTTAAGAGTTTTAAAATTATCGTTTTTGGAGATATAATTTTTATAAGTCTAATTGAAATAAGTTAATTATCTACATAACATTTTAAAGGCAATATCTTTAGCTTTAAAATTATGCTAAACTTAAAATTTTATTGAGTATAATTCAGAATTTATTACTAATTAGATATATATATTTTGGTCCATAACTTTTAAACTAAATGAGTATCCACCTTGGATATTTTGCAGTATTTTATTTATAGCCAAAAAATTGGAATCATGGCCCAACGTGCGCTAGTAGGAAACTAAAGATACATTTTAAATTTACTTTTTTTTCCTTAATTCAGCTCATCAATACGTATCGTTTGAGTTGTCTTCCTACGTCTAATTTTCTAACAGAATTGTGATTTATTAGTCTTTTAAGAACTTGAAAGCTTAACAAAGTAAATACCAAATTAATTTACTACTTCATTCATTAGCACCCTAAATATAAAAAATATGTCCCAAGTTTTTTTTTTATAATTGGCATCACTCTCAAGTGCAGTTTCATGTATTTTCCTTTTATCCATTTTCCTTCTTTAAAACTTACAGATACATGTATTTGTTTTCGTGTTTTCTGGCACGGGGTGCCATAACCATAGTTTACAAATGAGTGAAGCTGCAACACACAGTTCAACAACTTCGACAGCTAAAAATATAAAAAGCAGACGAACGAAAAAAAAATTCTATTGCGGCATAGTACACTCTACAGTACAATTCAACCAACAAGTTATAAAGGTAATTACGTTTAAATATAAAGTGTTTCTTGTATAAAAGAAATATTTATTTATAAAATATTTTTTACCACTTTTAAGTTAAATTTAATAGAGCTGGTTGCTGCTGCATATACATAGCCAAAGCAACATGCGGCTGCTGCTACTGCAGCAGTTAAAGTTAAGTGCTAGAAAATTGTTAAGAGACTAGAAAAAAGTCTTTTGATATTTAAATTGTACTTTGAAATCATTTTCTGTGTTGTCAGTAATAATTTTTAATGTTTTTCTCAATTTTCTAGGCTTTTTTTCTATTTTTTCTAACATTTATGGAGTTTTAGTTTATAAAGTTAAAGGTAGCTCTAGAGTGTTTTATATACATATCTTTTGACTATACATACATTTGAGAAATATTTTTTTTACATGAATAACTTTAAAAGAATATTTGAATTATTATGCTTGAATTGTGATTTTCATAATCACATTGTGGAGTCCAAAATGGTTTTATATCCTCTTAGCATCTTTAGTTCATTTGAATTTGTTTAGTAATTTGTCTTATGTATGTCTTGAAGAATTTTTACTGGGAGTTTTTATTACTTTTCTTTGGGATTTATAATTTTATGCTTTTTTTTAACATAAATAAATAAATCCTTATTTGATTTTTCGTTTTAATTCTGCAAACAGAAATTTACATTTAAAATCGCTTTGTTATAGACGTCAGGTTTAATTTCCTTAACATTTGTTATTGTTTTGTTTGCAAATAATTGAAAGGTATTTTTTGTCTGAAATGAACAGTGTCGAGTAAAAGTGATATTGATATTGTAATTAAAACGAAGTAACAGGTGAAAATAGTGACTACAAAATGGATTTGTATTAAGATGCAAACTTTCGAAATTTTTAATATTTTCTTGTTTCCTTAATCATTGTATGGATCCCTTATTCCCGCAGCCATAACATATAATAGTTTTTGTTGCCATTTTAGAATAAATTTTATATGTTGTGGCGGTGGTGCTTGATAATCAATAACACATTTGTATTTTATGTTTTGGCAAAATGGTGTAATTTAGCGATTTCACTCTACTTTTTTATATATTTAAATAAATGTATTGCTTCTTTACAATAACAAAATCAATGTAGATTATCACACATATACAAACACATTATAATACTTACTTAAATAAAATTCAACTTAAATTCCATTTTGAGATTATTGGTGCCAAACACAGAAGCTTACACACTTACTAGGGCATATACTTGATTTTTCCTTCATTTCTTTTTGAACGAAAAAAAATACGTACGTACGGATATGTTTTAAAGTCCCAGTTGGAAATTTTTATTGCTACGTTTTTGTCGGACAATTAAGCGTTTTGTATGCAGTTTTACACTGCGCTTAAAATAAACAAGGAAACAGTTTAAATCACAAACTTTTTTGCTCCTGAATTTTAGACCTTTCATTAATGAAAAAGTAATAAAATCATTCAACAACTTTTTTTTAGTACATATCGTCGATGCGCCGATGAAGAGTCCTATGTGTAATTTTTTTAATTTTTTTTTTTTTTATTATCGTATCTCGTATCATTATCTCAATGGGTTTTTAAAATCCTTTGTGTATATTTCCTTAAGAAAGAAACATTATTTTTGTTTTTTTTTTTTTCTTCACATAGGACTTTTTTAAGAACAAAAAACAAAAATATTAAAAAATAAGTTAAAAGCTTCTTATATAAAAAATCTTATGTGTAGATTTTTTTCATTTCATTTAACATTTCGGAATGCCAAAAGATATCTTTTCTTTTCCAAAGCATAAAATTTTCAAATATCTTAACGAAAAATAGAAAAATAAAAAATGAAAAATAGGTTGTGAATTGACAAAATAAAATGGTTTTTTTGTTCTCCTGAAAAGTAGTTAAAAACTCATAGGACTTTTCGTCAGCGCACCGACGATATGTATGTATATATATAAATACATTTATTTGCTTTTATGAATGGTAAGGTTTTCGCCTCGTTGTCTTGTGCTTGAAAATAATATTATTATGCAAATTTTGTTCGTTTATTTACATATGTAGACATTTAAGACATTTGTGTTTTTATGTTCCATAACAAAAATATATATTTGTGTGTATATGTGTGTGAAAAGGTCAAATATTTTATTTATTTTTTTCTTTGATTCATAAAAGCAACATATTTTTATGATATAAAATATAAATTTTTTTCGTAATTGTTTTGAAGGCAACAAAAAAATGGCAATAAATATATAAAATTGTGTGGAAAGTGATTGAAATTATATTTTCCTTAACCTACGAGTATAATATATTGCATACAAATAGTTTTCTTGGATCAATTATATTAACAGTTGGTTTGTACATAAGTTTGTACATTAGAGTCCCGTTGAAAAAAAAAATAAAATATATAAAAAGATCATTCAAACGATGCGTATTAATCAACTGAATAGGGTAGAAGAGGGAGCATTCGCCATGGGGGCACATCTGGCATTGCCAATTGTCTTGAAACCTTTACCACAGATTTTGCATGATTTTGCATTTGAGCGAAGATAGACGTGATTAATTGTTTCTTTAACACTATCCCAAATATTTCGCTGTAGGTATTTTCTCTGATAACTTCCTTAGTTAGGGATTTAATAAAGATTTTTTCCGCTTGATATTAACGAACAAAAATTGACAACAGATGTTTTAATAAATTCATTTAAAGTGGGAAAGAAATTATCATTGGTGCAAAAGACTCCACTCGGAGAGCATTCGCCAGACTGCTGGTAGGCCGACCCAACTTATCCTTCAGGAACGTCGAGATCAGCTACGAGTTACCAAAATATCTATAGATATTTTACTACACATATAGACTCTGTAACGTTTACAGAATTTAAGCAAAAAATTAGTTAGTGATTTTCATAATGCACAGATTTTTAATTTGCATTATTTTTTGAATTTTTATTTATTTTATATAAAATTTAATTTAATTTATAGTATATTTTATTTGGCGAATTTACTGCATGGGTTGGAATAGTTTTATAGTTTTTGATCACTTTAGAAATTCATAAAAAAATAAAGCTAACAGTAAGATATTCTAGATGAAAAGGATTTAAATTAAAGACAGCATATCTAAGTATTTAGTACAAAAGAAACTTACAGATATCCTTAGCGATTATGCGAATGCTCCCCCTTCTATCCTATAGGAAAAATATTGAAAATAAAATTCATCTTCAGTTACGTACCATTGATTTAAAATCATGGTTCTAGTACATTTTACCCCAAAGAAAGTTTTAATTTTTTTTTTTTTTTTTTTTTTTTTGAAATGGGTGTCAATAAATTTGTAATTTAAAAAAATGATTAACTTTTTTTAATGTTCAATAATTCCAGAAATTTTTCTCAAAAAAATTATTTAAATTATAAAATTTCTCAAAAAATTTTCAAAATTTTTACTATAACAGTTTCAAAGAGGACTTTCTGGACCACTTTTTCTATATAAATACGACTAGAGTCGTTCCATTGAAAACTTTTCCGAATTTGATGATATGTGATGATGAATTAAAATTTGAGATATGCAAATTCCTTAAAAAAATATATGTCGATGAAGCGGTCTTCCTCTATATTCTTTGTAAGTATCGTCGTAGGACTATCAATAGCTTCTGCGTTATTAAAAAAACCATATCTCCGAAAATTATATAACGTTAACATAATTGCTAGTGAAAATATTTTTTTATGAATATATTTTTTGTAAGAATTTTAAAAATAATGTTTTTTGAGATATAATGGTTTAATTTTTATATGTCCAACTTTGACCTTTGAAATTTTGATATAAATTAACACAGTACATATTATTAGGAAGGTTATATAGTTATATAGTTATATAAAATTAAAAACAGAAATATACCATGTTTAGTTTATAAATTATTAGAAATGAAGATAGTGCACCTTTGTGAAGTTTTTATGCTTTTTTTCGTTTTTCAAAACGTCGCACAGAGGGAGGAAACGCAAAAATTTTGGTAATAAATCTGTATCTCCTAAACTGATGCTATTGAGATCTCAAATTAATTGTAAACATCGTGTAAAAAATAATGAAAATTAAATTAGCCTTTTTCAGGAGATCCAAGGATAAAAGATATTTTTTATTTTAAAGGTCCTTTCCAATGATAACAAGTTTGCTGAAATCTGATAATGCATATAAAAGTTTTTTAGTCTTAAATTTTGCTCATTTTTTACAAAAAAGCTCGCGGTGTCCAAATTTAGAGTTTCATATTATATGAAGAGGAGTATATTATATGTGCTTAATTTCATTAAAATCGGTGATAAAATCGGAAAATGTGAGCTGGGTCGAAATTTTTTGAATTACCCAACAAAGAAATAGTAATAATTTATTAGAAGACATTGTTTAATACAAAATTTCAAACAAAGTATGAAATTTACAGAAATTTAAAAATTTCTCATGACTAACTAAAATATTTTAAATTAAACAAAGAAAAACATTTTTAATGCAAATTATTAAATTGAAGTTTCTAGCATAAATTATTATAAATATTTCATAATGGCGTTAAAATATAAGTGTTAGTTACACCCTCCTGAACTTTTGTTCATTTTCCTACCTATCACCTAAGGTGGCTTGTTTTTTCAATTTTATTTGTATTAAATACACAAATAAACATAAATATATATTTTTATATCCTTGAGCATGAGCAATTTTTGTTGGTACATATGCATTTTTTCCATACTAAAATAATCATTTGTATAGCTAAGGTTACTAGAAAAAAAAGAGTGGGAGAATAAAAACAGAAAAATAGAACACTCATACGTAAAACAACTTATGTTTTAAAGTAATAAATAACGAGATGAAAAAAATTGTATTAAGCATAATTTAAAGTGTTACCGGTGGGTGTGAACTGGTAATATAGGGAGTAGTGTATGTTGGTTTGAAAAATGTATGAATGAATGCTCCTAAAAGTATGCTACAACTAAAATAAACAACATTCATGCATAACATTAACCCCTCAAACATTCAAATAAATATGTGCTCGCTCGTACAAAACGAAGCGAAAGAGAAGCGCACAAAAATAAAAAAAATTTAGCGTGAATAAACACATGCATTTACAAAAAACAAATAAAATATGCGTGGGCAGACTTTGAAGTTATTTTGAAATAAAAGATTTGAATAAAAGAAATAGAATTTCCGATAAATTTTCTTTTAACAGAATATTTCCGATAAATTTTCTTTTAACAAAAAATTTCCGATAAATTTTCCTCTAACTGAAAATTTGTGATAAATTTTCTTTCAATAGGGAAATAGAAATTATGTACCTTCGTGATTTCGACCGAAATCGAGTTTAAATTACATCATTTTTTGTAATTTCGGTGAAATTACATTGAAATTACGATGCCTATCTCTGTGCAACTCTAAACGTAGTTGAAAAAATACATTTTTTTCAGCTCTGTACAACATTCAGCAGTGGGATATAAACAGCTGACAGCTTTTTATCATATATATAAAAAAAAATTAAATAAAATTGAAAAATTATTTTGCCAAATTTTTACACGAAAGTATGACAAAAGTACAAAAAATAAACATAAATAAAGTGACTTTTGTAATAAAAAACAAAATTTTATTGACAAAAACAATATCTTTTAATCAATATACTCAATAAATTTATGTAAACAAAAAGTATCAGCTATTCACGATATGACTGTGTAAAACAGTTTGGATTTCGTTTATGATTTCAGCATGAAATTACGTAATTTCACGCCGGTCTAAATTTGTGCTGGTAAATTCTACTAGTTTTGAATACTAGATACTAAATACTTTTCATTTGGGTACTTAACGGACTTTTTAATTTTAAATATAATTTCTAATTAAGGTTGCCTTATTTAAAAATAAAACAAATATATTTATCCGATTAGCAGGAAATTTTATAAATTTACTTATCTAAAACATAAATTAAACAAAAACGTTGACTTTGAATTCAACGTTAACAAAAATCAATAAAATTATTTTCATATATTTAAAAATTAATTTGTACCTCCTAATACAGAGTTGTACTTTAGCCGTTATATTTTTAATGCGATACTTAAAACTCAATATTTGCAGAGCACTGGTCTGAATGCGCTATAATAGAAAATTTGCGATGAATATTTTTTTTATAAAAAATTTTCGATGAAATTTTTAATAAAAATTTTTTGTAATAGAAAATTTTCGATAAATTTTATTTGTATAAATAATTATCGATAGATTTTCTTTTTATAAAAAAATTTCTGTAAATTTATATTTTTATAAAGAATTTTCGATAAATTAGGAAATTTATTTTATACAAATTTTCGATAAATTTTCTTTTAATAGAAAATTTGCAGTTAATAAATTTTATTTAAATAAAAAAAGTTCAAATAAATTCTTTTAAAGAAAATTTTCGATAAAATTTCCTTTAAATAAAATAAATTGTCTTTTAAGGAAAATGTTCAATAAATCTTTTATTAATTAGTAAGTAGACAATTTTTGACAAATTTTCTATTAGATTCTTTTAATAAAAGGGAAATGTTTTCCTTTAATAGAAAATGTTATTTGTTTTATAGAGAACTTTTTACAAATTTTCTCTCGACAGAAAATCTTCAAATAACTTTCCAAATTTTCCACCTACGTACGCATTTGCAAACACACAAACATTTGTTTACATACACCCAGAGCGACAGAAAAAATTGCTTCTGACAAACAAACATTTTTTAGCCCAGAAGTGGCAGGTTAAGATAAACACGTTTTCATCGTTTTCATACATCAACATGTGTGAGTAAACGCTTTCATTTTGTTTTTATGTTTTTTTTTTCTAATTTTCTTCTCCCTAGCTGTTTGCCACAAAGTATGTTTATTGTTGCCACTGACATTGTTGCTACTAATACTTTTGCTATGGCTGCCACAGCTGTAGTTGCTACTGTTGATGATGTTGCTCTGTTTACAGCCAAACAAATATTATTTTAAAAATTGATAAGCACCATTCAGTCAGTTAAAAAGTTTACCTCAACCGTAGCAAAACATAAATCTGAATATATGTCATTACAGGCTTTTTATGTATGTATGTATGTATGTATGTATGTATGTATGTATGTATGTATGTATGTATGTATGTATCCGCGTGAGGGTATATCCCAATTGGTCCTGTTCTTAAATATCCTCGAGTACGTTTGCACGACCAATTGAATCAAATCGTCAACGACATTTTCAAACATATGTCGTCAAAATCCTGCGACAATATCGCCCATCTAGTGTTTAGTAAAGTAACGATAAAATAAAAAATATATATCTATAGATTTATCAACGACTTGTTTAATTATTAGTCATCAACGATTATACATGTAGATGATAGCGCCTTAATCTTTGTCGCTAACTATCACATGGACGACAATTTCATCCACTTAATCATCTACGATTATAACAGCAACAAATAAATTAATTTATGAAAATATTTTCATAATTAAAATATTAAATTAATTAAATTTAAAAAAAAAGTAATTATATAAAAGTGGAAGAAGACCTGGAAAAAATTGTATCCATTTTTCAAACTTCCTATTATACGAGTATACGTTTTATTGATGATTCTGAAAATATGTAGCGGATAATTTTTTTTATATGAAGATTTGATAACTAAAGCAGAAGAGCGATTCAACAACGGTTTTTCAAGAGCAGTTTTTTACTCTCTCTCTCTCTCTCTCTTTCTCTCTGTTGATGTTGCCGTTGTTCTAAAATAAATCACATATGTTTACATTATATTATATATAAGATGGAAAGAGAAAGAAGAAAGCTTTGCTTTATATTTTGTATGCATGGAGTTTAAGAGAGGGAGAAAATATTTTTTATACCTATTGTTTTATTGTTGTCATGAGTTTTGTTGTTGAATAAACAAAAACAAAAATTATGTAAAAAGGCGTTTTCGTTTCCGCTTCCTTTAATTTGTATTTCTTTCTGATAACTGGAAACTACCATTGCCGCCGCTCGCTTGATCTTGAACACTTAAATAGAACTGAAACGTCACACAAAACTAAGAAAAAAAAAACACGTGCAATTTGTAAACAATGATTGTTTGAAAAATAGATAAGAAAAAATTGTAAAAAATTAGTTTTTGATGTTTTTAGAAATTAAAATAAATTAAATATTTCTATACAGAAATTTCACCACCGAAAAAATTTACTTTTTTTGTAAACAAACCAATACATGCGAACTTAAAAAAAAATTTACATTTCAGTCTTACACTAAAAAATTAAGCAAAAAGTAATCAGCTGAGCTTATAATGACACTCTGTACTGGTTACATCATAAAATATATTTTTTCTAGTCTGTTTTCTTCTATTTATAAATAAATAAATTTACCGTAATTCCTGTATACCGGAATTATATAGAAGGTAATAATTAAAAGATTGTCCCTTATATTGTCGTAAATATAGTTTGTTAGAAGACAACATTCAAAACTTTGTCGCTCAAATTGTCTTCAAAAAAGTTGGAGAAAAGAATACATTTAAGATATTGTCCCTTATGTTCTCATCAACAAGGTTTATGGATAACAACCTTTAGAATATTTTCGGTCTTCTCGTCGTCAATTAAGATTAATAAAAGACAATAATAAAACACATTGTTGCTTAATTTGCCATCAACATAGTTTACAAATCCAACATTTAAGACATTGTCGCCATAAATAAATAAGTAAAAACATTACAGGCACTGCCGCTCATCTTGTGGTCAAAAGTATATAATCGAAGACTGCATTGAAGACATTGACCTTCTTTTTGTTTTTAACATCGTTTATGTATGACATATTATTAACATCGTCGTTTAATTTATTTATCATTAACAAAGTTGACAGAAGATAATATTTAAGACTTCTTCTCTCTGCTTGTCGTCAACAGAATCAAATAAAAGAAAACATTAAAGATATTGTCGCTCTTCTTGTCGTAACAAACATTTGATCGAACAAGCCAATAAAAATATTGTCCCTTCTTTTATTTTCAACATAATTTACAGATGACAAAATTCAAGACATGGTCTTTCATAATGTCAACAAATGATGTTAGTCGACGACGATATATAAGACTGAGTCGCTTATATCCTCATTAATAATATGTCTTTCATTTTGTAGCTACTAAACTTTGATAGAAGTCAACATGTAAGATGCTGTCATTCTTCTTGACAAAATCGTTATCCTGTCATTAACGATGATTTCCTCTGAGCTGTCGTTAAGAAAAATTAGAAAATAAGGAACATGGCTTCCATTAATCGTCAAAGACATTGTCGTCTAAGACGATTTGGTCAACTGGGATGTAAATTTGTATATGTTTGTGTATTGTTTTATCCTAAATACACATCGGAAGCAAGTCAGTCAGGTAAACGCCCAAAAATGTGTCGAAATCATAAATTTTAAATTTTAAATGTACATAAAGAAGAAATAGTAAGTAAGTAAGTAATGTTATATTTTAATACCCTACATTACGTATGTTTGGAGGGAATACTAACAATGTTCACAAAACCTGTATTTTTTAGCTTAGAAAAAATGTATATATTCTTAGTAAATAATATATATCATATTAAATTTATTGGAAAAATTTAAGTGAACTCTATAAAAATTTTAAATAAAATTTCAGTAGTAGCTACACTTTAAGTCTTTCACTATTACTCAATACCACTATATATACATATACAAATAACCTGTCTGTATTCCAATCTTCTTCTTGTTTACCTTTAAAAGTCAGATCCTTCCATGAAAATGTTTATATAGTACGTAAATTAAGTGGCAACAACAGTAGAAAAGGCACATAATTATTAACACAACGGCACACAATGAACTGTCTAGTGGAAAAAGTCCAACATTTTTTATAATTTGATAACACAATTTACATCAAATGATAGCTAAACTCAAGATATATTTCATATATTTTTGTGCAATTAGTTTACAAAATAGGACGACCCTAAATTCAAGGAATTTTTCAAGTATTTTTAAATTTTAGGTAAAACAAAACTGGTTTGGAAAAAATTCGAAAAGTGTTCAGTTTTGGATATTTAGGTGTTTTTGTTAATTAGATGTATTATAAATTTCACAAGGAACAATATTACAAAAAATATGAAATATTTACTTCTACACTGTAAAATAAAACTATGTAACTTTGGACAAAATATCAAACATTTTCTAAAATATTATCAACTCTAATGAACCACAAAAAAGGCACAGTGGAAAACTACCTAAGTCTGAATGGTGTCCAATATTTTGAAATATTTTCTATACATCCCATATTATATTATATGCCATATTTTCTATGCCAACTTTTAAACTAGGTTGGTTTTAAAAATTGTTAATTTTAGGGATTTTGTATTAAATGTTTCAAGTTTTTCTGAGGAATGCATTTCTAAGATACTTTAAGACGTCCAAGAAAACCAAGAACAACCGTGATTTTCTTAGAAAAATTAGCAAAGATTATACGAATGAATATCAAATGATCAAACTTTTAATTCCGCCCAAACCTGCGGTAGTAGTTCATCGAAACATAACAAATCAAAACAACGTAACAACCAGTAATTTCGTATTAAAAGATGCTTGCACCATGGGTGGTTGGAATAAAATTTTATGAAGATCGGTCCAAAATTTACCATAGCTCACACATAAGGACCACTTTCGGGAATCACCTAAAAGTGCATAAATTCATATAAATGTTGGTGTATCATCGTAATATTCTGTATTCGTATATTTTATTTCACACTTAATACAGGTATATCAGACCACAATTGGCAACAGGTCTAATAAAAGACACCTCGCTGATTTTTGGTGCACATACACATTGGTGTATGATGTAATATGGTGGGGCTTGTCTGACTATATCTTTCTTACTTGTTTTTTAATGGTTTAATTGTTGGGAAAACTAACACATTCTTAAATATGTGTAATACATACACAGAAACTAATAATATAAATATAAAACTTATTCATCCTTGAATAAAATAAATTGCGAACAAATATAATTAGAAGACCAAAAAGTAAACAGTTTATGTTAAAAAATATCATAATTAATAATTTGTCAGTGTGTTGCAATAGATATATGTACTTTTATAAAACTTAATGTCTAAAAGAAGGCATTTTTGGTAATTTATTAATCCAATACAGGCAAAATATAAAGAATTTTTTAAATTTGAAAAATGTCTGTGCCTACACATATACTGCACATAAATTTCATTTTTGTACCTACTTTTCTTCTATTTTTTTCCAATTTTAATATGGGTTTAGATCACTGTGCGGCATCAACATCAAATATTTCTTTTGTGGTAGGTAACATTTGCTATAACATAAATTATTAAAATTTTCCATTTTTCCTCAAAAAAAAAAAAAAAATAATAATAAGTGGCACAAAATGTTTATTAAATATTCAAAATTATTTCTTTAAAAAACTTAAAACAAAAGTTAAGAAAATTTAAAAGACACTTACTGTCTCTACACATCCATCTGTTAACATTAATTTTCTTTAACGAAACAAAGTGAAACCTTTTCTTTGTGAATCAATATTAATGATGATGATAATTTAATAATTTTATGTTTTAAAGTAAAGGCTGTTAATGGAAATATAACGTATACGAGTAAGTACATAATAAATATTTTGTTAATTTAATTAAATTGAAGATCAAAGCGTAAATTTCTGTAGAATTTATGGATGATAAAAATTAATTTTGAAATTATATTGGCTTTTTTACAAACACAATTATACAAAAATAAGTGACTTTCTATATCCAGAAAATAGCGACATCATAAGTGATTAAAAATCTTACACTCAGAGAAAAAACATGGTCACAGCATTTTCAATAAACAATATTATGTTCTCATTGTTAATTTTATTAAATTTTAATAATTTTGCGTTCATGATAACAATGATTTTGATTCAATTTTGTCATTTAATGTTTACACTCAATAACAATTTTAATATGATTGACTACAAAAATGATATGTTTTTAAATATTTTTACCAGAAACAAAATTTTGTTAATATAAAACATATTACTACTTCTACAATCATTAAATATTTATTTATTTCGTTATTCTTAAATAATATTCTGTTTTTAAGCCATATTAATATTATTACTCCTATAACAATAAAATATTACAAATAACTATAATGCTTATCCTATTCACAAACTTAGTAGAAAACTTCAATACTTCTCATTTAGTCCATATATGAATAAATATAAATAGACAAGGTTTGGTTATACAATATAAGAAACTTGCATTTGAATCACATATGGTGGTATAAATGAATATAAATAAGAATATGTAAATATTATTATATTAAATATCATCCAAAAATATTATTAAAAAAGTAATTCGATAAATTTTTCTGATATAAAATGTTGAGAATTTACAAATACTTGTTAATTAATAAAAACTTTTTTAATCACATGAAAAATATTGTTATGCATATTTTTTTTTTTTTTAATAAAAAATATTTGGTTTATATAAAAATTAAAGTAATTTCCTAGAATTTTACACGAAATCGTGAACATGACTTCCTACTTCATGCATACGAGTTTCGAGCGCATGTAACCTCAATCACTCTTTTATTATTAATTTCAACAGCGTATCTCATTTGTCTTTTCATTTTTAGACTAAATACCACATGCACTTTTGTAGAAAGGCAGAAAAAAAAGACAAAAACAAAAACAAATCTTATCAGCCATCCTTTGTGCGTGGTTAGAAACTTTACATGGCTACATTTATACCATCTTCTATTCCTCCATTTTTCTAAAGACATATAATAAAAAAACTACAACTCTTTTATATATAGGGACTAATAATTGTGGGAACATAAATATTTTAGGGAATAACTTCAGTACAAGTGATGGTTTTATATGATGTAATCCTTTGTTGTCAACAGGATTTAATAAAGAATATTTCACTTAATAGGGGGAGTTTCATATATTAAATTCAACAGATGAAATTTTATTATTATTTTCAAACCAAATATTTAAATATTTACTTACAGACAAAATGCTTTATAAAGTACATATAAAGATCCTTTGAAAGCTTTACAAATAAGATTAAAAGATTGAGGATTTAAAAGTTTTTTTTTATTTTTATTTTTTTATTTTTTCTCTTATTATTATACCGAACTGGAAAATATTTCCAATATTCTCCCGTATTTATTATTTAATGAAATGAAATTGTTTCATGAATTAGGAAGAACGTAAAACCGATCACCTTATTTTAACCTTACTGTTGAGATTATTGCAAACATGTGTTTTAACTTGACGCAAAACGTTTGTGAATTTAAAAAATTGGACAGCGTGAATATACATTTGAAATATGTCGCTATAAGAAGGATGGGTGCGTTATCACAAGAAACCGTAGTAGTCAACATCATTTCAAATTGACTACAGAAATATTGGACAAAATTGAGGTGATAATCGAAAGCAACCCTTGCATAACATTAAAAGGCATACGTGGAAAACTTCGAAACACATATAATGTATAGTTAAGTGCAACAAGCATACACACTCATTTCGTTTAAATAGTGAATCTAGGATTCAACAACTCATTCCGTATGTAGTGAATTTCGCTCAAAACACTTTAGAAATAAGAGAAAAAATAATATACATTGACAAGTCCGGTTTCAATTACCACCTCTGAAGAAACAAGGCGAGATCTAAAAGAAATACTCCTGCACATGTCATTGTTAATACTGTTAGAGGACGAAATGTTTCCCTGATCACAGCTATGAACATACATGGCATTTTAGACCAAAAAGTAATTACAAACTCCGCAGTTAATACTAATATTTGTGTATCTTTTCTTGATGAACTTTTCGTCAAATTAGCTGAATTCAATATCACAGGTGCGTGGCTTATACCATATAATGTTCAGATACACAAAACGCAGGCAGTGAAAGATAAAATTACGGAATCTTTTCATATTTTAGTTTTTCTTCCTCCATACTCTCCCAAGCTAAGTCCCATAGAAAAAGTTTTTTAAAAAACTAAACTCTGTGCTCGGAATTTGCTTCCGAATCCAGAAAATAATAATGACTTAGTTACTATTATTAAACGTTACGTAGGATCTGTAACACCATCAGATTGTAACAATTATAATGTTGACATGACCCTGAATCTGCCACTAGCTGCTTCTGGAGAGCATGTATAAAAATATCGCTTTTTTAATAGTATTTAAATAAAATATATTGAGAAGAATTAAGTAAATTTTATAAATAATAAAATATGAAATAAACATATTAAGTTCTTCAGAAAAATTAAGCTTAGTTAAAAAGGAATTTAATTTGATATTAAAAAAAAAATAAAAATGAATACGTAATTAAAGAAATTGTATTAGACATGCAAAATATTGAATTTACATTGGAAATAGTTGAATTTGTTATAAATAAAGTTTAATTTATTTTGAAAAAAATTGTGTTTGATTTTAAAATAATTTAATTTGATCCGAAAAACAGTTAATTTGAGAGTAAAAACCAATATATATATATATATATATATATATATATATATATATATATATATATACTTATTTATTTATTTATTTATAAAATAATTTTTATTTTTATTGATGATAAGATTGGATAACTATATGATAACATGAGGTAAAAATATGATATGATATGTTGATATGATATGATAAAATGGAATCATAATATGAAAATGTGGTATAATATAATAAAATTCTTCGATTATATGTAAAACTATAATCATAAACTATAAACAAACCATAAAATCGGTTACAATATGACAAAGTAGAATCATAATAACTGTTACTTATAATCATTTCTTTTTTTGGCTGTAATCATATGTTTCAGACATAATATGTTTCTCTTAGATTATGGTCACTACAACTATATTTTTTCTCTGCGTATACCTGCCTACGAATCTATTATATTTATTAAAATAATGACTTACAAATCTGATAAGACAAATGGAAAATACAAATGAATAACTAAATGAATACATAAAGATGAATAAAGCTTCTTCTACTTAAAAACTCTCATTAACCTTCGATCATAAAATTGATTTAATATGTATATATATGTATATCATCTCCTGGGTATACTCTACCTTAATAAAAAACATACATAAATTAATAAATGTACAAAACTGAACCATCAATAAAAAATTCTCATATTCAAAATAAAATCTCTTAAATATCCTAAAATGTCTACACTTCATCTGCATACACAAACATACACACATACATACGTATTTTCTAATCTTAAACTTAGACCAGCATCATAAAATTCATGGTAATTACTCTTATTTTATTAATTTAAAGATTTTCTACTAAAAGCTTACTTAAGCATAAAATATTGTAAATTGACTTTAAGTAGTTTAAATGTTCATCCTGTACATTCTATCTTACATCTCTCTAATCCTAAATAATATAACATGAAGAAAAACAACAAAAAAAGACACTAATAAATAAAAAACAGAACAAAAAAAAAATTACCGTACATATATTCTCATAGAACATCATTTCTATTTTAGTCCTATGAGAATAAACAATATTTACCTTCTGGCTCCAATACAGTGAGTCCAGGGATATTAGAATATAAACAACAGCAACAACAACTACAACTAAATGAAACTAATAAAGTCCGTTGATGTGGGAAGAGGATACCAGAAAAAAAAAAGAAAAATTATATGTGTATATTCAAAAGATTTAAATAAGGATAACAAAAAACATACACATGTAAAGAGTGACATATGCTGGTTCAGACAAGATTTTAGAATAATATTGTAATGATAATTTGCTTCATTACTTTTTTTCACAAATTTGTTGTGCCTTTGATTAATAAATATAACATCAATCTGCTAATTTTTTTTTTTAAATATTCTTTTTTGATTTTTGGTATCTTTTTTAGTTTAAAATATTTCCATTCTCTCTGTGTGTAGATTATAAAACCAAGTGAAAATTCTAAAAAAAATATTTATTTTTATACCCACCATCAAAATTTACATACATATTATTGGGTTTAGCATTCCGTGTGTAACATGTCGAAAAAATCATTTAAGATCCCATAAAATATATATATTCTAACTGATGGTAAGATTCTGGGTCGATTTAGCTATGTCCGTCCGTCCGTCTGTCTGTTGAAAGCAGGATAGGGCTCGGTGAGACTACCTACAATAATTTTCTTAAAACAAAGTCATTTTTTCATTTATTGTTTAAAATAAATAAAAAAAAGTGTTTTTATTTAATTTTAATTGATTTCATCTTTAGATTTTGATGGTTAAATTAAACCTCAAATCTATAATTTTGAATGATGCATTATTTACCATTTATTGAACAAATATAATAAATATAACAATAAGGAAGAATGATAAAAATTATTAGTGGAAAATAGTTGATAATTAAACAGATAGTAATTTAATAGAGAGTAAAATAATAATAATAATAATAATAATAATAATAATAATAATAATAATAGAGTAATTCCATTTTAAATTGAAAAAATTTTGACCTTTGGTTACCGATTTAGATAAAATTTGGTGCATGTATAGAGGAGGCTACAGAGCCATGTAAAATTAATTTTTCTCATTTTTATTTTGAGAACTGTGTCAACTCTATAGCTTTGAAAGTGATTAACATATTTATTTAAATGGTTATAACTTTTGTTATATAAAATATATCAAAATAATTTTTCCGCAGTGGATTTGTCAAAGTTTGTATTTTAAGATGCCATATAAAAATTTTGAAAATATTTTTATTAACATATTTTTTTTGTAAGAATTTTCTAAAAAGAAGTCCATCTTTAATTTTTTTATACTTTTTTGGCGGGAAACCTTATCGATATACTTGCTAAAGAGAACATTTCAGAGAGGTAAAAATGTTTAAATTTCAAATGGAATTACTCAATAATAATAATAATAATAATAACAATAATAATAATAATAATAATAATAATAATAATAATAATGAGTAAAATAAGATTGAAAAAGTGTGATTAAAGAAAAGTAATATTAATAAATATGTTTGTTAAAAGAAAATATATATATGTAAAGTATTAGGGATATTCATAGAATATATAACTTTAGGGGGACGAAATTTGACTCAAATATTTAACTTATATAAGGTTTGGTATTGAAAATGGGTAAAATCGGTTATAAACAAAAGAGTTATGTTACTAGTAACACAAGGAGTCCATTGTAACTTCAGTTCATACTTTTCGGGTAGTATCTCTTAAACAAAAGCATGTACAGATAGTTCGAGGATCGATATAAAGGCTGAGATTAAAAATGGGCTTAATCTGCCCACTTTACCGCCAACCTCCGGTATAAGGTGAAACGAAATTTTGTACAAATAGTTCAAGGACCAATGTAAACTCAGAAACAAAAAATGAGTTTGGTCCCCAAACTTTACAATCCACCTCCCATATGAGATGCAATTTTAAAAAGTTGCAAATGGTGGGTATATAAATTCGGCCAAGCCAAATATAACATTCTCACTTGTTTATTTTATTTTATTATTATATTATTTTTTTATTTTTATTTTATTTTATTTTTTTATTTTTTTTTTTTTTTTTTGAAAAATTCTTGATTTTACAAACTTACCCAGCAAATCTTTTCTTTCTATTTGCTTCTAAAAAATGAATTTAATTTAGCCTTAAAAACTAATATTTCTACAAATATTAGTTAAGTTAAAGTTTTCATGAACTAACATTTTACTGGCATTTTAATATATTTTAACTGACAACTAAAGTGCTTTAAGATATGCCTTGTTGCTAAGAAAATAGATAGTAAATTTTAAGGTCTTTTTGTCCTTTTATTTAATAATTCAAGGAATTCGAGACAATTCTTACTTACGTTCTCGGTGACGAATTCTCTCGAATTGTTATAAATAAATCTTTATTATAATTATTTTATTTTAAACAAGTTTTGTAAAATTTTATTTTATATCCACTTTTTATACCCTACTGGAATATTATGCCTTTATGCTGATATTTGTAACACCCAAAATGCATACCAATCGGCTTAAGATCACTTTTTGAGTCGATTTAACTATGTCCGTCCGTTTGTGTATTCATTTAAATCTTGTAATTAAACTACATGTCGCAATTTTTAAACTAATTCAATGAAATTCTGTTGGAATTGGTTATAATCTGCCAATTATTTCACTTAGCTCCCATACAAATATGTTTGCCCTGAATAGAGTTTAAATGAACATAAAAGCTTTAAATGTAGCAATATTCAATTGAAGTTTAGCAGATGCAAGTTTTAAATAGGTAAAAATAAGAATTACCCTTAAAAGCATAAATCATGCGAACGATTCCTTATAACAACTTGACCAAACATACTCATACTCAAATAGTTAACAGAAAGATTAAAAGTTAAATAGTTTAACATGTTGCAACAATACTTATACGAGTTTTAGGAATAGAATTTCCCTGAATTAACTGTGATCAACTAAACCGCTCAACTATTATCAGAAATTTAGAAACAATTTATAGTTTTAGTAGAATCTCAATCTCAATACTAGATATTATTCAGATGAACAAAAAAAAATATAAAATCGTCTTATAATACAAAAGACATTCCCAGTATTGCCAGATCATTTTTTCTCATATCCCCAAAATATCCCTAATTTTAAATACATATACTCAATTTAAGATTTTTTAACAAAAAATGTTGAGCTTTTTTTAAGAGAAAACTTATTGAAAATTTTCTACTAACTAATAGAAAATAATCATCGCAGGTAATTTGGAAAAGAAATTTTAATTTTTTAACATTCTTTTTTGTATATCCTATAAAGGGAAAACTTATTCAAAATTTCGAATAAAAAAGAATAATTTCCTATGAAATCCAAACTTATAAATAAAATATTTATTTATATTTATTTATATCCTTAATTCAAAAATTATCGATCCCATATCCCATAAATAGAAAAATGATTGAAAATTCTTAGAAAAAGAGTTAATGAAATTTTTCTATAAATGGAAAATTTGTTAGCATTTTTCCATAAAAATAAAAATTTATCGACATTTTTTATAGAAATTTATTTTTCTATAATTTGATAAAATGTGTTCAAAAATCTATGTTAAAATTTCCAATTTGGAGACATGTTCCTAAACGCTGGACCTCGCCAGAAAGTCATACGTGTGGTCAATTTCTTATTTTTTATAACTTTTTTATAATTGAACTTGTTTTCCTTATTGACACACATATGTATATATGGCTGAAATTTTTCCTCTAGACATAGACCTGCGACTTTAAAAATTCACACCAGAAAAGCCCAACGGTTTCAAATCACACGTCTCTACTACTTCATTTCATTATCCAATCTTTTTGAAGGAAAACGAAACTAGATCGATCTTTTTAGGCTACAGACGTTTGACTGTCTCAGATACCCATGCAAGCTCTAGCGAATAGCAGCTATGTATTAAGTGTCATTGACGAGCATGTGTTGGTGGATTGTTAACTGAGTGATTCGACTTATATTTTACCATCAAGTATTATATGCATATTCGACTAGCAATGATGATCATACAGACAGTATAGATCGCAGACAGCAGCACTTATAAAGAGTGTCCCTGAAAAATCAATTCCTTTGTATTTTCTTCTGAAGAAAACAA
Source organism: Protocalliphora azurea (assembly GCA_932274085.1). Classification (NCBI taxonomy): domain Eukaryota; kingdom Metazoa; phylum Arthropoda; class Insecta; order Diptera; family Calliphoridae; genus Protocalliphora; species Protocalliphora azurea. Next base: position 141,776,133 of record OW026519.1, on the reverse strand, counting down.
TCAATACAGTAAAATATCACTGGTATGATATAAGGGAAATATTTTTAACTTAGCGCTTATTGAAGGAAACACATCTTTAAGAATGACACCTTTTCCATTTAAAGACGATATCCATAAATACTGAAATTTCCAATCATTATTTATTTCTATTTCTATCTCACTCTCACATGGTAAGATTTTAAGATTTACATAAAAAAATTATAGTTGTAGAGACCATAATCTAAGAGCAACATATTATGGATTGGAATATACGATCACAGAGAAAAATAAAAATGATTATAAGTGATAATTATTATGATTCCATTTTGTCATATTTTATATACATATGTACACATGTATGTATATTGTATATATTTTATGTTTTTTTTCATGTTATGATGTTAGTTTTACATGTAATTGAACAATCTTACTACATCATTATCCCATTCTATCAGATTATGATTTGATGTTATTATGTTATTATTCTATCTTATTATTTTATTATATTACATTGTAATATTATAATTCCATTTTATCATATTATTTCATTTTGTCATATTATTGTACTATCTTATAATATATTAAAACAAAACGTATTAATAACAAATTACACTGTGCGACAAATGGTAGAGGTCAGTGATCGGGAAGGGTTCAAACTACCGGGGAAAGTTATATCGGTAAAAAAGAAGTTATACGTGTCCCGGCGTTTCTCTGGACCACCTCTAGGAATCGAGATATATCGATTTGAAGTTAGTAACTATCATATAGGTGAAATTGTGACCTTTGGTGGTCTTTTTTTTTTTGACATAACCAATCCGATTTTGCTGAAACAAATTTAAAAAAATTAGGAATTACAATTCCTTTAATCTGTTCATACAACGTTTCGCTACATAAGCAACAGTTTCGCAGTTATAAATAAATGTATGAAGAAAAAAACTATTTTTTGCCTAAAAAATTGAATTTTTTTATTTTTAATTCATAAAAAATCCAAATCGGTAAAAAAAGTGTCAAGTCCTATTACTTTCACGTAAAGTCACATAACCTTTAAACAAAATGAGACATAGATCATGAAAATCGATGGACGCGTTTCGCTTTTATTCACAATTAAGTGAAGGTATGAATTTCAAAAATTTGCTCGAGATATGCTCAAAATTCCTTGGAAAAAACATTGATGACTTTTTTTATGAATGTCAGAATTAAAAAAAAAGTAATAAACAAAAGGTTATTTGATTTTTATGGTAGCGATAACAAACTAAAAAACGGTCATAAATGTGCGTGGACAATTAAAAGGAAAAAAGGAAAGTGCACTTTTTTAATTATTTGGGTTTTTTCCGTTGGCTACCTTCATGATTTTTTTACACAAATTGCACCCACATTTTAGAACGTTTCGAAAAATTTAAAACGCACACGAATCAGGTTTATAGCCACCCTTAAAAGATGCGCGAATTCATAAGTACCTCTCAGTAAAATATTGAAACTTACGTAGTATTTATTAACTGATCGATTTTTGTCATTCAACAAGTGTCTCCGAACGCGTAAATTACGGTTTTTTTTTAAAGTGACGAAAAAGTAATAAAAGTATAAAACCGAAATGAGTGCAAATTGTCCAGAAAATATCAATTTATTTTGTTACGTTTGTGGCAAAAGAGCTTTTTCAACAAATGCCGCATTACTCACTGAGCAAGTGGAGCGCGCTTTTAAACTTTATTTTGATTGCGAAATAATTCGCGGCGTTTCGTGGGTCCCAGACAAAATTTGTAAAACGTGCTACAATGGTCTTAACATGTGGATCCAAGGAAAACGCAGTTCACTTCGTTTTGGTGTACCAATGATTTGGACTGATCCAGGAGAGTACAATTCGGACAACTGTTACGCTTGCGCAACCAAAATATGTGGAGCAAATCATAAAGGCCTTAAACGAAGAGTTTACATATCTGTTAAAAGTGCACAAATACCTCTACCGCATTCGTATGAAATACCAATTCCACCGCTTCCAAGTCCTGACAGAGAAACTTCTTTTTCTATTGAAACAATAGATCAATCGGATTTCACCTATAAACCAACACCAGAAGCCGGCCCATCGAACAAAATAATTCCAATATCACAAGCAGAATGGACAAGATTGTTGCAGAATTAAACCTTTCTCAACGTGAAGCAGAAAAACTTGCCCAGCTTTTGAAAGAAGGCAACAATTTGGAGCCTAATGTCAAAGTCACCGGATATCGAAGACGACAATTGCTATTCCAACTGTACTACACACTGAACGAAGGGAACACATTTGTTTACTGCCACGATATAAAGGGACTGATGGAGGCGATGGACATTAATTATGTCGCAGCTGATTGGCGAATGCTCATCGATTCTTCGAAATCAAGCCTGAAAGTCGTTTTGCTACATAAATATAATAAAAAAACAAGCATTCCAATTGGCTACAGCACAGACATGAGCGAAACATACGATTACATGAAAATAATTTTGGATAAAGTTTGCTACACTGATCACATGTGGCGGATCAGTTGTGATCTGAAAGTCGTGGCGATGCTAAGAGGTCTCCAAGGAGGCTATACGAAAAACATGTGTTTCTTGTGTTTTTGGGATACCCGATTTAAAGGAAACCAATACGAAACGCATGAGTGGCTTGCTCGAGATCCAACGGAGAAAGGGCACAACTGAGTAAATGATCCACTGGTGCCAATGGAGAACGTCCTCAAGCCCCCTCTCCATATCAAACTGGGAATCGTAAAAAATTTCATCAAGGCCATTGTGAAGCAACCGAAAATTCTTGATTGTTTGGAAAATATTTTCCCCCGAATCAGCGAAGCAAAATTGAAGGAAGGTGTTCTGAATGGGCCGGATATACGAAAGCTCATGAAATCAAAGGAATTTAAAGGTGCTTTAGATGGTAATGATTACTTTGCGTGGAGGGCAGTGAAGAAAGTCATACGATATTTTTTGGGAAGTACGCGAGCACACAATTACCCCGCTCTTGTGACCAAGATGTTGCACTACTTCCAGGAAATTGGAGTGAATATGTCCCTCACAATTCACTTCTTGCATCACCATCTCGAATACTTCAGCAAGCAGCTAGCCCCAGAGTCGGATGAACATGGCGAGCGCTTCCATCAAGTGGCAATGCCAATGGAAACGCGACATAAAGCCAAAAGGCTCGATTCGCTGGTGGCTGAAATTTGTTGGTGGTCACAAAAGACGTACGATTCTGACAATGAAGATGAAGAAGAAGAATATACAATGGGAGTTTCCTCCGAGAGTAAGTCACAAAAATGAAGTTAACTGACTGATTAAAAACAATTGATTTTTTCGAAATGAAGGCAAATCCTCATCCGATACAGACTCTGAACAAGTGGGCGAACCACCACGCAAGAAAGTAAAGGGCGCAAACAAACGAAAATAAGTTTTGCGTTCATCGATTTTTATAACCTTTTTTTATAAATATTATCCAAATTCATTGAAACATAAAATCAATATTCTTGTCAAAATGAGATACCTTCACTTAATTGTGAATAAAAGCGAAACGCGTCCATCGATTTTCATGATCTATGTCTCATTTTGTTTAAAGGTTATGTGACTTTACGTGAAAGTAATAGGACTTGACACTTTTTTTCCGTTTTGGATTTTTTATGAATTAAAAATAAAAAAATTCAATTTTTTAGATAAAAAATAGTTTTTTTTCTTCATACATTTATTTATAACTGAGAAACTGTTGCTTATGTAGCGAAACGTTGTATGAACAGATTAAAGGAATTGTAATTTCTAATTTTTCTAAATTTGTTTCAGCAAAATCGGACTGGTGGTTTTCGAGTTATATCAAAAAAAAAAGACCACCAAAGGTCACAATTTCCCCTATATGATAGTTACTAACTTCAAATCGATATATCTCGATTCCTAGACGTGACCCAGTGAAACGCCGGGACACGTATAACTTCTTTTTTACCGATATAACATTCCCAGTTGGTTTCATCCTATCCCGATTTTGACTGTCGCATAGTGTTATTATTTTTATAAATTTTTATTAAAAATAATAGAGAAAAGTTTAGTGAAAATAATAGCCAAAAAAAATATTTACTATCATTCGTTCATTAATTATATTCATTTGTACCACCACCATACGTGGTTCAAATTCAAGATATATTTTTTTTTATCTAAACCCTTTAATAGTAGTTAATCAATATCTTATATTGCTTGAATAACACCGTCATCAGACCGTAAAATATATTTTATATTTATTCATATATAAACTAAATGAGAATTACAATGAAGTTGGAAAACAAACATTAAAGTTAAAATCTAACAAGTATTGAATTTTCCCATTAAGTTTGCGAAAAGGATAAGTATTATATTTATTTGAAACATTTTATTTTATGGGAATAATAATATTAATATGATTTAAAATATTAATATTATTTAAAATATTAATATGATTTAAAAACAAAATATGGTTTAAGAGCAAGGAAAAGACTGCAAATATTTAATGGTTGTAAAAGTAATTATATTTTTCATATTAATAAAATTTTGTTTCTGGTAAAAATATTTAAAAGCATATAATTTTTACAGTGAGCCATATTAAAAATTTTATTGAGTGTAAACATTAAATGACAAAATTTAAACAAAAAATTCAAGAAAATTAATAAAGAAAATATAATATTGTTGTAGTGATAATGCTGTAACCATGTTTTTTCCCCTGCGTGTATATAAATAATTTAAACTTTAAATTCTACTGTGAGTTTCAGTTGAACTACATGGTCTGCCAAACAAAAAATTATATACAATACTAATTAATTCAAAATACTGCTTAAAGGAATTTTCATTATACTCGAAGTATTTGTAATTTAGAATTTTTTTCCATCTAATTTTAATTTTTTTGGCTATCATTTATTTTATGTTTTTATACCCTACAGCAGACTGCATTGCGGTTGGAAATGACATGAAATACACTTTAAGGCTTATAAACCATAACACAGCTCCAAGCAAGAAACTTGCAAGGTTTTAAATCTATTTTTGTTTTATTAGCTATTATTAGCTGACAGATGACATGTTATTTAGTTAGTAAACTAATCTATATTTCATCATTAGTTTTCGTTATCTTCTTTATTAAGTTTGTAGCCTGCCAGCCAAGTTTTGCTAACTAGTTATTTAACAGAATGATATATTGTCTAAAGTTACTCCCCTAAGTAGGCTTATTTTTTATCTTTTGTGTTTTGGTTTTTAAGCCTCTTGCTTTTTTTCGGTGGTTTTGTAGTTTATTTTGAGTTTAATGAAACTGCACGAAAGCATGTGTAAGCAAAAATCTGTGAGGTTTTTTTATCAAACATTTTATCATGTGGCAACAACAATATCAGCAACAAATTTAAATACTCAGACACATAGTAATATATGTGTATAGAAAATGTAAAGTACATAAAATTATTTAACTACCACATGTATATAAGCAAACTCACAAATACTTATACTTACAGACAGGAATATCTATCCATTAGGAAATTGCTAGAAAATAACATAGATAACTAATTCATTTCAATTAAATTTGTTTTTTATACCCTACACCTGTGGTGGGTTTGTGTTTATGATGGTGTTTATAACATATAACAATATTGGTCTAAAAAGGTCCACCAATCAGCTTAGAATCACTTTCTGAGCCGATTTAACGATGTCCGGCCGTCCACGTAAACCTTGTAATCAAAAAACAAACCACAATTTTGAAATTAAATCATTGAAATTTGATTTATAGCTTTCTACTGGCCCAATGACGAACTTTTTCTACTGGCCCAAGAACGAAGTCTTTTATAGAAATATATCCATACATTCCAGAATTTTGCGTCACATACACAATGGTTGGACTTGACCAACTATATTTTCTTACTTGTTTTTCTTTTTTTTTACTTTCGTTCCTCAACGAAATTTTGCATTGTATCTATGAAATTTTCATTGAAAGAGAATTAACAAATTCTTTAATTAGAATTAGAATGTTTAAATCAGTTTCAGTATAAGTATAATTTAATTCAATTCAATAAATATATTACATTAATTGAATTAAAATTTTTGTGGCATAGGTGAAGAATAATGCTACATAACAATTTCTAGATCCAGGAAAATCTTAATTCTTATATAGCTAAAATATACTTAGTTACAAAATCTTCTAAAACATTTAAACTTTACTTTCCAACTGGGTACTTACTTACACTAACTATACTTCTTAAAATAGTCTGTGGTATTATTTGAGGCTTATACATAGGTTTACAAAACTTTACTTCTTTGCTTTATAGTTTTTGTTGTTATTTTTCGAAATAGATGGTTTGTTGCCTGCCTGGTTAACAATGTAAGTATGCAAGCAGATACCACAGACTTGAATTATGTTCAAAATATGTTGTTTACTATAGAAAAAAAAAAAACACTCAATTTTGTTGGCCAAAAGGAGCACATTACAAACAAACAACCAAAAATAAAAATAGGTGACACAAGCTAACACACTTACATAAATAGACCCCAGGAAGGCAAGATTTAACACGAAAGGAAGGAAAATGGAAAAAGAATTAAGATAGGCTAAAAGATGGTGTATAAGTTGATTTAGCATTAAGTTCGTCACAGTAAGGTTCAAAAAATAATTTCAAGTGAAAGCAATTTGCATATGAAGTGTCAAGTATGTAGTGTATAACAAAAGAATATAAGTTGCAATCAGGCGCGGATTTATCCAAAGCATTTGGGGGAGAAAATTTGATTGAAGTTTTTTTATTATGAAAAATTCACGATTTTAGTTACTAAAACTTTATGTTGATATAAAACTTTTAAAGAATAGATTTTTAATCAAACTGTTGAGCTATGAAATTTTTATATTTCTGTTGCCAAAAAAATCGATATTTTAGATCAAATTTCTATTTTTTGAAATACAAACAAAAAAATAAAATTATGGTTTTTAAAAGAAAGTGGTTTAAATTTGGTTATTTTACTGTTATTCTCTTAAGAATTTCAAATTAAATTAATTTTAAAAAAATCATAATATATTTAATATCTAAAATTACTGAATTTAGCATTTGAAGCTAGTCAGGTAAAGAGAATCTGTACTTAAAATAGATTAAAAATTATGAAAAAATACAACTATTATAAAATGTTTTAATAAGTTCTGATTTGTAGTGTGAAATTTGTAAAATTCACGGAAATTTTTTTTTCAAATAAAGTAAGTTACTTTCACAGATTTAATTTAAAAACTTTTAAACATAATTTTCGAAATACATATTTCGTGCTTTTTTTTCAAATCTTGAATACAATTATTTAAATATATCGCTGTAAAAAATGCTATTATGTGTTTTTCAACATGCGAAAACACAATTTATTTATATTTTGTATGAAAGCAATACAAACAAAATTTTGAAAACAGATTAAAACTGAAAGTGGATGATCAATAGGTAAATAATTCGGAAAATTACTTTTCAAGTTCAAAAGCAATGTTTGAAATTTTCTTGGGAATCTTTTTAGTTTTTAATGCTTTTAGCATAGTAGGGATAGAAAAATGATTTTTAAATGATGTAAATATGTGCTGTAGAATTTTTGAAATAAAACTAGACCCACCCAAGTCGGAGTTATTTTATGAGCAGGTCAAATGAGCAATTTCTAAAATCTGTAATTTATACAATCGTAGCAAATAATTTTCGCATTTTATGTGTGATTACGCTTTGCTGGCTTAAAATGTTTGAAAAATTATTATTTTTCACATTTTAAATTCAGAATTGTTTATTTTTGCACTCGGAATAGTTTAAGACGTGTGGTTTTTTTCTACATAACTAAGAGGAAATGGAATTGGACACAGGTTTTGTTAAAATTCAAAATTTGAATTTTCAGATACAACTAATAAGTTAAATAACACTCACAAGCCTTAATAAGATAAAATACACTAATATTTGAAACGGGAAGAGAAAAAAAATATTAGCAAGCATGTGTGAATATTTATTTAAATAGGTCTAGCTGACCACAATTTACAAAAATTGGAGGAAAAACTACGTTTTCCAATTTTTATATATTGTTGGAAAAAACAAGGGAAGAGCTTTCAATCAACCTATAAACGGTTTATGCAGCAAAAGATATGTGAAAGTTAAATGCAGTTGTATTTGAAACATATGAATCCTATTATATAAAAAATTGGTAGAAAAACTACGTTTATCAACGATATATTGTGTCCAGTTAACAGAGTTTCTAAGTTAAATATAGTTTTCATGAGCTCTGGGCAAAAAATTTTAGCTTTAAACGTTTATCTTTTTATTTTATCGATATCTGCCAAGTTATGTGACTTAATAACTTATATTCCAACAATTTCTCATTTTCAGAAAAATAACTGCCTGTTCCTCTAGTCAAAAGAAAAATTCGTTTCGAAAATTTAAAATTTCTTATTTTATAAAGAATATTTTTTCATCAAGCTAAAGTTTTTAAGCAACAATAAACTTTGATAAATAACAGCAATATTTTTATGAATTTCCGACATATTTAGTTAAGCAAGTGACAATTTTTAAAACCTTTTAATTTTGCTTTAAAATTTCAAAGGAAAAAATGTGATATTTTACAAAAAAAATTGTTTTAGCTAAATTATATTGTAAAAGAAATCATTCTTCCTTTTTCTATTTTCGATAAATTATTTTTTATTATTTTATTATTTATTTATTTATTATTTTTTTTTTTCTTAGTTGAAAAATTAATTTTGGGGGAGGGGGTGAGGAACTTTCCTTTCACTCCTCCCCCTGAGTCCGCTCCTGGTTGCAATATAGTCAGTAAGCAGCAACGCACAGTGCTTTGTCATGAAATTATACCATAAATATTAAAACATTTTACATTTTTGGAAAGCTAAAATAGTGTCAAAATTAGATACGAAAATAAGTTTAGGTTTAATCTTTAGATAAGTGGAGGAAAGCATTTTTAATGTTTTTAGGACAAATTTTAGTTTTTTAGTGTTTTTGGATCACTTTTGTTATGGAAAAAAATTATATTATGCATAAATATTTAATATCTTTTTTTTTTAAACAAATAAAAAATTTTGATAAATTCAATATAAAAAAAAATTAAGGAAAATTGGTTATTTTTTATTTTTGACTTTCATAACATATACAAAATTTGTAAATATGATTCTTCTGCATTGGTTAGTATTGAGAAATTAATTATATGTTTTTTTTTTTTTTGTTAAGTAATCGTTGCTCCATATAACTATTTTGTTATAGGTTCCTATAAAGACGAAAGAACGTTGGAATAGGAAAAAAGTACTATGGGAACATACAAGAAATGATAATAAAACTGTTAAAAGTCAGAATTTAAAGAACAGTATCATAGTAAAGATCTTACACCAAATACCTCCAATGAGTGTTCATCTTCTGATGAGGAAGAATAACACAATTATGAAAATTATACATTATCAAGTGATCAGCAAGCAGTATTTAGTTTTTCTGATGAAGAGAATAGCGAGAAATTATTTATCATTGAAGATAATAGCGAATTGTTTTTTGTCCAGCAACCTTTATATGGTATCGATGTGAGTGATAATGATCGTACATTATGTAGTTTTACTGACATACTCGTAGATTCAGAATTTGAGGATAAAGAATCATTAATTCTCGCACAACTTTTATACGAAAACAGTAAAATAACGGTGGATGAAATAATAATGAATAAATAAAGTGTTATTGGATATGTTCACAATACATAATATAACGATATCTGCATTTAAATGTCAACTACATTTAATAAATAAAATGCTGCCTTCTGGACATAGCATGCCCAAAACAATTTACTAATTTTTCAAATATTTAGAAAAGAAAGCTCCACCATGTAATACTATAAAGCTTTTTTTTATAAAAATTGCAAAGTATATATGGCAGATGAGGGAACTATATGTAAATATTGTGAGGAAATAAATATTTCTTACTTTTATGAAATAGATGTCATAGAATTAATTAATACGTTTATTCGAGGTAGATCGGATTTATAAATATCTAACGATAATCTCATTTAGAGAAGATGTGATTAGCGACATTTGTAATGGATCCGAATACCGTAGAGTTAATCATGGCAGAGGCAAATATAATTTAACTCTTGTGTTATACACTGATGGAATTTCTTTGATAAAAAGTTCCACAAGCCATTGTTAGCCGTTAATGTTAATTGTAGCCGAACTACCACCACAAATAAGATATAAATACATTATAATTGCTGGTGTTTGGTACGACAAAACCTTAAAACCCCCCATGAACCTTTTCCTAATGCTGTTTTGCAAAAAAAATTTCACACAATAAAGTAATTTACTGTAGAGATCCATCCACAAATGAAGTTAGTCATTTCAATATATGTGTCCCCCTTTTTATCGCTGATGCCCCAGCAACAGCACAAATTCAAAATATTTTCTGGGAAATATGGATGCAATATTTGTGAAATAAAAACAAACGCATTAGAGAATTCCAATGGAAAAAAATGATAAGAGTATACCCTTACACAAATGAATTAAAATTTGCGAAATCAAATTGAAATGGAAAAGCAAGCTTGCAATGTCGAAAACAATAAATATATCACACACTGCATGGGAGTCAAAAGCAGAACATTAATATCTTGTTTACCTGAGATAAACATATCCACATGTTTCCTTCCGGAATTTATGCATTCAGTACTATTAGGCGTAACAAAGCAGTTCTTAAACGTATGGTTAAATAAAAAGGGCGATTAGTGGATAAAAAAAATATTAAGCATATTGAAAATTTTTTAGTGAATACTAAAGCCACCCAAGCGATTGTCAGAATGTCTCGTTCTTTAGAATTATTTCATTTATTTAAAGCATCAGAATTGTTTAATTGGCTTATTTACTCTTCACTACCTACTTTGGAAAATAATATAAATGATATATATTTTCAACACTGGATACTCTTGGTGATATCAATTTATAACCTTAATCAACAAAATATTATTATAAGCAAATACCTTAAAGAAGCTGAAGACCTTTTAGACTTATTTGTTAGAGAAATCCCTCTACTACTATGGAGAACGAGAACTAACATAAAATATCCATCAATTACAACATCTATGCTTGATAGTTCGCCGTTAGGGTCCTCTGTAGGCCACATCGACATTTCCATTTGAAAATAAAAATGAAATATTTGCCAAAAGTATTTGTACATGGTATCCGAAATTTAAATCAAGAAATAATAAACAACATTAAAATAGCACAAGGAGCGGATGTAATGAAAACCCGTATCGATTCTATGATACCTTTCTCTGAGATAAACATGCAAGTCCTTGGAAAGCATAAAACTTTTTACCGAAACACATCACAAATTAAAACTTTTCAATCAATAGGTCTATTTTCAAATAAATCCTTTTTTTAAATAGAGCAAGATTTAAAATTACAATCTATACCTCTACTTTGTATAAAGAAATAAAATTTAATAATTATATCATTGTAGTTAAGAGTGCTAATTTTGAAAAATATGTTATTATTAATTCTTTCATAAAAAACGATAACAAAATTTTTTTATTGGTTCAAAACCTGGAGTTGACCAATAATAACTTTATTCACATTACTTCAAATACAAAAGTTAAACATCTCATACCTTTCAAAATTTTAAACAATTTTAATGTCATAAATAGTGAAAATATTCTGTAATGTAAATTGAAAATTATACTTGTAAAATTGTAAAAACTTTTAGCACAGTTTTTTGAAAAATAAAAATTTATTGTTTATATGAAATATTTTATTTTTATAGTTTAATTATAGTTATATGAATAATCAATATACCGTATTGAGAACTGTAGCATTTCTTCCTGTAAAATCTAATCAAGAAAGTTCTTCATACATAAGTTCATATATGTGTTAAACATTAATCTTTTGTTTGATATATGCATGAATATATGATAATTTATTTCATGTATGTGTGAGTATATGATAATAAGTTTCATATATGACACATAAATAAAATATATAATCTCATATATTGTAAAATTGTTTAATATATGCACCCATATATTGGAAATATTTACATGTCCCAGGTAAAAACGGTCATATATAATTATATATGGTCCATGTATGAACATATATATATATAAAGATATATGCGAAAACATATATGGAAATATGTATAGTCACAGAAATTGATGAGATAAAACGTAATTGTAAATGAAGTATATAAGAAATTATAATTGATTACAAATAATGGAGTAGAAAAGCTCTATGGAGGGTGCGCGGTCTTCACGGACGGTTCGTAAATGGAAGTTGGCACTGGTGCAGGTGTATACTTTATGGGAACTGATATCAGACGATCCTACAAATTGCCTGACGGTTGTAGTGTCTTTCAAGCAGAGATTCTTGGCATTTATAAGGCTCTAGGCTTGATTGAAGGGAATGTTGAACGAGGGTCTGAGATTACTATCTATGTTGATAGTCAGGCGGCGTTATTGGCTCTGACTAGTCATTTTGTTAGGTCCAGACTGGTACTTGAGTGCAGAAGGGAATTGAGAAGGTTAATGGATTCCTATATGATGAGACTCTGTTGGGTTCCTGGTCATTGTGACATTCTTGGCAACGAAATAGCCGATGAGCTAGCTCGCAGTGGCTCGGAGCTAGATAGGTCTTTCATAGAGTCATCTGTTAAGATTCCAATTGGGTCCTTCTTTAGGGCCATAGGAGAGTGGACTCTGGACAACACGAATCGAGCCTGGAATGACAGATCGGACTGCAGAGTTTCTAGGGCATTATGGCCTAGCTTAAAACTGGCGGATTCCAAGCATCTTCTAGGTATGAGTCGTGGTGGTCTTAGAGTCATAGTAGGTATGATTACGGGTCACTTCCCAATAGGGAATATGATGAGTAAGTGGGACATTGGCACATCGGACTTTTGTAGAACGTGCGATGATGTTGAGGAGCTAGAGACAGTGGAGCACATACTCTGTCACTGCGTAGGGCTTCAGCGTAATAGGTTGAGGTGGTTTGGAAGCCATACACTACATGAACTAGGTGAGGTTAATGGCAAAGGACTTGTCAACCTCATAGGGTTTGTAATGGGAATAAAATGGCTTAGGAACAATCATAACTGATTGATTGGGTATAGGTTCCACTTTTCTCTTTTTTCTTCTTTTCATAAAGGGATCACAATGGGCCGTTTGGTCTCTGGGTGTAGGCGTGAATGCGCCGCCCTATCCAACCTAACCTAACCTAACCTACAAATAATTTATTAATCTGATAGAATTACCTTAAGTGGATTTTTTGTTATTTTGTTTATAGTTCTTTTTTTTCTTTTTGCTTTACTGTTTTGTATTCAATTTGTTTGTTTTTTAATTCTTTTTATAAATACATTATATGTATTTTAAAATAAAACTTTTTTTTATAAAAAACAATAATCGTTTTTATTTATGAAAATATATGGGAGGAAATATATATTTAAAAATATATTATTATTTTATATATATGTTATCAAATATATACATACGTGTACATATACCCTCAATTTTCGGATCCGAAACATATATGAAACTCCATATATATATATATATATATATATATATATATATATATATATATATATATATATATATTATTTTACATTATCATTTTCAGCTGCGTTGATAAATTTTGAATTTTATGAATTTTTCTTGCAACCTAAATTGTTTCCTTAACTTTAAATATACTTTCCTAAACTTTCAATACTTAATTTAATGGTGTACAGCAATAAAAGTATAAAACAATTTATACAATTTCAGCTTCAAATATGTGAAATTGTAGAAATTTAGAAATAATTTTGGAATAAATTAAATCAAAATTAAAAACCTTTAATAAGTTTAATCTTTAATAAGTTTAGTTGTATTACTATTTAAAAAAAAAACTGATTACAGATCTGAACTCAAAAGACTTGAAACTAAGCAAAATTTTAGCACCATAGGTTTCATATTATAATGATTATTGTTGTTCAGAGTTCAAAAGCTTATAAAAAGGGTTAAAAATTACTTAACTTCTTCCCATTCTTCTACACCTCTTGTTCGCACGTTTATACTCTTTGCGATCTTATATAAACTAATCGGACTTTGTGGATAAATTCGACACCTTCTTTGTTTTTGTGCGTATTCTCAACAGTTACATATAAGGCAGTCAAATTTTGAAATAGGGATTGATACTGGTTGTAATCATACGTATTTTTCGCTATATCTCGTTAATGTGAACGAAACAATCAAAGTTAGGAAAACAAAAGCGAAAAGTTTTGAATAAGCCAGTTTTTCGCGAGGCACATTCACAGTTTCATATTAGTTACTGCGAGAACTCAGTTTTTTCATTAAAAATACATTTAATAAAGCATTAAAAATACATTTAATAAAAATAATTTTTAAACTTTTACAAAAGTGTGGAAAAACTGCACTTTTTGTTTTGTATTTTAATAACAATTAGCTAAAAATTTTATAGACCAAAAAAGATTCACACGGGTTTAAAAAGGATCACTATATGAAATACCATTTCTTTGTAATAAACTCTAATAAAATATATTTTCGTATAAAATATGGACAAATAACTTAAATACTATCTTCATTTTTAGGAAAATTTTTAAATTCGCAATTTTTAATATAATTAATTTTAGTTTTAATTTTACTAGGAAACTCTAAAATATGCCACACTATTGCCATCAAACACTGAAAATGTAATATTTTTTTTTTTTTTTTTATTTAACCCAGTAAGTTGTGATATTTCGCGTATTTTTAACATAATTATACATAAACTTCTAGTTTATAAAAATGTTTATATATAACTTAAAACCGCTAAAACTATCACGCCCCCTGCACGATTAACGCGAACTGATTCTTTGTATTTATGCAAATGGATTTTCATGTGAAATCAAAAAAACATATTTTTTAAAGCCTAAAATCAAAAATTTTTGATAATAGCTTATACATATTTACACATTTTAAGTAGCATTTTTCAGAATGACAATAAAATCGTGAAGATTAAGGAACAAGAAGAAATAAGTAATAATATACATTATCGAAATTTAAAAATTTGTATAAAAATGAAAGGTATTGATACTTTTTTATGACGTACAAAATAATAATAATAGATTGTGTATTTTGTTCAAAAAATAAATAAAAAAGAAAAATCATAAAAAACAAGTAATAAAGCAATAATCGATCAACATATACATAGAAGTCTCTGAGAGGAACCTATATATGGAAAGTGAGGTAAATAGTGTTAAATATTATATCAATACTAATATTTATATGACATATTTTAACGTTAAATTAATTTCGATAGTGGGTCCTATATTGGAGCCAGTTATGGACCAATCCTGATAAAATTTGGCACAGTACTTTCTGCTTTTTTAATCAGGGCAAGTTTTTCCAGCTTTTCATTTGAAAAGTAAGCTTTTACATATATCTCAAGTATTTTTCAAAAATACTTTAGATATATGTAAAATCTTTGCATAAATTTGCATATAATGAATACAACAATTAGGTTTCCTAGCAAAAACATAAAAAAAGTGACTATTAAGGTATATTTGCATATTTCCACTTTTTTCGTGTATATTTAAACTTTCCCTGTTTATGATACTTATTTGTATCAAATACTATTATTGAGTTATCATGATACATTTATATGGAATATATTGTTTTTGGAAGTGGGGTTATATGCGAGCTATTATAGCCAATTATGAACCGATCTTCCTAAAATTTGGCACACTGATTTATTTTTATTGTAAACTTATTTATGCCGAATTTATAAGCTTTGAAAACCTATTCCGAAAGGGCATTTGCATGGATGAAATAATAAACCGATCATAATCATTTCCAATAGGCTTGGTCCTTGTGTCAAAATAAGCATGTAAGCAAAATCCCATCAAAGTAGCTTAAAAAAATGAATAGGTATTTGTGCACGAGGTTTACATGGAAAGTGGGCATGTTCTTCAATAGATTTAGCTAAAATTGGGTACACATGAAGATAAAATAAAAACATGTCAAATGAAAATTTCTGAAATGTCGAAGTTTCTGCGCGGCTTGCCTTTGAACCTATTTGGGTAAATATACCAATTTTGGTCGCAATTTAAATATAATTGTAGGAAAAACGTCATTTTGAAAATTCAGTTCATATGAGAGGTAGGCCTGCCCCTGACCCGATTTATTGAAAATTAATTTTTTTCTTAATTTTTTCCTAAAGCACTACTGTACCAAGTTTCATGTTTCTACAATAATTCCTCTATTTTTGCCGATTCGTTATATGAAAACAAAGCACTGTACAACGTGAACAGGACAGAGAGACATTAAAGAGATTTTGGATGAAGGCAAACAAAAAGTAAAAACTTCAAAAAATTGATGCACACATATAATAAATACAATTTGTTTCTTGAAGAAAACAAAATTTTCAATTAAAAAATTAATTTGGTTGCATACAAGTTAGTTAAAAAAAAAAAAATCCCTTTAGTTCTTAGAAATTTTAGAATTGTTTTTGCAGTACTGCAATTAAAAGTTTGTTTGGAGAATCATTTGTAAGAGAGGATTAATTTAAGAAATTGTATACATATAATTTTTTACGATTTTGCAAAAATCATCATCTCAATTTTTTTAAAAACAAAAACTTACTAATTATTTATTTTAAAAACACCAATACACTGAGGAACCGGTCTAACTCGTTAATGGGGACCGGAGAATTTTTGACGCAAACTGAAATGATGCAAATCGGATCCCTATTTTCTATGTATTTACATTTTTTCTTAATAATTGGTTCTAGAATAAAAATATTTCAATATTTTAAATTAAAAAAAAAGAGTATTTTTTGTAAAAAGAGGTAAATTTCTTATATAAATTTTATTTTGATTTTTAACTTAACACAGAGAATTTAATCCATTTTTTCCATTAAAATTTTATTCAATACCTTTACAACTGTTATTAAAAATTATGAAACTCCTTATATAGCGACAGAAATAGAAATATTGAAATTTTAAACAGCGACGCAAAACGAAACAACGCAAATCGAAACGACTCAAATTGAGGCCTGAGTATAAATAATATCACTAACATTTTTATTCACTGCCTTTTAATCCTTTTATTTGCATTAAAATTAAATTTTACAAAAAGCAGTTTGGTCTACTCTGTTAAACATGTTTACACGAGAGTAACTGTTTGTATTTTGAGCCTAGACAACTCTGCTATAATCACGATATAAATAGTAACCATCGAAGAAAAAATGCAAAGCATACTTAAAAGTATTATTATTGTTCGAATACCACAGGCATATATTTTTCATACTACATACCAGGGATGGGAAATGGCTTATTTCATTTTGTACCAACCACACAAATAAAATATACTTTTTCGACTATGACGTTACTAGTTTTATCAATTCCTTTTTATTACGAAATTGTACATAGATGTTTAATAGATTATAAACATAGTTTTAGTAAAAATATTACCAGCAATAAATTCATATAGTGTGTGTGAATTAAACTCGATACAGTCAGTAGAATACTATTACTTTTTTTATTGTAATTATGTTGTGGTATAAAGCTTTCGCTAGCAAATGCGGAATATACAAAATTTATACAATAAATCTCGAAATTTCTAGAAACAAAAGCTCAATTAGTCCATTTTTCATCAGCTATATTTTAGACCAAAAATAGTAAATTTTTTAGTCTTTATTCATTTACATATTATAATGTTCTTTCCATATTGAATATTTATTATTATTATTATTTTTATTAACAATTTTCGAAAGAGAACAATTGAATTAGTTTTTCTCAAAATTATATTTGCCGGAACCCAACTTATGAATCCATTTAAACATTTTGTTATCAAAGTTCATCTTCTATTTTAAAACATTGCAAAATTGTTTGTAAATTTTTTATTTATTTATTTATTTTTAATTCTTAATATTATTTGTTGGAAAATATACCGTTGACTTAATATAGAAAAGGCATATTTCGATTTTTTAAATTTCCTGGTAGTTTTCTTTCAGTCACACCTCCCGTAAAAATGTTAAATGAGCTATGATGGTAATTATCAAATTTATTATTTATTTTTAGAGCAGCACTACATAATTTATAACTTCTTTTAACGTTTTTTAGATCTCATAAGCGTATTTGAGTAAACAACTAATTCATTTAAAAATTAGAGGTATAACATTTCTATATTAAGCCATCGATATGTAGGAATAATACTATTTTCATAATTAATATTTGCTGTAATTTTGAAAATTTGTCTAGAACATTTTTGTTCAGAAACTAAACGGTTTATCTTAGTAGAATTAAGTGTATTTATCCATAAATAAATTGCACTCCTAAATTAATGTAAATTTTTTAAAATATTAAGATGAAATAATTTTTAACTTTTTTTTTTAATTCAGCCTCATTGTTTTACCATTGTTTAATATTTCAAAAATAGTTTATGCTGCTGCTTAAATAAAAAGTGTATTCAACTGATATAAAAATGTACCAAAAAAGTACAATTGTAGCATGTTTGCCATCCGTGCTACATACAACATACATGAGTTGGTTTGTGTACTCTTGTTGCTTTGTACTTTGTGTTGCCAGAAGTGGAAAAAGTTACAGATTTTTATCTAAAAG
Organism: Protocalliphora azurea; assembly: GCA_932274085.1. Lineage (NCBI taxonomy): Eukaryota > Metazoa > Arthropoda > Insecta > Diptera > Calliphoridae > Protocalliphora > Protocalliphora azurea. The sequence continues at coordinate 141,757,588 of OW026519.1, read as the reverse complement.
GTTACAACTTTTCCTAAAAAGTTACATTTTCGGAATTTAAAAATAACTAACAAAAACGTATTTATTTTCTATTCAAAAGAAAATAATACAAAAATTTGTGTATTAATCAAGATCACTTACAAAATTTTTTCATTTCCAAAAAAGTTTATTCAGCTAAGCCGGTGTTCGACATATATAGAAGAGAAAGTCTTTGAGCCCTAATTTTATAAGTTTTTCAATACAGAGAAAGAAACCTTTAGTAACGTTTAAAAAAATATTTTAATTTCAACAGTGCTGGCAATCTTGATTTGTTCCAAAATTTGTTTTAGAAAGTCTATATATTTCGGTAATCAACCGATTACAATGATCTGATTTTATAAGTTTTGTTGACCAAATATTCCCTAAATATATCCATTTTAAAATATTGCTTTTTTATATTGTTGAACAATGACAATAGTCGTTGGCACTTTACTTCTTGTTAATGAGGAGAATATGCTGGCAAAATTTTCCCGTGAATAAAACTTTTTTAAATTAAGAAATTTATTTAATAAAACAGTTGCGTATCTTTAGACCAAAATATCGGGCCTTAAAAAGGTTAAAATCAAATTTATATAACAAATACCCTATTTTCTTAAGATTAATAATTCATCTGAATATTTTTTTATATGACGAAAACTTCACGAAATTTTTCATTTGCACAAATTTAGTTTTTAACCAATTCAAGAGTACATTACTTAAAAAAAAATACTCTTTTATATTTCGAATTAATGAAAACAGATAAAGTTATTTATTTATTTATTTATTAACTTAATGCAGCTATAGATTCTACAACAGCTGAGAACAAATTGCAATTGAAAAAGTTAAAATATATATATTTAAAAACAATATACTTATATATATTAAATACTATCATAAACAAAATTATTGGAATTAAAAAAAGCTTATTAATAAATGTTTAAATTCAGTATCAGCAAAATCAATTAGGTCATAATATTTATTCATCTCTGCGAAATTGGATCTATGGAAATCGATAAATACATATTATCTAAATTGTCTATTTGCAACATTAATAAATACATTACTAATGAGATATTCAGAATCAATATTTCCATTAACAATATTCAAGAAAAACGCTATGTTTTCAACGATTCTTCTACTTTTTAAAGTTGGAAACATTATATTGTGGGTCCCAGAGTACTGAACCATATTCCAGAACAGGCCTAACTAATGTAGTAAAAATCCTCTTCGTCACGTAAGGATCAGTAAAATCTTTCGACCACCGTTTTATAAATCTTAAAACACCATATGCCTTATTGACAATCATTATTATACGGTTATTGAAGTTGAGCTTTTTATCAAAATTTACTCCTAAATCAATGAAGGAATCAAACCGAGATCAATTTTGTATCACCAATATAGTAATCATTGCAAATTGGGAAATATCTATAGAAAGGCATGCAATTACATTTCTTCAGATTCAGTTCCATTAGATTAATGTTGCATCAATTATTAAAGTTGGATGTATCGGGTTGTAAATTTAGTACGTCTCCTTAATTTGATAAAGTTAGAAATAGCTTTCTATCATCTGCATACATTAGGATCTTGAATGGAATTAGGCAGATCATGTATAAAAAGTAGAAATAATAATGTACCAAGATGACTGCCTTGTGGCACACCGGAGGTAAAGTTCACATAGTTAAACATTGTGCTATTGAACATTACACATTGTTTACGATTTTTCAGATAGGTATAAATCAATTTAAGGAGGTTACCACAAAATCCAATTGCATTTAGTTTAGCAATTAATATACGTGCTTAACTTTGTCAAAGGCTTTGCTAAAATCTGTATATACTACATCAGTTTGCAATCTTCTTCAAAAACCGAAATTAATATGTGATGATAACTGGATTAAGTTAGTGGATATTGATCGTCCATGGTAAAATCCATACTGCGTTTTTGATATTATGGATGAAATTTGTGGCGATAATATCGATGCTATAATTTTCTAAAATAGTTTAGAAATGGCACTAAGCTTTGTAATTGCTCTATAATTTGTCATAGCACTTCTACTACCCGATTTATACTGTTGTGTAATTTTTTAGACCGAAAATGTATTAAAAAATTAATTTTTCATCTGCCACGAAAATCAGAAGATTGCCACGTGCAAGAAAAGAACATATTTCAAATTTTGTTCTCTGACGTGTTAGGGGATAAATTTTGAGAAACTTTTTCTAAATATTGGTAAATATTTGCACGATCTACATATATACTTAACTTTATTGAATTTCAAAATTTACGAAAATGCGGTTAAAAACTAAAAAGTATACATGTTGAAAAGTTACGAAAAATGTAACAAATATAACTAAACGGCAACACTGACACAAATATTTCATTCTCTGCACAACTGCATTGTAATATTATTATGTGGGTGTATTCTTTTTTTTTTTTTCTTTACTTTAGTATCCTTTATACTCACAAGAATGTATTAAAAAAATCTCATAAATTTTATCTGACTCAATTTACAATGGCTTTTTCTTAAATGTCGAAAAATATAAGAGATTTATTAAGGTTTTTCCCAAACAAAAAGGTATAATATATTTAATAAAAAGTACATGTGATAGGTAAAATAACACCAATTTTCTCTAATTGAAATACTAAAATTTTTTTAAAGTATACAAAATATTTATGGTTTAACTTATATCTTATAATAACTAATTACTTGGCTGGTTGTTCTCCAATTTGCACTAGTAGAACTGGGGAACTTGGTGGTGCTACAGTTGGTGACCAATACCAGTTGATCCAGGGAACACATATTTTTTCAGCAGCCAAAAATCCTTCACCAATAGGACATAATTCAAAAGCAGCTGGTTGACCCAATACCGAGCATCTCCAATAGGCACGTTTATTGCGGAAGTGAGGATATAGAACTACACTTAGTTCTTCTTCCGTTAAACAGCCAGGTTGGCCAGTGTATAAAGGATTACCTTGTCCCTGAACTTGGCAAGATCCAATAATTGCACTGATTACCACAAGTAAAATAATGAATTTCATTTTGTTTTATTTTCTTAGAATATATTGTATTTGTTTTGTGTTTTAGATTGAAGTTTTTGTACTGACTTTAATTAAATTTGATGTCGGCTTTTATATGATTTTGTTTTGTAAAAGTATATATTGCTATATAAGTTATCTAGTTTGTTGTTATAGAAAACAAGATAAGTTTGTTTATTTAGTTTAGTTTTTATTTGAAAATATTTGCAAAAGTTTTATCGGATGGAAATTTTAAACAAATGTTTAAAAGCCTAGTCACATAACTGAACTAATATGCTTGTTGGATACTAAATTTATATTTTGTAGAACTTTTTTAACGTTCAAAGAAGAAGAAATATTATTACATAAGTACATATTTATTTATTTACGTATATATGTATGTATGTATATATGTATGTATGTATGTATTTATGTAAAATTTGAATGAAAAACATTTGTAGATGATTTTGGCTAATTCAAACTAAACAATTATATTCGGCCACAGAAAATATGCTTTCGAAGTGAATAATAACCCTAATAGGCACAACAACACGAAAATTTGTGGTGATTTTTTTGGTTTTTTTCAGTTTTTCCTTTAGGTCAATTTTGCATTTGATTTGAATCCTAAAATTAAGAAAAGAAAAAAGTACCAAAGACAATTTACATTTCTATTTTAGGTGTACTTTTCAAAACATTTATACTGAAAAGATATGATATTCTAAAATGCATAGTTATGCATTTTTAGCTATAAATGCATATTTTTGTATGAAATTTCGTGTAAAATTTTAATTAAACAATACTTTGGTTTTAAAAGAGAAACAGATAGTTATAAATTGTTGTTGTATAGCAAAAAATACAAAAATATTAATATAGTTAAAGTATCTGAAGTATTTTAGAAACCTCAATGTCACTTAATTGGAGGCAAAGAAAGTTCGTCTAATATAAAATTGTGAGCAGAAAAATTGCGTGTGTCACTTCTTTTGCAAAAAAAATGTGATGGTCTGTCTCTTCTCCCGAAATAGTTTTAAAAAGTTGAGTTTTTATGTAATATGGATTTTTAAAATTATAATAAAATAAAAAAATTCCTACAAACTTTTGGAAGATATTTTCCTGGAAAAAATTTACCCAATATCTTCTTTTTATTATTTGGACGAAAATCATCAAAACAATATTTGTCTAATATTTTACTTTGATCAGTTTAAAGAAAATTAGGCAATAAACAACAAAAAATATATAAAATTTTATTATTTTTATCCTCAAAATATCGCCCTTTTTTCAGTAAGGTGATTATCATCTCCACAATAAATTTGTGATATCCCATTGAAGAACTTTGTTTGTCTTTTAGAAAAAAAAAACGGATGTTTTATGTGAGCGTTTTAGTTTTCGTGCTTTATGATGTTAAGATTTATGTGTATCCGTGCTTTACAAGATGTAAACTTTTTCGTTATTATATTATTTCAAGATTTGTTTAGTAATAATTCTTCTATATATTTATTACGTCTACCAGAAGATTATATGGCAGTATCTTCCTTTTTTCACCTAGATGATTAGCAATATTACCTATTTTTCTTCCAGACGTATTGTTTTCTTATTGCTTAGATGTATCGCCCGTGACGCACAATCTCTTCCAATGGGGGAAAGTTCCGTAATAAGTATATGATTATTGTGTCAATAAAATTTTTCTTCTAAGCAATACGAATTCGAATCACTTTGGTATTTTTTCTTGTAGGATAAGATGTTATTCGGAATAATAAAGTATAAAAAATTACAACCACATTTAAAAGTTTAAAATTCATCAACAAAAATTTTACTCTCAAAATATCTAAATTATTTTGTTATATCGGTTCGAATTATTTTTCTCTTCTTAAAATTAATAAAACTTTATTAATATTTATTATTTTAAACATTTTAAGACTAAAATAAATCCAACATGCTGTTTGTTAGTCCAAATCTGAAGTAAGAGGCAACTAAGTAAATAAACAAATAAAATTATAAAATAAAACACAGTAAAATTTTACTATATTTATAAAAAAAATTAAGGAAAATAATTACAAAAAATAAACAACTGCAACTTTTAAGATAAAAGATTTAATTCCAGGAAAAAAGGGGCAAATTCTGTTTAATATACAAAATAAATCAGTTGCCAAGAATTTTGTTAGCTAAGAATCATTTAATCTAATACAAACTGAATTACAGACAACAATTTTACAATTTTCAAAAATAATTAAAATCAAAGTAAGTGTGCAGGAGAATAAAGTAAAAGTAAACAAAATATTTGTTATCTTCCAATAAAACAAATCTTATGTGTAAGATTTAAATCTTATTTTCTTATAATCAATCAATCATTCATGTAACTACAAGTTTTTATTCAGTATCCAATAGAATATTGCATTTATATTATTTAAGAAGACGATAAAAAAAAATTTAACATTATAATGAAATCCTTCATTACTTCCGTTGCTTTTGCTTTGTTGTTAACTTTAACATATGGTAATACAGTTAATAATGGTCAACCTGGCTATCAAACCGAAGAAGAATTGGTTGTCAAATATTATCGCCATTTTCAAATTAAAACTGGAAAAACACATTGGAAATGTGTTGCTTTAGGCCAACCAGCTGTTTTACAATCCACAGTGGGGCAGAATCGAAATTTTTTGGAAATAAATCTGTAACTTCTGATCGGCTGGTTGGATTTTCATGAAATTTGGTATAGGCGTAGCGGAGGAGTGTATAATGTTAAGTTTTGAAGGGGGCACAACAAACCCCTCAGGGGCGGAGCTAAGGGGGCTCAAAGTTAGGTACCTCTGACATAAAAAATTTTTAATCGCTTGCCAAATTTTTCTCGTCCGATTTCAAATATTTTTATATATTGTTGTAGGCCCTGATAAGATCTATAAAAACGTGCTTACATGTCCTATTTATCTCTTATAGTTATCAAGTTATTTGCGTTTGAATTTTTAAGCACCATAATTTTATATGTTCTTGGTCCAGTCTTTTTCATATATATCCTAGTATTTCCGGCCGATTTTATTAGTTTTTTCCTATCTAGTTAAAGAACAAAATTATCTATTGAATAAAGAAAATTGAAGTCGATATCTTTACCGAGTCCAAAAATAAACGATTTTGAATTTGAAAATTGCAAAAAAGATGACTTTTTGTGTTTTTTTAGCCGAAAAAGTATCTACACTCTTTTTTATCTAAAATAAAATTTTCTTTAGCAACATATAATAATTTTATACTTTTCTGAAAGGCAACTTCACAGAGATGACTTTAAGATAAAAATCATGTCCAATAACTCAATTGGTCATCGTACATACCCTGCCGAATTCAACCCATTTTATATGAAAGTTTTGATTTTAGACCATATTTTCTCAAATCCCAAAGCACGAATCGACAAGCGGAATATATTTTAAGAATCCTCAATATGTTGTTAAAAGTTTTAAATCAAAATCTACGGGCCTTCGGAAAAATGTGGATTCTATAGCCATAAATGTAAAAAATCCCATTTTTGGGAATTTTGATTAGTTTTTTTGGGAATTCAGGAAAACCCTACCCCTGATTGAAATTTAGTTAACGCGCTTTTATTTACATTAATAAGATCCACATTTTTTGCAAATTTCATTAAGATATCTTTATAAACAAATATGTTATTACAATTAAAAAATTTGTATTTTCTCCAAAAACCCCAAATTGGGCCTTTTGTTTGGTTTACTTCTAAATAGCGAAAGAAATTTTAAAAATATGTATTCCAAGTTAAGCTTATCCTTTAGCATATATAATTTCCGAACCTTTGCAAAAAGATTCAAGTCAATATCATGCCTCATTTCAGAAATATGCGCGTTTAAACTTTTATATTTCCAATTTATTGTATATATGACTATATTTTTATAAACTTGCAACTTTTGCCTTTAGTTTTGCGTGAATAATTACTTAGAAAATTATTAATATTTCTGTATACTTTTAATAATATCTATACACAAAATATTTTTATAACCCGAAGTATAACGCTCATCTTAAAATTACTTACTGTGCCGAGATAACTATGTCTGTCCTTTCGTCTTGCTGGCTATCTGTCCATATAAACCTTGTGCAGGTCCAAATTTCTAAGATAGCATAAATATTTGGTACGTATATTTATTAGGGTACGACTTTTTGGAAAAACTTTTTTCGAATTTTGACAAAACGATTGACGTTTTCGAAAATCCGAAAAACCGGTTAACCGTTTTTATTTTTTTTTTTGTTTTGCAGAAATAAATATCTCCATTAAAAGGCTATAAAACTGAACAAATTTTATAATATTTAAGTTAAAATTTATGAAATATAATTAATTTATGAAACAAATTTTAATTAAGTTTAGTTTCATCAAAATGTTATAATGTTACACCATATGTACAAAAACTTTGACTTAATATGGATATGTGACTTATTTCAAATACTACTCCTTAAAAAAATATAATGACTATAATTATCAATATTGAATTAATAAAAAAAAACCTAAAATATTTAAATTGCTTGTAAAAATGTTATGAAAAAACTAATTCTATTGATATGCGTAATTTCATTTAATATAATTATTACTTTAACATTTGTTTAAATTTATAGATACTGTTGCCAGATTTTTCGATTTATCGTCATTTTGTCGATTTTTGGTCTAAAAATGGCGTGTTAATGATTTGAGAATTTCTGTCCCAAATTTGACGATTTTTTCTGAAAGAAATTTTAAAACTATTTTCAGCATTTTTTATATATTTTTCTCTGAGAGTAACTTAGTTGGTACATAAATATTAAAAATTAAAATAAAAATCTTCTTAAATTTAACAATATAAATGGTTAATTTTAAAAAGAAATTTAAGGAAATCAATATAAATAAATTATATTTACAAAAGGCCAAAATCCTTTTGTAATTTTTATAAAAAACTTTTAATTTCATAATCAAGACACTAAAATCACACACTTAAATATCAGTACTAAGTATATAATAATTATAATACATATTTTGGAATCGCACTAAGGGCCGTTATTATAACTATCCAATAACTAAAGTTGGGATTTAATTCATTCTAAGATACCGTTGCTCAAAACTTTCATCCTGTCATTATCCTTTCATGAGGATAATAACATAAATAAGGTCCTCTTTTGGATTTTGATCATATTTCTTCCAAAGGAATAAGTATGAAAATTGGATATTGTAAGCGGTTTTAACTACTACATAACCAAAATTTTGTATTTTTCTACACAAAATTTACATATTTGATTTTATTACAAAAAAATAAATAAATAGATGATATTCCTAATTATTATTCTTTTTTATTTTTTATTTCAATATACATTTTTCTATATATAAAGAAAGTATGTTTCGAATAAACCTTAAACAAGTTCGAATTTAAGCAAAGCGTTTGTTCAAATTCGTTTTAACAAACCGTTTGTGATTCTCTAGCAATTTGTCATAACTGCTGGAGAATAATATATAATAAGGGAAAAAATTCGATTCAAAATCCATGATTGTTGTGGTTACATTGACAATTTATTTTATCGGCTTTTTGAATACGTTCGTTTAAAAGTTTTAAATAAACATAATATATTTAATAATATTGAAGTGGTGTCAACTTGATACCAATTGATATCAATGCTGTGCTGAATTTGAACACATACGGTGCAGATTTACTATTGACACATAATGGTATCATTCTCTACACATATGTGTACAATTTTTCTCTATGCGTAGTATTTTTATATGTGTAGTAGTTTCATATTGGGTGAAGATTAGATAGGACTTTAAGAAAAGTTTCTAAATTTTCCCTTTCATTCATTGGAACTAAAGAAAATTTTATTATTTAATAACCACCTTATAATTATTGATCCCTCACGCAGACAAAAAATATGTTTGGTAGCAACCGTAATTGAAAATTGTTATATTATCATTTCAATTTGTTGTTTGATGTTTGATGGTAAATTGTATTATATTTTAATAAAGGATAATAAAATGGTTGAAGTATATTACAAAGTACAAATATGCAATATGCTAGTAAATAACTGTAATGTAGTTGCAATTCAATTAAAACAAAAGTGCTGCTATAATTAATTATTACATGTGGATTTGATATGACCAAAATGCAGTTAAGACACAATAAAAATATGGTCGAGTTGCAACCATATTTTTATTGTATATGAATTTGGCTTTATGTATATAAACATAACATGGTTGATACACAACAACATTATGGTTGTACACCAACATTAACGCAGTTGTTGAAAACAATTTGAACAATGAAATTTTTTGTTTAAAATTTTTTATGTAGAGCGTGACAGCACGAGCATCAAAACAAGTAATACATACGCATATGTTTCCAAAAACATTCTTTGTAGTTTGTTGAGAACATGTATAACAAACATATGCGGAGAGAATTTTCCCAGTCCTCAATGTCATATCCGGATATTAATGTAGATTAAAGGATGTAATATCTTTACTGGACAATAAATATACCTCTCGGTATTTCTTTTTATGAAATACATAACAACTTTTGCGTTTGTCGCACAGCTTAATAATATGTTAATTAAAAATTCAGCCAAATCAAAATTTTGAGAAAATAAAATTTAAAAATTCGCCAAAAATTAACTTTAATCGACCAGAAGTTTTTCTTCAAAAAACTATTGGTATTCATTTTTGTACTTCTTGCTTCCTAAAATCAATTTATATCTATCGAAAAAATAAATTTTTTGACTCACTCAATGCCATCATCCAAGGATGATATTATAAAATTGACAGCAAAAATTTAATCGCTACAACCAAATTGTTTTTAAAATAAAATAAATTCAACAATAACGATGTTTGCGATAACAATATATTATTGCTGAGAAAAGAATATTGTTGTGGCAATCTATTGCATAATGTTTTACTCTGCATGCTCAAATACAAATTCAATATAAAACTTTTCAAGCAATTCTCCTCATACCATACTTATTATATTTTTTCAAAAGAAACTTAATAAGTCCTATTGAAGGAAAATTGAAAAATATTTATTTATATACATTTATACAATTTATTTTCAATTTACTTGTGCAATTAATTGCTACATATAAATATAATAAAGTTTAAAAATTAGGTTAAACATTTTCTTATCATTTCATTTATCTCTATATATATAAATTGATTTTATTTTCGATTATCTTTAACATGTTGAACAAATATAAGGTAAAAAATTAAAAAAAAAAATCTTAGGCTCGGTATGATACTCTTCACTTAGTGGCAAAATCGTACTTAAGTTATTAAAATTGTTTTATGATTGAAAACTTAAGTATTCTTATTCCATCCCTCAATTTTTTCCTCATAAGTATGACAATTGTTTGACATTTTAAAAAATATTTATTGAAAATAAACAAAATTAAATAAAAATACAAAATCTAATAAAATTATTTTAAATTTTAAAAATATTTTGAAATCTTTTTCTGCTCTAAATTTATATTTTCTTTGTGGTTATATATTTTGCACCAACATCTTTTTAACTTTATAAGCCATAAGCTTACATCTTTAAAGTTATTTAATTTTTTTTTAATTGTTGGTTTTTATTTATTTTTAGTGCAATATTAGGGAGACATCAAAAAATATTTTGCCCAAGAAAGAAAGTTTAATATTTAAAATGATTTTTGGTATTATCATAAGCAAATGGTAATCTGAACCAAAGGATATTCAATAAAAAATTAACATAACATAAAGCATTTTAGTATAAATAAAATATATCTATGATTTTTAGTTATAGAAAAACACTTAGAAAGTTGTAAATACATAAAAGCTTAAAGCTCTGTTTATTTTCTTGACAACTTAAGGTCTAAACTGTAAAACAATACATTACTTAGGTGTGAGCTTTAACTTAAATGTTTCTTAACTAAATTTGTGCTTAAGTATACACTAAGGGAACAGCATAAAACCGCGCCTTAAAACTTATTTATTTAGTATTAACACAAATGTTTGCTTTAACAAGTAGACTGTAAAGATGTTTGAATAACGAAGAAAGAAGAAAATTCCCCTTTTTAAATTATGCCTTTGACCTTGACTAAAGAAAAGAAAACAAACTTCAAGTATATTCTACACCGATAATTTACTTCCGGTATCTTTTTAAACATTTCTTTTGATTACACTCATTCGTTAAACAGAGAACAAATTGATGTTACAAACCATATTTTTTCATTTTGTTGATTTTTCTTTAATTTTCTTTTTGATTGTATCTGTGTGTATAATAGATTGGAGAAATTCCATTATTTCACAAAAGCTTAAGATAGTAAAGAATGAATGAGAAAAAAATTAATCAGATAGAGTATATACAAAGATGTCCTACAATCGGTAATGAGAGTTGGCCCAATATTTTTTTATCGACTTTTATAATTATTGTGGGGATTTATTTCTTTTCGAATTTTGTTGAAAGCTAAAAATTGCGCTCACATTGTACTGGTACAATTTTAAAGAGCCCAATTTGGGATTGGTTAGAGAACCTAGAGTCGTCAACGATGACGTTATAGACATCTTTGCAGCATCGTCAACCAGCATCCGGTTCGAAGGACCAAAAAAGGTTTGCAATCGGTAATTGGTCTTATTGTATTAATTTAGCAGTATCAAAGCAGAGTTTGTGAACTATAATTAGATACCAATAGAATGAAATACGTATTTTCTGTACCGCAGAGAATACGCATTATTTATTTTTTTTTTTATTAATTATTTTTTTTCCTGAAAACTTATCCACAATGGTTACCAAAGAAATTTATAACATGTTATATCCATCATTTCGCTAAGAAAACTTTTAAATCGTATAACTTAAAAAGAGTGAAGACGTACAAAAAAAAACTGATTAACTTCAATTGCAACACAATTCAAGTGCAACCATAACACAAGTAAAAGGATGAATTCCCTTATCAACAAATTGACCATTTAAGCAAGGTTGATGAAAAAAAAATATATAAAATAAAATCTTTAACCCATTGCAACAATGATTGTGTGTTCAGCAGAAAGAAATCTTTATTAAGTGATAGCATTCCTCTAACTTGGGGGAAGTTGAAAGCAGAAATTTAAGAAAAAAAAAAATACTAAAAGTCTTTAGCATTTTTCAAGTTCATGATAAAGTTTAAACGATAGTTAGTGTAAAGAAGATAACATATCTTCTTAACTCATTTAATATTATAAGATATTGATAAGCTAAAAAGCAATAAGAAAAATTTTGTATATAAATCAATCTTCCAAATGAGTGAAGTCATCATTAAGGTTTTATAACTTGTGAAGATTGATTTCATTTTATTTTAACATTATGAAAAACTTAAGTAAGTTTTCTATTTTCTTTAAATTGAAAATTTTAATCCTTTTAAATTTTTCAGTTATTTTAGTCATCTTTGTGGCTCTTGCCAATGCTGATATAGAAAACACCAGCTTTAATGGCAGACCAGGCTGTAAGACTTTGGGTGAAGTAGGCATGACTTATGCCAACTTTTTTGATTCATCACGTTATTGGCATTGTATCGCCATTAATAATCAAGCTATATCGGAACGTTGTCCCAATCAATATGGCTTTCAGGCCAGCATTAAGTCCTGTGTACCCTATAAAGTTTGGAAGTGGGAAGAACCAGTGATGCCTCCAAGTTGTCCTGATTTTGAACAAGAATGTGTGCCTGGCTCTGTCAGTATTATTTAAACTGTTATGCTAATTGTTTGTTTTGTATAAATAAAATAAATATTTCAAGTAGATTTAAAAATCTCTGTTGTTAATTTTTTTTTTTTTTTTTTTTTTTGTTCTTAAAATATGCAACTTTTACCAAAGAAAAGACTTATTTAGTTATATTTTTTCAAGGAAAAAAATATTTCAACAAAATTCTTTAGAATTACAACAAGTGTATAAATAAACAAACATTCTTTCAAGCCAACATTACATTATAAACTGAAAATACAACTTCTGAGAAAAGTCCTAAACAGTGACCAGGAAGGAACTGTTTAGCTCAATACACTAGACAAGCGAATGGTGGCACACTTGTACATAAGGGCAAACATCAGAAAGTTAAAAGTGTTAATTCATCTACACCCAGAGAAATAATGATTATTATTAAATTATGATATCAAAGTTAAAACTAAATTTGTGTCGAAATGGACACGGTAGTGATTGAACTTGATACGCTTCCTTATAAACTTAAAAATGAATCGGTATCGAATTTACACCGCCTGTTTTTTAAACCCATCCTTTATTTGAAATAAATTAAAACCAAAAAAATTGTTTTTTATTTGTTTTCATATTTATTATAATGAAGTATTATTATTCTGAACTCCACTCGCAGACCTAGCAGTAGCAGAGCCTCCCATAAGTGGTCCATATTTTAATAGGGCAAACTATTAAATATAACTTGTGTGGCTAAATAATACAAAGAATAATTATATTTTATGTTAATATTAGAATAAATTTTAAAATCACCTTTCAAATAAATAAAAATAGATGGCATATTTATTTCTTCCATAAATTGATGGAGTTGTTCATCGACATTGGATTATGATGGTACTTTGTCTGTTAAAGAAGTTGTGTAAGCGGAATTGTCAATATTTTTGACTTCTTTACCACATATTCTCGAGAAAGCATTTAAATTTTGAATTTAAAAAACAAATATTTTTAGAATTCTAATAAACGTTCAAAAAAATGTACTTTTTATATTACAAATAACTGAAAGCATATTATTATTCGTACATCAAAAGCTGTGCAAAAGACAATCTCTTGCATTTCTAGGCGGCACAAATATCCCTAAACTTGTTCACAAGCAGCAATCGACATGCAAAAATTTAACGGCTGGTGCTTTGTGACGCAAAGCGTCGGCGAATGTTTACATTATATATAGACATTACACACACATATATTAACAAGTTAAGAACGAAAGTTTTCCAAAAATAGATACCGTGTAAGGTGGCAATATAAACACAACCGTTGTCAATTTTGCAACGTCATTTTTTTTTCTTTCCCTCAGTGTACATATAAAACTAAAATCAGTTTTAAGTCAGAAATGTGAGGGATCGCATATCGAGAAACAATACATTCCCCTAAATTGAATGCAAGTTTACAAAGTTTAAGCTATAAATTTGATTTTATGTTTATTTTTCCTGGCTTAGCTATAAAATAGATTTTTGTTTTTCATATAAAAAATTGATTTTTGGTAGAAATATGAGGTATCCCCAGGGCAACCAGAAATGTGCAAAATCATATTTTTCTGAGCTTAAAATAAACTATAATACTGTTAGTTAGTTAGTTATTTATCCGTTTTATATAATTTTAAGAATTTTTGCATCGATTTTTTACAGCACATTTTTGCATTCTTTAGTTTTAATGGCATGTTTTTACATATTTTGGGCTTAGCAACATATTTCATCATATTTTCATAGAAAATCCTCATTTTAGAGCATATTTTAGTAATCTAAACATGTCATATTTTTGCATATTTTATACTTAAGAGCATAATCTTGCATTTATTGCACAAAAGAGTATAATTCTGCATATTTTACATTTAAGAAATATATTTTGCATATGTTTTTGTACTCAATGTAAGGAATTTAATACATAAATTTATTTTTTAGTGAAATTTTCTTTTTACTGTCACATACGTTTTTCAAATCCGATTGTTCATCTTATTACATTTTGTAATTTCCTGATTCAATAATTAATTATTAGCTTGGAATATTTTTAAAAGTACAAAAAAATATATTTTTTAGCAGTTGCTAACAAAAATAAAGCATTTTTAGCACGGATAGTAGATAATTTAAGATTTAGTGAGATAAAAATAATATTTTAAGAGCATATTTTTAATTTTAAAGGCAAATTTTCCGAATTTAAGAGCATTAATAATCTATATATATAAAAGAAAGTGATGTTAGTTACTATTGTTATAACTCAAGAACGACTAGACCGATTTTGATGATTCTCACCAATTCGGACCGGTCACCGGCCAGAAAAGGATAATACGAAAAAAAATTCGCGAAAAATCCGCGATAAAAAAAAACTCTTTTTTGTCATAATTTCTTTGCCTTAATAATCATTAAAAATATTTTTTTTAATACAAATTATAACAATTACTGTTTCTGTTTCTATCGAAACGCTTACTTTTTTGTGCAATTTGTTTTCTGGTGGTGGTGTAGAATTCTATTTCCAAACGGTAAGTTCCAAGTAAAGCTCATCATTTAGTGAGGTTGTGATATTTAAAACCATTTGTTGTATTTTTGGCATTCGTTATTAAGTGTTATTCACAATGCCGCGACCCCGGAGATCTAATATTTCGCGTCGAACACGTAATGCAAGTACTTATCGTAATATCGTCAATCAATTGAATATATATGAACGAGAAATCGCACGAGAACAACCCCGTATTAGTTTGGCCCGACTTCGTACATCACAAACGCAGGAAGAAAGGCAGGCGAGAAATGAAACGGCTCGGTTAGCAATGAGAAATCGTCGAGCAAATGTAGCAATTCAACAACTTTAAAATTTTTAATCAACGCATAAGAAGAATTGCTTCAAGTTCTGATTTGAATCAAGCAGCGTTCCATTACAACTGCAATTTCGACTACAGCTCTCATCATTCCGTTCAAAAAAAAGACATTGTCTATCCGCTAACCTTAAGATGAAGTAATAAATAAATATAAATTCAAATTTGCCTTAAATACATGCGTATATTTTTTGATTTGACATCTACATCATATTTAAATTCTTCTGTAAAAAACACTTTATAATAGGTATTCCTTAGATTTTTATTTAAAGGTCGTAAATTTCGTTAAAATATCAATTTAAATCGTTCAGTAATACAACACTAATGTTTGCTTAGGGCCAGCAACGCGGCTCGGGTCAGCTTCTACATCATATTTAAATTCTTCTGTAAAAAACACTTTATAATAGGTATTCCTTAGATTTTTATTTAAAGGTCGTAAATTTCGTTAAAATATCAATTTAAATCGTTCAGTAATACAACACTAATGTTTGCTTAGGGCCAGCAACGCGGCTCGGGTCAGCTTCTACATCATATTTAAATTCTTCTGTAAAAAACACTTTATAATAGGTATTCCTTAGATTTTTATTTAAAGGTCGTAAATTTCGTTAAAATATCAATTTAAATCGTTCAGTAATACAACACTAATGTTTGCTTAGGGCCAGCAACGCGGCTCGGGTCAGCTAGTTATGCATATAAAACACTTTTTTAGAGCACATTTTTGGTTGTTCTGATTTTCTTCTCTTTGCTCTATCTGTCCTGAATATTGAAAAAATCAATATTTAGATTTCTCATTCATATAAAAGTCGATTTTTGATAGGAAATATGAGTATCACAGTTTTTGTCCATTTTGATTTACTCTATCTGTGCTGGTTTAGCTATAAAATCGATTTTTGGTAGAAAATATTTTGATAGGATCACATATATTCTTCTTTTTCGCTCCATCTCTCCTGGTTTAGCCATATGATTAGTGTTGAAGACTATAAAACGTAAGATACGTCAGAAGAACGTGGGTTCGTTTCAAGGTGCCGCCAACGATATTAACGAAAAATTGTAAAATAAAAATAAATATAATATCAGTAAAAATAAATAAAAAAATTTTTGAAAAGTAAACAAAATGCCTCTTGGGCTAGTCCTGTGATCTGTCCTATGACCTGTCCTAAGGTGCTAGTTAGGTACCTTCAATGACAACCCCATGTAAAAGTAACAGGTTCCTCCCATATAAAGTTCCGGAATTGGAACCGGTCACTAGCCCTGAAAACCTGTCACGTGACTAGTTTTGAACCGGTTCTCTTTCCTCTAAGGTAATAACACAGGTTGTCCGTTGTAACTTCACTTCATACATTTCGGCTGATATCTCTTAAATAAAATCATATACGACAGCGAAATTTTGTACATATAGTTCGAGGATCGATATAAACTTGGAAACCAAAAATGGGCGTGATCCGCCCACTTTATCTTCCACCTCACATATGAAATGAAATTTTAAAAAGTTGCATGAGGTGGGTATATAGATTCAGCCAAGACGAATACAAATAACATTCTCAGTAATTCATATTTAAATTTGTTCAGTTTAATATTGAGAAATGGACTCGCTTATTTTCTTAAGAAATGATTTAATTCTTTTAAAGTTTTTAGAGTATTTTTATTACTAAGTCTGCAAAGATATTAAAAATTTACTCCAAGGAGTTTTTATTATTTGTTCCTATTTATTTTGTTTACTTTTGCACAATACTCCGTAACAATCAAATAAACCAATTTCCAGTATTTTTCTTATTTTTTGTGTTCTCATAAGGAAGTATGAAGTTAGTTTACATAGAAAATGTGGCTAAAGCGGCCAATCGAATAATTGATCTTAAAACAGAGTTTTCCGGACTCCAGATAAAAAAACTCAGCGTAGCTGGATCCCAAAATAGTTTATCAAAATTTAAATAATTTATAGAATTCACTTATTAATTTCCGGTTTCAACTTTAATTTGATATTAAGAAAACAATTTTTTTAATATGAAGAAAAATTTGGAGTTTTTTCTTAAACACACTACTTCTTTTTGCTCATTCCGTATGAAACTGAAACTTGTGTCACATGAAATTGAAAGATTGTTTATTATGTATGTGTTTTGATAGTTTTGCTTCTTCATTCCTTCTTTTTAAGATGCAAGCAAGCAAGCCATTTTCTAAGAAAATTCTTTACTTCTTTCCATCGATCGCTTTAGTTGAGGTTTAAGTTTTTATATACTTTTTTTAAATAATGTCAAAAGGATACAATTGAAAATGTGTAATTTTTTTAAAGGATGAAAAAAAAACTAAAAAAAATATAAAGCACAAACAAAGCGACAAGAAAGACAATAAAATATATAAATTTATGGAATACGAACAAAAAAAAATACAAGGAACATTATTACTAGAGTGTACAATGGAAGCAAGACACGAGAGTATAACAGGAGCAGCAAACAGGTCAAGTGATATGAACCTTTGGTATTTGATAAGTACAATGAGAATGACAACAAAAACCAATGCAATCAAAATTGTTTGGGGATTAAATGCAAAAGACAAAAATATATAAAATAGTAGAAAAAATATAAATAATAAAAATATGTATATTGATACCGAGAAACAATCAAACAGTTAGCTTAAAAAAATCGGAAGAAAATTCTATATAGAATTTGCTGGAAAAACCCTAAAAACTTAATGTCTGAAAAGTTTTAAATGGCATAAAAAATTATCTGGAAATGTATGTTTTATTTATTTTCATTTGTTAAAAAAAAAAAATAACATAAAAAATAAAATATAAAATTCATATTCTTTGTACCTAATTTAATTTGGCTATTTTAAGTAAGTATTATTAATATACATCAATTATAAAGTATACGGCCCCACTAAGGTTCGAAACTGCAATCTAGAGGGAAGCAAATTATTTTATAGTTGTTGTTGTACACAGAGAAAAAAAGAAAAATCATTGTTAATTTTCATAAATTTTAATAATACTGTGTCATGATAACAATGTTTCTGCTTAAGTTTTATCATTCAATGTTTATTTACATTCAATCAAAATTTTAATATAGTTGTTGTTGGCTACAAAAATTGTATGTTTTTGAATGTTTCGAATTTACCAGAAACAAAATTTAATTAATATGAAAAAATATCATTATTACTATTTTTATATACATATTATCAATTCTTCTTAAACCATATTTTCTTTCAAACCATATTATTAATATATTTTTGTTCCCATAACAAACAATAAAATGTTACAAATAATGGTTGAGAAATTCATAACTTGTTTGTTTTTGAATATACTTTGTTTCTAGCTTTTGTTTTTCACCATCATTTATAATTCTCTTTAGTTTGTACATGAATTAATTTTAGACAAATTTGTGTTATATTTTATTTGATTTAAACAATATAAAATATTAATTAATTAACTACTATTAAAGGATTTAGTTAATAAAAAATATATTCTTGTATTATTTTGCACAACATATGATGGTACAAATAAATAAAATTCAATTATGAATAAATAATACATAAATAATATTTTATGATTAAATTTTTTATATATTATTTTGAAACAAATGTACTGGGGAGACTCAATAAATAATTTATAAATATAATAATTTTGAGTTAATGTGTTTTATTTTAATATGATAATGATGGAATAATAATTATGATAAAATGAAATCGTTATATGATAAGATTGATTAATAATAAGATGAAATTATAACATAATAAAATGAAATCATAATCTGATAGAATGGGATAATAATATAGAAAAATGGTATAATATAAAAAAACTCGAACAAAAATGAACCATAAAATCGGACAAAATTTGATGAAATGGAATCATATATTATAATCATAATATGTTGCTCTTAGATTATGGTCACTGTAACTACTTTTTTTCTCTGCGTGTGGTTATTCTTAAGTTTTCAAAGTAACTGATTTCGAAAAAAAAAATATTTCAAAAATGTTTGGTCCACTATTTCTATAGATTTATTGTTATTTATTAGGGGCGAATTTATAATATGCATTTATTTTTTATTTATTTATTTGTTTTTTTTTTTTATTTATATTTTTTATTTTTACTAACCCAGCAAAAACTTTGCTTTCCTGGTAAGCTAGCAGGTATAATTGGAAACAAAAATAAACTACTTATTTTTTGCCTGAATAACTAGTTATTTTTGTTCGACTTGTCCACAAATTCATGTAGTTATTTTTTGACTCTAGGGGTACTCAAAAATATGTACCTAAACGAAAACAAAAATAAAAAAAAAAAATTTTTGCCGTCAGTGAGACTCGAACTTGGACACACACTCGTTTTTACTGACTAACGTCTTACTCAGTACACCATCTCGCACATAGCATCCTAAGCGACAAAACCTCTATTTAGTTTAAAATATCTTTTTAGACATTTTGTTATAAAAAACTAACAGCTTCAGAATGGGGTTGAACCAACAACCTTATGGTTGTTAATCCGGCGCTATAGCCAACTCATCCTACTGAGTACTTATTAATGTAATACAGAGTAGGCAAATAATAATGACGCCTCATTACCAAGAAACTACTTCAATAAGTAGTTTTTATTACCGAAAACCAAAAAGTTTTTGCTGGGAAGTTGTCAAACGTAAACGATTAGCAAATTATTATTGTATATTTTGGCGTAAAAAATTTTTATTCATCGAGCATTGATTACGAACGTGTTTTTTCCATTGTCAAGTTGTTGAAAATTAATGAATTAATAATTTTTCTATCATAAATAGTGGTGCACATTTAAAGTGAACTAATAATCTGAATTTAAACCAATATAAAAAATATGCCTAAAAATCGTCGTCGAAACAAAAGTAAAAATCGTAGAGTTAATTTAGTTTTTGTAACTGCGTAAATCTAAAATTGAAAATAAATCATTAGAATTATTTTTTTATGAATTTTAAGACGTTTTGTGTGAATATGGACAAAATCCGATTATTATTATGGGTTACTCGAACATTGATATGTTTGCAAGTCCCTCTACTGTTGAATTATTATCATTGTTTCAAAATTATTATGACTGTCAATAACACCCACAATTTAATAACACGACCAGCAACCAACACTTGCATCGATCATATTTTCAGTAATTTTTCTGAGAAACTTTTTATTGATGCAATGGAATGCAACTTATCAGATCATAATTTACTCAGCTGCATATTTCAAAATGAAACCTTAATTAAAAAAAATCATAAGCAAATTAATTAAAACTTACTACAACTACGTACAATAAAGCTAAGGAACACTATCTGCAACAGCACTCAATTAATTACCAAAAAATTTCGTCTTTAAGCGTTTCAGATCTAACAAACAAGTTGATTTATAATATGGAAGCTGCTCTATTGTTAATAGCAGTAAGAAATCATTACGTTTCGCAATGGATTAATAAAAATATACAAGAATTAAGATTATGGAAAGAAAAATTTCTAGTAAAGAAGAAAATCAAAAAATAATCAATATGACAAAGAATCGGTAAGATGATTGATTAATTGATTAAAACAGCAGTAAAAAAATGCAGAAATAACTTTTATATTTAAAACTGAAAGTGATTCAAGAAAATGCTGGAATTTCATTAGTAATAAATACACTTCGTCGATGTAAAATGAAAGATATAATTCTGAACGATTCTTTCTACTGGCCAAAGATTTTGAGTGACGAAGGTTGATTGATTTGCTTTAATAATTTCTTTTTGGGTAAAATATACATGATCTTAAACAACAAATTGACTTTCAACCACGTGATACGTTTCACTCGCTTCGTCATACACTTTCTGTATTACAATAAAATGTTCATTACATAGTCGAATCCCCAGGTGGCGGATAGGGGGGACTGGACGTTATATATTCATGTCCGAGTCTGGAGTCCTCTCCCCTAGCCACCACGAATATATCCTTTGTATTACACCCGGTCTTAGAAACGGCTATGCTATTGGGCTGGAGGCGGTGTAATTGATATATTCTGTTTGGTGCTCCTGTCAAAATGAATATATTCTCTTACACTGCATCTGGTCTCTGTGCCATACGTTTCTTGCGGACCAAATAAACAAGCACTATGCACTTTTAAGATCAAGGTGATAGATAGCAGTGCCGAGAATCTTGATAATTAGTTAATGCGAAAAGAAACTAATTGAGAACAGCTCTCCTCCGATGCTGATGGCAAGGGTCAGTTGTATTACAGCCTAGTTCGCGTATGCCGTAACTGCGCGACCGTCCATTATTTTACGAGCAGACGAAGATCCGGAAATTGCAGAAAGGGCAGAAGAGAGTTCACATCTACCAGCACTATGGAAACACAAAGTCACTGCTTGTAAACAATAAGGTGTACACAAGTCATCCTGCGACTTTGTGTGCTCCCATGAGGGGACGGACAAGCTAGCTAAGCCTGGTACCTCGAATTAGATTAGGCATAGGATATGGCAGCGCAGACTCTTGGGGGCGTCTTTAATGGTTCTCAAACGATAACCATTAAAGGAGCCCAGCCTAGAGATTAGCTAAACTCTACATTCGGGAAAGCTGGTCATGCACCACATGACTCTTTTAAAGGCTCCGTTAAGGGAGTCATTACGAGAGTATGGTCTGGGGATGACCGGCAGATAAATCCCATCGACGAAGAAGGTTTTTCAAGCATCAAGCAGCTCGCTTAAGGGCTCTCATGAGAGAGTAGTTAAGCGAGCAATATCTGGTGTTGGCCAACCTTCAACGTTCAAAACGGCGAAAGATTCGTCAAAGTCGGACGTTCTTCAAGCAGCAGTTATTGACCATGCTGATTCAGATGGAAGATTCAGTATGGAAGTGTGGCGACTGACTGAAGAAAGACAGACTTATGGATAAAATCTTTCAGGCAAGGCATAGGCCGGGTGTAATAGCTTTCATGGGTGCAGACTGGACTGCTGGTTGCGGTAATAGGAACGAACCTTTGAGTTCCTACAGTTCCTAAAATAAAAATCTAGAATTAGAAACAGGTTCTTCAATGTTCTGACACCTTATTTCATTTTACACCCATTGCTGACCAGTCTGCGCGATAATACAAAGGAACTGAATGTTTTTTTGAACTTGTTTGTCAAGAAATAACGCAAGATATAGTAGGTATATGGTGTGACTGTAAAACATTTGTCTCAAGGTTTGAAAAATTGAGACACGAGCTATAATAAAAGAATGTCTCCCCTGTAGATTGTTGAACGATGTTGATATTTTGTCCAAAGCGAGTGAGTAGTGTATTCATTTGGGTAATAAATGTAGTAGCGGGGTTGAATGGCTCTAGAGATCTTTACAATACAATGAATACAATTCCAATGTGTATGTTGAGGCATTGAGATCACCGAAAATAAAATAGTGAAAATGAAGTTAATCTATCTAAATCAGCATTAAAATTGGTATTATGAAATACATACAACTGGCCTTCTATTAATTATAACTTGTACTGAAATACTTTCAACTGTACTTTTTATTTTTGGTAGCAATGTATGTATGCTTTATTTATTACCTTTTATTGAAATTAGAGCTCCTCCGCCATACTTAGATCAATCTTCTCTATAAATTTTATAACCACCAAATTCAAATTTGTGATTCGGTTTCGAAAATTCTCATTTAAAAAGAGAATTGATTTTCCTTTTCTGCAAAACATGTTCCAACTGGGCAGCTGCTGACTCAGTTGTTATATGTCTTGGGCATTCCAATGCATAACATTAACATTGTGAATACAAGTTGAATTATATGGCATGTTGAAGCATCATACCCAAAACTCGTAGCTTGTCGTACATGTTGTGACATCTTTGCAAAGCATTGACAGCATCAAAAAATATATGTATCCCACTGGTATCAAGTTCATTCATCAGAACGAATAATGCCTTGGAATGGTATTGCACGTAGCGTACCTGTAATTAGTAGCGCTGAGCTACGCAGAACCTTTTCGAAGATTCCGCTAAAGGTTAGTTTTCCATCGCTTTCTAACATACTATCGCTCCATTCATACACAAGTATAGATAGAAGAGGCTTGATCACCATGTCGAAGAGCCATTTTGTATTCTTAGAATTTAATCCTTAAGATTTCCCTGTGGCCTTCCTACACATATAAAGGGCCAATATTTGCCTTTGACGCTCTATCTGCCCTGAATGTTCTGGAGTCAGGATAGTTTGGAGTCCAGTATTAACCCAGATATTTCGTTCGCACTGTCGTCTGCCTCCTTTAATTCAACTTCATTTAGGCAAGTGAGTTGGAAAGATAGTATTTTGTATCTCCTTGAAATGAGAACTCTAGTTCCGTCTTTCCTGGATTCACGCTAGGGCAATTACCTGTACTCCGTTTACTGAGTAGGCCTAGCGGATTTTGAAGGCGGAGATATGGTATTCAAATATTTTCCGGATACGGTCCCCATACGTTACGGTTTTGAAACTCATGGAAGGAATCAAGTTCCCTGAGCATTGTGTTGGCGGCAATATTCCAAAGAAGTGGAAAAGACATAACTCCCCCTGAGGAGTGCATCTATTTGCTACCCAACCTATATATGTGGTAACCGCACCCATAGTGTAGATTGATTATGAATAACTCTGTTGGTTAGAAGTGTCCATCCATCCATATGATAATAGGCTGATGTATTTCAGCCTTTTCATAATCATTTTAATAGCATCCTATATCAAGAAAGGCCACTAATGCATATTCCTTGTGTCAATCAGCCTTTCCAAAGTCTCCAAGAGGAAGGACTACTATATATATATATATGGAAGTCTGAAGGAAGTCCTTCGGTCTCGTATGGGAGGTTTTTACCCGCTTTTGGGATAAAGATCATAACATCTAATCCATGAATGAGTCAGGGTGGGATATAAAGAAAGAGCACCACGATAAGCAAGCCGAGTGAGTATAACCGAAGCAACTGTGGAAGTATATATACATCATCAGCATTATTTTTTATTATTTATTTATGCTTGTAAAAAATCACAGGTATGATGCCATCTGGGCCCGGTGATTTAAACGAGGCAAACAACAAAGCTGTGCAGAGAGCGCTTGTCAGTTCATCTACAGTTATTTGAATCTGAACGTTTACTTAGGTCTGAAACTGTCGCAGGGATCTCCGTTATAGAGAGAGGGGCTGCCAGGAAAATGTGCATCCATTATCTATCTATTGATTAGTTAATTAAAAGAATATTATTTAATAAAAAGGAATTTATTTAACAGAAAGAAGCTTCTTTAAAAATATTGCATATAGTAGAAAAGGACCCTACCCCCTACAACTCACTCACGTTTTTTAACAATTCTAAATTTGCGAAATAAAACGGATGGGAGGACGCAGAAAAAACACAAATGAATCAATATCTTCTTCATTCAATGATAGTTTTTTATAAGAAACAAACTTAAAACACAGATAGATTAGTTAGAGATGACGGACATCGATCGTTAAATCAATACAGAAATCAATGACTTTTTTATTTATTATCTTCTTGATTTGAGATGATCTCGAAATATATATATAAATATATATATGAATAAATTATTTTTATTCAGTGAGTGGGGAGAGGGACAGAGGAGAGATCAAATCCCAAAGCAAAAAAAATATTAAAAAATTACAAATCGGAAAAGTTTGCAAGTGTAGCGTTTTTGGATTTTTTTATGTAATTATTTAATACAAAATTCAAAAAAAAATCCTATTTTTGGGGATTTTCGCCGCCCCGTTTTTTTTTTTTTTTTTTTGGATGTTGTGGCATTAATTTATTTTTTATTTTATTTATTTTATTGTATTTTTATTGATTGTTTGTTTGTTATTTATTATTAGTTTTGTTTCTTTCTTTACTTTTTTTTACTAATTTTTGTTATTTTAATCAAACAAACAACTCAAAACTACTCAACCTCTTTTTCTACAATTAAAAAGAAACAAATTTTTTTTCTCTCTCTTTTTTATTTTTACTTTTTTTGATAAAAAATGATAAAAATTTCAATTTCTTCTTTTTTCTCTTTTATAAAATTATGTTTTTTTTATTTATTTTATTATTTTTAATTTAATTTATTATTATTAAAAATTTTTTATATTTAATTCTTCCCTCCCGCCTGAAAACAAACAAAAAACCGGAAAAGACAAACAACCTAACCGGAAATGGATGGAGATGAATGTGATAAGCGGAAGTAAAAGTGTGAGTTTACATCAATGCTGATATGGCAGCTCTACAATTTTTGTTCGTTCGTTTTATTAGTTGTTAGTTAGTAGCGGCTACAAAAACCGCGTTTTTTAGTAAAATTCTCAATTAGTTCATAAAATTTTCGCATAAAAAAGAAGAACGAACACGGAGTTTTTCAAAGTCGGTTTTTTGATTTTGGTTGGTGTCTCTCTTTGTCTGTCGGTCGTCGTTCGGTCGATCCCAACCCCCCCCCCCAACTATTTTTTTTTTTTTTTGTTTTGAAGAGAGAAAAAAAATTATAAAAATAAATATATTTTTTTAAGAAAAGATAAATAAATAAAAAAATACGATTTTTTGAAAAAATTTTTTTTTTTTTTTTTCTTTTGGAAAAAAAATTTCTTTAAAAAATTAACAAAAAAAATTTTTTCACGACGCAAAAATTTCAAATTTTGCCGTGGTGAGTTTCTCGATGTGTGGTGAATAAAATTTTATTCACCACATAAACCGTTACCTGAAAAATTCACGGTATTACCGAAATACTTCATTACCACTATTATGACACCGCCTTACCCCTATGATTGTAATTCCTACTATGATTGGCAAATCGGTATATAGTAAATAAACACTCCCACCCCATTTCTAATCATATGGCCCGCGATTTTTGTTGCGGCAACTTTACTTGTTCCATCTACTGTCAAGTGTAGCTAATAGAACACGTCAACACTTTAATATAGTACTTATACAATACAACACTGCTTCATCAGTTATCTGTTATTTTCTTTTCACCTCTTTATTGACAGCTGATAATAAATACAAGAAGAGAAAAAATTAGAATGAAAGTAAAAACTAAAAGAAACAATAGAAAATTTTTTATTCCATGGAAAAAAAGTGCTAAAGATATTTGAAGGAATACGTAAATATACGATGGGGAAAAAAGTCAAATAAATTAAATATAATTAAAGAAATTACAAAACACAAACAAAATTGTTCTACGAAACAGAGCAAACAATTGAGAAAAATAAACCGGAATACTTGAAAAATAATAATTCACTAATTAATTAATATAGAAAAAAACATAAAATTGAGTGTGTGTCAAATAAAACAAAATTTTTCTTTGACGGACGAAACGAACAAAAAAATAAGAAAAAATGTAAAAATAGAAAAAAAATCAAAAGCAAGTGTAAGAAATTTTGTATTGTAATTTTGCAAAAGGAGTTGTTTTTTTAACGCGTCAAGTGAAGGAATTCAAAGAAGAATCTTTTTTTCTTAGATATTTTTGTAAATTACGCAAAGATTTTAGTGTTTCCACACCCACTTGCCTAAAGATATAGGAAAAAAGTCCCAGCAATAGAAGATTCCTTTGGTCTTGTGTGAATATCTTTTTTTTTTTCTTTTCTTCTCCATCCTACCAACAATCCAATAAACATCTTCAACATCATAGAGGAGAAAAGAGATTGTTTAAAATATACTTAGTGTGTGTGTTAGTTGTTAGCAAGTGTTAGTGCGTAAGTGTATGCGAAAATGTGCAATTTTTCCAATTTATAGTTATTTATTATTTTAAAAATACTTATTTAAATTTTAAAAATACTTTTGTAATTAAATTAGTAATATAAATATAAAAGAAGAAAACACAATTTTAATTAAAATAATAAAAAATGCAAAAATAAAATAAAAACAACACAACCTCAAAGGAAAAAAAGCCAACTCCCTTTAAGAAAAAATAACAAAAAAACGAAACGAAAGCCATACAAACAAAACAACTATAACGACCAACCAACAACAACAATAACTATACATTAGCCACTTGGATCTACATGCAAACATACTAATAATAGCAATAACAGCAACAATAAAACACCAAAATAGTTTCAAATATAATAACCAACATACATAACAACAAGAATAACAACAAAATATAAAAATAAAACAGCGAAAAAACTAAAACAAAATAATAACAAAAACAACGTCGTCAATATTCATTAATTAATTAATTAAAAAAGTTGCCGGGATGGCAACGCAACTTGATCCCAATGTCAAGGATGACCTAAAGACACAATTCGTAACGCGTGAGGGCACCTATCGATTACTCACACTCTCCGAGTATTCACGGCCTAATCGTGTAGGCTACACCAACAATCAAAGTTCACCACAAGTACGAGTCTCCATCGTTACTTTACCCAATCCATCGGCCACGGGTAACTCCAATTCTGGCACAAACAATACATCAACGGTTAATGGCTCAAATGGTGCTGGCAGTAGTAACAACCGTCCTCTAACCAATGGCAGTAATGGGCAAAATGCAACCAATGGAGCAAGCGGTGATGGTGGGTACGACGTGCAATCTTCATCCTCTCTAAATGGCCAACAATCACAATATGTCGTACCCTCGTCGATGGATGCACGTTTGGGTGCTGGCATGTCGATGCATACAATGATGAATGGTTCCGGTGTTGGTGGCTTAGATCAGAATGGCTTGTCTGCTAATCAAGTATTAGGTGGTGATCGTCTATGTTTTAATTTTGGAAGGGAATTGTATGTGTATGCCTTTAGAGGTGTAAAGAAGGTGAGTGTCAATTAGTTTTTTTTTTTTTCTATGGGTAATGAAATTTATTTTTTAAAAATTTTGTAGGAAAATCTCTCAATGATTTTGTTACCATTTAAATATTTTGGTTTTTATCTAAATTAGAATTTAGATAAATTAGAGTCCTCTGAGGGTTGGAACTTTTTATATATTATTATGGAATTAAGCTATAGATGGCTTTCTTAATACATATTTTGGTAATGAAATATACCGAATGCCTAAAAAACACAGATGTCAAAATAAAGGAGCTGATCTAACTGTTAAGATAAATTTCTAGAGGAAGCAACATACTTATAGGGATTGTCAGTAAAAACTTGATAGAATGTCCGATATAATCTTAAAAATCCAAAGAACGTTCAAATGTCAGCAGATAATAATATGTCCGTATAAGTATACAAAACGTCATCAATAAATATGACTAGTTGTATAACTAGTCCCAGAGAGTATTCTATTCGTGAGTCGTAAGTCGGAGGCCTTAGTTCTGTCATAGTCTGTATTAATTATGCCAAACTATAGAATTTTGTTAGTACTTGGGAAGAGTCTCCATTAATCAATACCTTCGTTATTTTCAGTGAGTTATATACCATGATCCCTTCACCAGCTAGAATCGATTTCATGACTGCAATTGCATATTTTTGCTGGCCTACTTTATAAACAATATAAAAAAATACTCATAAAAATTCCTAAAAAGTATTTATTACTAAGAGAAAAAGCTTTTCATAAGGAATTTGAAGAATTTCTTTTATGTACATTAAAAAACTTTTTTGTTATACTTTTACACTTTGGTCCAGCCATTTCTTACAATTTTGAAATGAAACTTATATTTTCATAAAAAATGTTTTATAAAATATGTACGTATAAGATGAAAGAATATACAATATAAATCATATGACTAGATAATCTAATCCAAAAACCCTAAAAATATAAATACAAAATTATCATAAATTGCTTTATAAATGTTCTATTGTGTGCATATGAATACATACAATTTACTTTGTAAATTTTTATAGCGTAAAAATATCTTTAAAACAACAAATGGATATTTATTTACTCATTTTGCCACATCTGGAAAATAATTCAGTATTAAAAGAAATTTTCTTAATATAGCAATATTACTAATTAAAATTTCCAGGAATAAGAAGTGCCAATTTAATTATAAATTCTTATCAAACTTTAAATATAAATACGTATCTATATACAAGCAATTCTTTATTATATATATATATATATATATATATATATATTTTCTTTACATAAGTAAAACTAACTATATAAAAACTAGGAAAAATTTTATAGGAAAAATAAAATGGAGTTAAAAACTTTAAATATAATTAATAATAGTTATACAATTTGAAAATGTATTACATTGATCGGAAGATCAAAAATGTATTCTTTGTAGATAATAATTACAATAGTTATTTTGATGTAGTATGTTCGATTAAAATTGTTAACAATAGAAGATACTCAAATTTCAATGAAATACTTTATTTTTTTGATATGAATTATTATTAATATTATTCTCATATGACTATAATTAATACTAATTAGCATAATACTACTACGATGATCAACATAATATTTTTATTAAATGTTTGGATTTATAATTGCTTTTTGTTTTGAAATTATTAACAAATATTAGGTTCGAATAAAGCGCTCTATTAATTTAATCGAGGTTTAAAAGTTGATAGTCAATCTGAAACAAATTTCTTTAATCTTTTTATAGCTTTAGTTATAGCTTGGGATAGATATCAAATGTTCTGGGTTATCACCTGGTACAAAAGTCTGTTTTAGTCACTTGAGTGAATGCTGCGATTATGTTCTTATAAACAGGTTGTTATTGTGTATTTCGATTCCTACAAATTCGAACTTTTTTCTTTTCGAATTAAATTACACAATAACGCCTTAGAATTTGTCATCTTGTTATCCCTATCAAGTATACTGTTCTTAAAGAACTTATTCAAAGGATTATATAATACATTCCCTTTTTTCATAGAAATTTGCTTATTTTCATATCCTATACAATATCAACCGTAATTAGGCATTTTCTTATAAATTGTCTCAAGGACATATATTAATGATTGATAAGTAGAATTTATTCATAATTAGAAATTTACATACTATTGTCAAACCTTGATATGAATGTGATTTTCTCATGTGGGTTTCATTTGGCAGTTGAAATATGTAATGGAAGAATCTTTAAAAAATTTCTGAGTACATGTAATGAAATTTGCGCCATTAATAATGGTTTTTCCGGGAGAATATTTTTAAGAAGATACGGTGATAACAATGGATTCAATATGAACAATCGTTTTAGTTAATATAATTTTCGAGTATACAAAGTTGTTATGGATAAAATCCTATTTCGGGTGATTATTCGTAAGGAATCTAAATGAATTAATAATAAATAATTAATGAAATTGTAAATTTCACCTCATAAACTGTCTTAAAAACAGATTTTTGTCATACCGCACCTCTAATAAGTAAATCTATGTTTATTGATCTACAATGAAAATTATATATTTCTATTTATCTAAAATGCTTGTTACAATCAGAAATAATTTTTTAAAGAAAAAAAGAAATTCTTACTGATGACAATTTAGGCATTTTCTAATGAAGAAGAATTCTCAACATAAGGTTTTCGAGTTAATATCAAATGGGAGCAAGCCAAGATATCACCTTTCATTAAAATTAATAAACGTGAATACCAGCAACAGTTTCTAACCACTTTTTGTTACATCTGGGTGCGAGAACGCTACAAACATCAAATTTATCTGTCCGAAAAGAGTAAAAATCATTGGTAGTAGACTTACTGAGACATGGTTTGATGAACGTGGAGTGTCTGTTATGCAGCAATCTGAACGTTTGCCCACTTTAAATGTTAATTTTATGTTATTAAGCTCATTTTAGTATTAATTAATATAATTAAGTGGTATAGTTAAAAGTGGAAATTATTAAAGCTAGGATGAACTCTAGCAACACTTCTGGAATTAAAATAATTCACCTCCGTAATCCTTCTATAAATCAATAAATAAAAATGGTCAAGGAATAAATTGCCAAAAATGTGATATTAGTGGAAAAATGTGGACTGACCTAACAATTTTGACTCGTTGAAAAGTGTACATTTTCAGCGTTTTTGTCTATAAAAAATCTAATGTCAAATAAATGATAATAAATGGTGTATGTAGGAACACCTTTCAGTAATAAGTATTTTACCAAACAGTACCATCAAATACCCCTTAAACTTTTTAATACACGGAGCAAATAAAAGTGATCTTATAGGTTTGCCGCTTTTTATGTATGTTGGGATGAATGAATGCTTTTCTAATATAAATAAAAAAAAAAATTATCTTATCTTTATCGTAATGCAAAAAAAAAAATGTAATAAAAATTAAAATGAATAATAATAAAAATAAATAAAATATAAAAAAATAAACACTTTCTGACGACTGGGGCTCTTCTTACGTTTAGCAGCATTTTTGCTTTTGTTTATTTTCCAATAGATTCTTCTCTTTATGCAGTTAGATGTTGTATGTATAGTATTTGAAAACTGATAAGCTTTAAATAAGTATTAACAAATACATATTTGTATGTGCGATATATTTACTAACTAATAATGTTCATATGAGCAAAATTGTATAAATAAATATACAAACAGTTATACTTGCAATATAAATATATATATATATATATATATATATATATATATATATATATATATTCATATTTATAGATACATCTAAACATCTACTATAGGCATTCAAATTACCAGATAAACAAGCTCTTAAAAAATTAGACTATTTTGAACACTATTTCCAAATGTATACTATTAAATAATAGGTTTATATTTAAACAAATTTTATAAGAAAGTTATGATCTTTTTTTAATTTAAAATTGTTTTTATGAATTAGAAACAACATAAATATTATAATTAAAAACCTACAGAAGAAAAATTATTTGCCGCAATAATCATATTCGTATTGAGTAATTTCATTTTAAATTTAAAAATTTTGACCTCTCTGAAATTTTCTCTGTAGCTAGTATACCGAAAAAGCTTTCTACCAAAAAAATGTAAAAAGAATTAAAGATAGACTTTTTTAGATACACGTCACGAAAGGAAATTCTTACTTAAAAATATGTTAATAAAAATATTTTCAAAATGTTTATATGGCATCTTAAAATAGAGGCTTTGACAAATTATTTTGATATCTTTTATAAAACAAAATTTATGACCATTTAAATAAATATGTTAATCACCTTCAAAGCTATAGAGTTGTCACAGTACTCAAAATAAAAATGAGAAAAATTAATTTTACATGGCTCTGTATCCTCCTCTACACATGCATTCATTATCTAAATCGGTAACCAAGGGTCAGCATTTTTTTAAATTTGAGTTTCCCCCATCGACAGACATTGTGCGTCACAGGCGATACATCTAAGCAATAAGAAATCAATAAGCCCGGAAGAAAAATAGGCAATATTACTAGATAATGATCTAGGTGAAAAAATAAGATACCGCCAGATAATCTTCTGGAAGAAAAATTATTACTAAATAAAATTATCACTGTCTAAATTGATATACCTTGGGCTGTTTTGTCAAAAATGAACAATGTTTAAGGTTAAATAACTTTTAAGTGCATTATCCGATTTTAAAAAAAATGGCTGCCAATGGAAAGGATTGATATTTCTCTTTATCATAAAAGTTACCAAGACCTCATAAAAAGTGCAAAGACCTCTAAAATGGAAATATCTTTCATCCTAGGATATACTGATAAATGGTCTTTTAAATTTCATTATTTTTTACATGATGTTTGCAATCATATTAGTATATATATGATCGATCCAATATTTTGCCGCAAAATAGTGATTCAACGCATATAAATATATGAAATATGTCGTATTTATGTAAATTTCAGCACACTTAAGTTTTGTACAAGTGTAGATCGTTGTATCAAATTTTATAAAGGCCGCTCCATAATTGATCATATCTTTCATATAGGTTTCACTACCCAAAAATTACTTAAAATTTCATAAATCCCGCATTATTTTTAACATTAATATAAAAATTTTATACATATGAGTTATATATTAGTATAAATCATCGTATATAATTTCACAATACCAGGTCCATAATTGAACATGGTTCTAATACAATCCTTGTTACCGAAAATCTCAACATCTCAATATCAATATCGCGATAAAATTTAACACTACTAAGTTTTATAAGTTTTAAGTTTTATAAGTTTTATATGGTCGATTTTGGCCAGCACTGCTTGTTTTTATCCTTTCCTATTTGTTTTTATACTAACTTATAAATTACAAATATTAATTTGTTAGTAAAATTGTACTAACTGATATAGACATACTGTTACAACTTCTGACCCCATTGAGATCTCACTTTTATACTATAACGACAATGTGATAGTAAACATCATAAAAAAAATTAATGAAAATTAAAGAACCTTCTTCAGGATATCCTAGGATAAATGATATTTTTTCATTTTGGGGATCCTTGTGCCAGGAAGATTTTCAACTTTTATGATTTTACGATAAAGAGTAGTATCATTCCTTTCTATTGACATCATTTTTGTTAAAATCGTTATTGAACCTTAAACTTTCTTAATTTTTGACAAAACTTCCCGAGATGACCCACTTTAGAGGTCCATAAAATATGATCCGTAAATAATATAGAACTGATTCATTCGCAACAAAATGCACGATGATTAAGTTAATGTACACGCCAAATTAAAAAAAATGGAAGATGTAAAATTTTTAAAACTATAATTTTGGGTCTATATTTTTTGGCAATTACCCACATAGTAAATGTTCCCAAAAAACCTTGTTTTATCAAAGTAAAGTAAAGAAATTGACTGTGATCGGTTTGATATTTCACCTAGCCCCATTCAAATGTGTTCCCAAAATGAAGGTTTAATTCTCATAAATGATTATAATATACAAATATTTTAATGAAATTCCGTACAAATAAGTTTTATTTAATTATAAATAGAGTACCAATTTTAATGAAGATCGGTCCATACATAATAGGACATAGTTCTCATATAAACTCCTCAGCCGAAAATAACTTTATCGTGTATAAATCCCATATAAACGTTAGTATTATGATTATATTTGACACAAACAACTATTATATAAGTAGAAACCAAAGTGAAAAATTTTATTAGTATCAGTCCATAATTAGCTATAGCTCCCATTTAAGGCCCACTTTCAGAAATCATTCTAAAATACAGAATATTAGGACTCAAATATATTAAAAGGGGCATGGAATAAGAGCGGGCATCCAAAAGGTTTGGAATATTTTACTATTAATCCTACTATTAATGTGTAATGTCGAATTTGATGTGATTCGCTTCATCAATAACGTGAATAACAGTTATTTTTAAAAATTGGGCGTAAAATGAGGGCGTGATATTCTATCAAGCTCTAACAAAGCATAAGTTGTGTACAAATTAGTTATTTAAGCAATTCAATACAAAAATTAACACCAGACTTCGTTATTATGTTACAAATAATAACGAAAATGCAAGTTACATATTTAATGCCGCTAGAATGGGTGTTTCGACCACTGTGAAATGGTGTCTTATTTGTTATTGAGTTATTTTGATTTTAACGGTTCCATTTTTCTTAATATCTGTACCGCTGCATTTTTCTGTTCTAAAATTGATATGGTTGGTTATAGAAGAAAAATAAATAAACAAATGAAATGATTATATGTATAAATAATTTGTAACCAGAATAATTGTGAACAAAACTGATGACTTTTTATTTAATAAATGTCTATTACCGTTTATTATTGCACTGACAAATAAAAAACGAAATAAAAAATAAAGAAACCTTAACTTTATATTTGCATAACTAAAAATGCATGACATTTGTGTTTCTTTAATGTATGCTTGGAGAGAAGAGTGAGAGGGATGGAAGGAATAAAGCAATAAATTTGTAATATTTGTGGGACTTTAAATAGATGGTGACTGGAATACAATTTATAAGAAAATTAAAGCGCTGAAGGATAGAATGTAATGCTATATTAAATAAGATAGGGGTTTGTGAGAAAAAAGTGCAGAAAGCTGTTGGAAAATTATTAGTTCCAGAACTTTTACAAACTAAACTACTTCAGATAATTTTTACCTACTTACTTAGAATTATAGTTCTAGCATACATCTTGTACAACATTATACTGATACAGATGATTTACGCCTATATTCTTCAATACTCCTTTGACAAGAAATCAATAACAATTAATTGTCTGCGTATATAATTTTTGACCACCACCACCATAAGTAATTTAATACATTCTAAAGTGATATTATACTACAGTACGAAGTCAATAATTCTGGTGGACTAGGAAGAATTTGAAATGCTAAACAAGTATTTGCTTTCAGTTTTTTTTTTTTTTTTTTTTTTTTTTTTTTTGAACCACTTACTGATGTTTTTAGGGACATGTCTACTGCTTCCCCCTTAATAAGATGGTTTTACACGAGTATATTTTACCATAACCCGAAAACGGTTTGTTCGCTTTAGATAAAAGAAGCATATTTTATCTGATTACTAGTTTCGGGGTTTTTCTGAAGTTAGTAACGAAAACACTTTTTTCATGCTAAAAAGAAAAAATGTCTTCCCTTAAAAGTTCATTAAAAAATGAAAAGAAAAATTTAGTTTTTTTTTTATTACCATTATAATTATAAAGTTAGTAATGCTGCGTATAAAATAAGCCATATAC
Organism: Protocalliphora azurea; assembly: GCA_932274085.1. Classification (NCBI taxonomy): domain Eukaryota; kingdom Metazoa; phylum Arthropoda; class Insecta; order Diptera; family Calliphoridae; genus Protocalliphora; species Protocalliphora azurea. The sequence goes on along the minus strand of OW026519.1, from coordinate 141,721,646 downwards.
CATTAAAATTGATGTAAAAACTTGATCTTATTCACAATTAATAGACACATATAGTAAAATCTATTTTTTCTTTAAGAAGCAAACATTTTTCTATTTTGCACTAATTTTAGATTTTTGTTTAGCGCGACAAATTTCATCTAGTCCACGTATTTTTGTTTAAAGGAGGAATTCTCTGCCGACCTGTGTAATCCGAAAAATATTTCACGACTCATTGCATATTCCAAAATTGCGACTAAATTCAAACAGTTATATTTTTAAATAAGTGTTTGCTTTCAAATTGTAAATCTTGAGAAGTAGAATTAGAAAAATTATGCGTAATGAGTCTATTTTGCGGTTGGATTACTAAACCTGTCCTTTCAATTGTTTTTTTTTTTAAGATTCTAGGGTCCAGTATTATACTGGACCTTAGGATCAAAATAATACTTAAGTTCTTAAAACTGTTTTATGATTAAAAGTATTCTTTTTCTATCCATTTAGTTTTTCCTAAGTATGAAAATTGTTTGACGTCTTAAAAAATATTTGTTGAAAATAAAAAAAATAAATAAAAATACAAAAATATAATATAATTAATTTAAATTTTAAAAGATTTCTAAATACGCCCTAAATTTATATTTTCTTTGTTGGTATATATTTTACACCAACACCTTTAATTTTACAGCCCATAAGCTTAAGATTTCTTTACATCTTTCAAGTTATTTCAAATTTGTTAAAATTGTTAGTATTTTATTTGTTTTTGGTGCAACATTAGGGTGGCATCAAAAAATGTTTTGCCCAAAAATGTAAGTTTGATATTTAAAATGATTTTTGGTATTACCATAAGCAAATAGTAATCTAAATTAAAGGATATTCAATAAAAAATTTACATAACTAGAAAAAAAAAAACATTTTATGATAAAAAACATTTTATGATAAAAAAAATATTTAAGAAAAATTTTTGGAAAGTTAGGACCATCCTATTGTAAATACATAAAAGCTTAAAGCTCTTTGTTTTTTTTCTTGTCAACTTAAGGTTTAAACTGTAAAACGAAACATTACTTAAGTGTGAGCTTAAACTTAAATGTTTCTTAACTAAGTTTGCGCAAACTTTAGTATTGATCCGCCAAATAGAGACGATTAAGGTAATTTCGGAATGCAAATTTTTTAACATGATTGTGGTTTGCTACATTAAAGATATCGTTTGAAGATATTTTTTCTTATAGATGTGACAAATTTCTACATTCAATCATATTCATGTCTTAAATGACATTGCCATATTGCGCTAAGATCGGTAGTTATAAAAAGTCTATAAAAGCCAAAGCTTATAAAAATAGAAGTATTATAACAAAATGTACCTACATAATTGACAAAGTCTCTTCAAAAAATAATTTTTTGTTTGTAACAGTTGTATTTGTATGTTAGGGGTATAAATTTTTGCCATTTTTGCTAATATCAAAATTTACATAGTATGTAATCTATGGAAAAAATATTAAGAGATGAGATATTACATTAAGGGGGGTCGTTAGAAAAGTTTTCGCACCAAACTCGTTGAAGTTTTCAAATTAGGCATATTTTTAATCTTAATGTATTTCGGATTATTTTATATACATATGTAATAAATGTTTTTTTTTTTTCTTATAAAAAGGATCGTTAATGGAAAAATATTGATTTTTTATTTTAATGATATTAAAAAATTTTTAGTCAAATGATCATATAGTTTTATTTTATTCCGCTATTTCAATGCAAATTTGAAATGCTTTTTTAAATAACTCAAAAATAGAACAATATAGTATATTACCATATCTGTTTTAATATTTCAATTTTAGAGTTAATATTAACCAACTAATTAAGAAGTATCACACAATATGTTAAAACCATTGCAAGTTTTATACAAAATCATTATTAATACACAAACATTTTATTTCCATATTTTTAAAAATTAAAAATTTTCTAACAAAAAATTCATGAAAGGATTTAGAAACTACTTTCGGTGCGGAAGGTTTTTGTCTTAAAATGACATATTATTTCTTATATCAATACAGTATTGCCCATATCGTGATAACTTTAAATATTTTTTTGCCTACAAAATCTTAAATTATTGAAAAATTTTTAAATTTCCAACTTATTACATATATATATATATATATATATATATATATATATATATATATATATATATATATATATATATATAACGACTTTCACAAAAATCCTAGGAGATAAGTTAAGATGCATCTAGATGAATACCTAATAGTCAGAATCCTTAACAGTTTGTTAGAAAATTTGAAAATTTTTCGAAAAAGTAAATTTAGATATATATATTGCTCCTCTTGCTACTTACTTCATAATAATTGTCTTCTAGTTGCACTATAGTCTACTTTTTTTGGTATCCAGGTATTTGTCTTATATTGTTAATTTAATAATATTTTCATTTCGTGTTTGAGTAAAAATGTGTTGATCGTATTTTTGACACTTTACTAAAATTTTTAATTTGGCTTCCGATTTTCCAATATTTTGTTACAAATCGGATGGATGGTATATGCTTTAAAAATATATGTACTTTAATATATGCATTTTTTTTTTTTTTTTTTTTTTTTTTTTTTTGTTTTGTCAAATATGCTATTTCATTTCATATACTTTTGATTGTTTAGCATATTTGAAAAGTATAGAATCTTTACATTAAAATAAAGATCTCACACATCTACTACGCACAATTTCGCTTTTTCTAAAATCTATTCACGTTATTTTATATAAAAATTCCAAATTTCCGTTATTATTTTTAAAATATGAGTAGATTTACATATTTTATTTAAAAAATTTATTGGGTTACGTTTTACAAATTTGTTAAAAATAATAAATATTTGTATTTGTATACTAGACTAATTAATATTGCAATTTATAGTAAACAAAACAATTTAAAATTTAAATTTTATGATTTCACAATTGTCAACAATGCATCTATAAATTTCATTTGTATTCTAAATATATTTTTGAACGAAAAAAATATTTTGAAAATGCCTTATATGCATTTTTAATTACGCAGATCTGTCAATATCTTCAAAAGATATACGTTTTTAAACAATTAATACAATTTTAAATAATACGCGCCCCAAAAATTTGAGATTTTTATTTTAATGTAAAGATTCCATACTTTCCAAAAGTGTTAAAAAAAATCTGAAATTTTAATAGCATATTTAACGAAAAATGCGTTCAAAAAGTGCAATTACATTAAAATGCATTTTTTAAAAATCTACCTTACTTTTTAAATATTCGTATTTAAATTGAAACATTTAAATTTGCAAAACATTCCCAGAAATATTTTTTGAATTTTTTTGGTTCTTAAGAATTTATATATAACTAGCTAAATAATGCCTCTGTGTTGCGTGGGATCTAAAAGGTTAATAAAAAAATTGAAAACATAAAGGTATTTTTAAATATCGATGTTTCCCGTAATGCTTCTTCTACTAAAACTTCCAGTTTTATCAAAAAATTAATAAAAGTTTTTATCATAAAGAAAAAAATATAAATAAAACTAACCATATATCATTAAAATCGAATCATAAATGTCTACTTTATTCACAATTAAGTGAATGAAAAAAGGGTATTCCGAACTCATATGGAAATGTTTTTGTTTTGTTATTTTTTATATAATTTTTTTAAGACATCTTGACAAATTGTGAATAAAGTCAACATTTATCCATCGATTTTAATGAAGTTTTGCTTGTAGCATATTCAGCTTTGTGTTAATGGGAAAAAAGAGACATTTTCGAAAAACAAAAATTGTAAATTTTTTAAAAGAAATTAAACACTATTCCTTTTCCCTATTAATTACGATAAGTGACACTAGAAGAATAATTAATTTTTTACTCAAAATATTTTTTCGAACAATATAAAATACTAGACCCCATTTTTAAAGTAAAAAGTCTACAAAAAAAAATTGTATAATTATTTTTAATATAATCGAATACTCGAATAAAAATGTTGATTCTAATTATTTTGGCTTTAAAGCGGAATATTGAGTATTATTTTTTAAGAAAAACAGTTTTAAGTTCCACTATGTAAAAAAAAAAAAAAAATGTGTTTGAAACAATTTTGATTTTTAATTTGATTGATAATTTGACTTTCAACACATTTTAATTTAAATAAAAACTCATTAAAAATTTGATTTGAATTTGAAATTTATTGGTTATATATTTGGATTTAATTATCCAATACATATTGATAATTTATCAAGGTTAAATATAATGTAATAAACGATTTCATAATAAGTTTTTTTTTTCTATATGTATGTAATAAACGCCTTTTAAATTTACTGTAGAGTTTGGGAACACATAATTTGGAATCTAAAATGTTAAATCTAAAATAATCAAAATTTATTTTTCTTGAAATTATGTTAATTTCTATGTATTTACGGCAATAGATTACATTCCTTTTTTATCTGAAACTTTTGTTTCTAATGTGTTTATTAAATTATTCGAATAATTACTTTAATTCGAATAATCGAATAATTTTTAAAAATTAATCGATCACTCGAATATTGTGAAATTTTATTCGATCAAAATTGAACTTAAATAATTTTGTAACCCTAGTCCTATGAGACACGACTGTGGTGCCATTTGAAATTAAAGAATATAATCTTATCAAACGGCTATTTCGAATCTGCAAAAAGTCAGTACGGAGCATAGGTAAATGAGATACTGAACGTTTCTTTTTTTTCTATTTTTATTTTTTGACTCCAATGTTACTCACATACTTCATATCCGTGTATTCATCATAATCCATTTATCAAAATAAATATTTCTTTTTAGTATTATCACTGAATATATTTCTTAAATATTTTCCTTATTTTTTATTAATTAAAATAAAATATCCTGTCAAAGCTGAAATATGCACTGTGGAGCAAAAGTGAACACTTCTTAGTGACTAATTACTAATTACTTATAATAAAAATCAAAATTAGTTATTGTAAAACTTGAGTGTTGCTTCATGTAAGAAAAAAAAATATATATTTTTTAAAAGCAAGATTTGCTTATATATATATATATATATATATATATATAAAATCAATAGCTCCAGTGATTTATCCCCCAATTTTTAATGCGAATCACACTCTTTTAAATGAATTTGAATCTGGGTTTTTTGCGGATCCCTCTATAACGTGCAATTCCATGTTTTAAGCGAGCTTTAGAAAAGTTTGGCAAAATTGTGGCGAATAGGTAATTTTTCTAGAAAATAATGCTAATAATTAGTATCATCGAACCAACACATAAGTATGGAAAACTTCTCTAAACCATTAGAGAACATGCCATTGTTTTCTTAGCCTAGTAATAATGAGAGGCAATTCTTATTTGGACTGAAGTAAGTTGTTATACTCAGACAAAAATATGTTTGCGTTTGTCTCTTCTGCCGACTAAACTCATTTCTAGTTTTTCATGGCCCAGGATTTACAGCATTTTTGAAAAAATTTTGTCTGATGACTAGTTTAAGTTCTTGGGGTTTTTGTCGCAATAGCGACATTTTTATGAAGATATTGTGGGATGTAGTCCAAAGACTAGTATTGCAGTTATTGATTTTAATAGGTTTTTGGGGGATTTAATTTTAACCGACGTTAGTAATTTTCAAATTTGTTCAGCATATGGGTTTTTAAATATTCTTAGTCGCTCATTCTTGAAAAATTCTGGAATCTTTTCACGTTTTTTATTTTTGTTATCAAGGTTTGCGATAGTTTCGAGTTCTCTTCAATGTTTTTTTTTTTTTTTTTTTTTTTTTTTTTGAGGAAATCTATGAAGATTTTTTTCGACTTTTGAATTTAATTTAATTAATATTTAATATTTATAACAGAAATATTAAGTTGTTTACATTTTAAATATTTTTAAGATATTTCATTCGCAAATTTAAAAAACAGTGATAGCCGTTGCTATTAATCATATTGAATAACGTTGCAAAAGTAAACACTTTCAAATTTTAGAGATCCCCTTATTTTTTATATCAGACAAACAAATACATGAATACTTAATATTTAAATATTTTAAATTAAACTCTAAGGATTATATTATGCTATTTTGATTTTATTGCCTGAAAAGGTAAATTGTCATAAAAAAGTGTTCGCTTTTGCTCCATGGTGTATGGTATTTAAAATTTAATACTTTTAATTTTAATTACACGTTTGCATATTAATTAATAAGAGCAAAAGAATTTAAATGAATTCCAAACATACATACAGCATACATAAATTATAATAAAATTACTTCAAAGTTGCAAAGAATATAAACACTTAAAATTAATAAAACTGTTAAAAATGTACACCGGAAAATGTCAGTATGTCAACCAATAACCCCGAAAAGATATAATATAGATGATAAAAAAAAGCGAATATTATACACATTTCCTTTTTACCTTTTGAAAACGTTTCAATTCTATTTACTCACAGACAACGATTACACGAACGAAAACTATCTTTATTGTCGTTTTCATTATACGTATCATGATGCAAGCGAATAAATGTTGAAAGGTTGATATTTATACACTACTTCAACATTTATTTGAAATTATGGTCGTTTATATTGCAAGAAATTTCTAAAAGGACGTTTTTCAAGTAACATATATTTTCTAGTGAAATTTTTAATAAATAAATGTAGTTATATTAAAGATTACCTAGAGATATCTTCAGAATAATATCTACATACATGGGGAAACAAGGTTTATATAGTTATTGCATAATTTAAAATATGTTAATAGTACATATTAAAAATACTTGTTATTTGTTGAACATTTTCCAAAAAACATAATAAAAATGCACATAATAAAAATATTAATTTTTCGTTCCCATGCTAAGTTTTATTATTTTGTGTATCACCCAAAAATCACTATGTATGTGTGTAGGACCTTCTGCTGTCAGGTTTGATTAACTTTTCACTTGATTGTTCCTGCATTGTTGTCAACAACAATTTAATTCAAAAGTATTAAAAAAAAAATAAACACATAAACACACCAATTACAAACATCATCTTTTTGCAACAAAAAAAAATAATATCAACACAAAAATAACAATAAAAACTGTAACAACAATACGATAATGTGTCACATTGAACTCTTCTCTTCACACAGTCAGTCACTAATATATCCCAGCTAACCACAAACTTCGATAATGGTATCCCATTCGAACATTTGCGAACATTTCTCTGACAAAACATTCGACAACGACTATCGTTTGCGATCCCGAATATGAGCTCACCAGTCGTTCAAATCTTTCGATTTCGAAGGCTCGTCCATCGTATTAATAGTGAATTTTTAGCGATATCAGTAGTGAAACTTAACAATATTCGTTAGAGATTCGTTTTCGTTATCAAAAAATTATGAAAATTATTCGATATTAATATCACTAACTACTCCTGATTATTCTCGTTGGTAATATTTCGAAAACGATAGTTTCCTATTTTGTTTCATTTCCATTCATTTTCCCAATATTTAAAGTTCCATATGTTTTAATAATAATTCAAGTAATGAACAATAAAATTAATAAAGACATTTACATAAGAATGGTAACATTTGAAGCATTTTGTCCAAATTTCAACTTCGCCCAGAGGAGTCATAAATGTTTTTTCTTCTCTATATTTTTTCTCTTGTTCAAATTCATATCTTTTAGTGCAAAATGTTCTAAATTAATCTGTAAGAAAATATATTACATATTTAGATAAATAAGCAAATCTATTTAATAGCGACATTACCAACCATTTTTTCTAATTTTACTATATTATTTTTTTATTCAAAATTTGCTGAAAATTTAAGTAATATTTTAACATTTAGTTTTAATATCTTATTGCAAAAAGTTGAATATTCGATATCGATATTTTTAAAATTCTCGAATGTTTACTATCGAAAATTCTTCGTATCTAGCGAACGTTCGCTAATAACCAAATTCAGGTCAGGCGGGTTTCAGTTCAGTTATATTTTGTCTTTGTAGTGTATTTTTCTATTCTATTCTCACTTACGCAACATTTATTATCATTTCCATAATTATTACGAATTAGAAGTGTTTTTGATGCAAATTGTTGTCACATTGACTTTGTGCTGATGACAGGAGAAAAGTTGAGGATAGTTCTGGAAACAATACGATTTTTGTTGGTACTTGTATCAAGGTTTGAAAGGAAGTCAGTCAATTGTTAACATTTTAATAAGGTTTTTAGGTTAATTTAGGAAACTCTGAAGGATGGATGTTGCACCTATTCTACTAAGTAAGCTGTAATCAAGGTTAACTTATAAAAAATGCTACATATATAAATAACAATTTTGTGTTTTGTGAGGTAATATAAATATGTCAAGATCGGGAATTTAGAACCACAAATAAGTTGACAGGCTTTGAATACTTCAAAAATAATTTCATCAGAATTGAGTTCTATGTTAGTTTTTTTTTTAATATTTCACTTCAAATGGAGTTGTTTTGATAACAAACAAGATATAGCCTTTTTTCGAATAAAGTCTACAATTGTTCGAGATCTTATGAAATTCGAATATAATAAATTTATATGTAAAACGTTTCCGAAAATGTATTCAATAATCGCAGCTTAGAGATTTTAAAATGAACAGATCAGAACAATGTTTTTATATAAAATTTAATGCGGTCAAACTTTTTCCGACCACGATCCGTAAAACTTCAATTTGACTTTTAACTTCTCTTTTTTGGAGAAATAATCTCAATAACATTGGTCAGCAGAAAAATCCTTCCTTAAACAAGAATAGGTGGAAAGATGGCATATGACGTGCTAAACACGAATTTTCTTTCATTTTTTTTTTTAGAAGTTCTGTTTTTTATGGGTAGGTATAATATTTCTCCCCTAATAATATATATATATATATATATATAATATATATATATATATATATATATATATATATTGTACCATAAATCGAGAATGTTAAGATAACTTGAAGATAATTTTAATCAGCATCTACTGAAGTTTTCTTTACCTGAAACGGATAAGCCGTTCTTGAGTTATGCTAGTGTGATCGTCTAATAAAAAAAATCAATATTGATAGGAAAAAAGTGAAATCAGTTTAGCTCAAATTTCATCTAGTTCACATATTTTTGTTTAAAGAAGGAAAAACCTTTTTTTTTTTTTTTTTTTTTTTTGCTTATCAGTGTAATTGGACTGCATTAAAATTTAAATAAATTAGGTTTTTAATTGACTATCCCATTAATTTTAGTCGAATAACTCTTAGAATATTTTAAAATTACTAATTTTCGAATAATGTCTAATCGAATAATTTGTCAATAACAGAGTAACCGAAATTTTTTGTTGAACAATAGCATACATTTCGTTATACAGTTATGTGAAAAATGATAAAGACACACGAAATCAGTTTATTTAAGTAAAAATATTTTACAAAAAATAATTTTGTTTAATTAATTTCATCTTTAGCAAATAATTTGACTGTAAATTCACCAGATCAAAACAATAAAAGTAGAAGTTAAAATTCGATAAAAGTGGTTAATGGTTATTTTACTGGATTTTACAAAATTTCCGTTAGCGTACTTTTTTTACAAGTTTTTTGAGAGTAAAATTTTTAATTTATCCAGTTTACTGGATTTTATTTTAAAAGTAAAAGAACGGACCTATAATAAAAAGAATTGATCTATTTATTTTTAACTTATTTCCGTAGATCACTCTAATAAAGTTAATAAATGTCTTAAATTTAGCAGCATAGAATTCAAATACATGTATTTTGTAAAAACATATGAGATTAATTAATTATTTCACCAAATGTTCAATTACATAAAATATTACTATAAAACTGACACTAGAACCGAGTACGTAATATTTACTGCTATATAAGCACTTGTTTCGGAAGATAGACTATCGATTTTTATTTGAACGGTCATGCCACAATTAAGGAGTAGAATTCGTTCGTACTGAAGTCGTAATGTCTCAATACTTCTTAGACTTGCCTAGGTAACATTGTATTCATAGGATTGATATGGATATAACGGAAACACAAGCGGATGATCATGTTGTTATTGTCGAACTATCAAATAGGGGCTTGAGAAAAGCATTACTGCCGAAGTTGTTTTATTGAGGATTTGCAACATTTTTTATGTGACTCTCCGGCACTGCAGGAACGCATGCTCAAGTGCCGTTCTCTTACGAATGTAGATTTTATATAACTCGTACTCAAAGTTGTTTTTAAAAACAATTTCTTGAATTTTATTTTGTATGTTTTTTTTTTTAATCAAAATCTATCTTCCTTTGAAATTTTTACAATTTATTTATTTGTACAAAAAATTACTTCACTGTACAGGGTTGATCTTTCGATTAATCGAAGGCTAAAAGTCGATTTCAGTATAAAATTGGCTCATTAGAATCGACCAGAAATTAATCGTTTTTTGACAAAGAGAATCGATTTTGACCTTAATCGAAATGGATTTGCCAGTCACTAGTTTAAGCCATGGATATATAACAATTTGACAAACGATTATTCCTTTTTTCAATGTAAATATTGATATAAATTTTACTCTAAAAAAGGATTGTTATCGAAATAGTCATGTGGTGGTCAGAATATATTTCCATTTAGCTGTTGTCAGTACCATTAGCACATCGTTGCCACATGATTTTATTATATTTTCTAGTCAGTTTTTTAAATGCAAATTTATTAAAAATATATCCTTAAGATAATCTATAAAGAAGTTAAAATTCATCATCCTTGCAAATCAAAAATAAAAATAAATAATTCCTTAATTCTAGAATCATGCACTAAATATTATATTATTTTATTTAATCAAAGTGTGGCATGAAGAATTCATATTTAAGCAAACAAAACCAGTCTAATCGAAGTGGGAAGACATCCAAAACCGATTTCCGTCTCTCATTAAACCATGAAAAACTACAACCAATATACAGTGGTTTAATTGCATTTATAATTTTCTTGAACATGTCCTTTATTTTGTATTGGAGATTAAATGGATGATAAGTGTAATGCAAACATACTCAATATTACAACCTTATAATATATTCTAAGAAAAATTACATATCAACTGCAGTTGTTCAATGAGCAATTATCGAAGACGGTAATGCATTTTTTTGAGGAGAGCAATTATAATCCTCAAACTCGATAATTTTCAATTTATTTACTTTGTATTGTTAATTTAGTAATTAAATAAAGGAAATCACTTTATAATGGTGGGTTAACAGTATTGGCACCAGAAAAAAGGAAAATAATTTTTTAGCACGCAATTTTAAATAATCTTTTTTAAAACAAAGGAATGATTTGCAGTAATAGATACTGGTACATTTCTTTCAATTTTAACAACTAAACTATTATGCTTTCAGATCTTAAGATCGTACGAAATAAAGTACAGTCAAAGCTCGGTATAAATAAATACAGATATGACGAAAATCTGATATAACGAATGAGCAAATCTTTACATATACCTTTTATAACGAATGAAGAACGAATTTTACTTTCGATATAACGAATTTGAAGAAAAAATGTTCCCCAGTTGCTAAAATATAAAAAAATGTCTGCTTCAAGCTGCTTTCTTTGTACTGTCTTAAGTCCAATTGATAAATAGAATGTATTTTTAAGATATTAAAAATTTTCTTTTGCAAAATTAGTTGGATTACCTGAATTATCGAAACAAAATAGAATCCATTCAATTTGATTCAAAGGCAGATCAATTTGTTAATTTCTCTCGAAATTTAATTAAAAAAAATATATCAAAAATTTCATGTCCGATATATCCCTGTTTAACGAAAGGGTCTGACATTATATCATTCGCTAAATCGAGCTTCGACTGTATCCCTATTAGGGTTTTTATCCTGAAAATTCCCGGTAATTTTGCCAAATGTTCACTTCCCGATTCCCGGGGTTTTTTTGTCGGGAATCTTGGGAATTAAAAACTACCAAAAAGGTGCATTTTTACCATTTTTAAAAATCAAAAGTTCTAAAAAAGCGATGATTGACCATAAATATACGGTTAGACTGCTTTGCCCCAGTTCGATGTAAAGAGTTTATAATCCGAACTAAGAAATATTGAAGTGACAAAACTAAAATAAAAATATTAAATATTTCAAAATTATCTATGTTTGAAACTATAGCTATTAGAACACAAAACTTAGAAAACCTCGCCAATGTTAGGTGAATGTTCTTTCATCTTCAACAATTTTTACCATTAATCATTAATCTATATTTAATACTAAAAAATATTATTTTTATGTTTTGGAGAAATCGATCGGGGTCCAGGTGAGATTTAAAAAAAATTATTCACGAAGTCATGCTTTTTATGGTTTCTTAAAAAATGTTCTGTGGCTGTGACAAACGATATCCAGAATTCTTTAAGTTTTTATCGTCGATGATGAATAACCAGATACTTAAATAATAATCAAATTTTAGTTTTTTTAAAAATAGATGTAGATATGAATATATATGTATATATATATATATATATATATATATATATATATTCCCGGGAATTCCGCAAAATGTTCAGTCTCGTAATCCCGAGAAATCATGCGGGAATTCCCGGAATTTCTTGTGTTTGCAAAATGTTTATTTTTTCTAACTCATATGTGGTTATTTTAGTATTTAATCTAATTATATTTAGATAATTGATGAAAAATAAGATAATTCTATAAAAAAAAATATTCTGCATTGTGGTCAAAAACAATATGTTGCAAAAGGATTAGTAAGAAATAAATTAAATTGAAAGTGTATAATTATTAAACGATTTAAAAATTGTAAGAGAAATCTCCTTAAAATGTCTGGAATGCTCAAACAACACCATAATTTTTAAAGCACCAGTGAAAACGTTGGCCTAAAAGTATCCAAACTATGAGCTGTATATGAATTTTTTATGTTATGAGATAAATTCACTTATAAGACCATGCAATTTAAAGAGTACATTTGTCCAAGAACTGAACATGATGTAAATTAATTTTTGAACTTAGGTTTTCCTTAGCTATAGATTAAAAATAGAAGGAATTCAATTATATTTTTTTATGAGAAAAGCCATTATTCATAAAAATGGCTTATCTGTAAAATTCGTTGGGGCTCTCTTAACAACAAAATTATCTCCGTACAATTATCGATTAAAGTTTTATCCACACGGCAATATACTCGATTTTCGGATGAGTTTTTATATAATAAAACGTGTTCATTTAATTTTAAAATTTTCATTATTTCAAAAAAACTGAACAAGTTTATCGTTTTATTATTAATTTGTTTATTTTAACGTTTATTTTCCTTCATTTAACTTAAAATTTTTAATTATTTATTTTTTAAATTTTATTATTATTATAATTATTATTTTATATTTTTTATTTTTTATTTTTTTTTTTTTTTTTTTTTTTTTTGAATTCCCGAGAGCGGAAAAAGACCGGGAAAAGAAAAACTCTAGGTATTAGGTATAACTTGGTGATAATTTTAAATATAATATTTTTGATATTTTATTAAACAAATCAGATAATTAGTTCTCGAGATGTGTTTCTATTAAAGGTCCGTAAGTTAAAAATGCTTTGCTTTTCGTTTTGTCTATTGTGGCTTCTTTTCCGTCATACATTCACCCACTTTTGTTAAAAAAAGAAAAACAAAAATTAAAAAAAGAAGCTATTTCAAACAAAAAGTATTATGTGAATTGAAATTGTTTTCTGACGCCAACATTTTTATTTATTTTCCTTTTTTTCCAGACATAAAATTAACAGTTGCTCTAAGGAAAAAAATAAAAAAAATTTTTCAAATTCATAAAATAAAACGGGTTTTTTAGTAAATTTTTCTACTAGCTATTATTTCCAATGCTTAATTAAAAAATTAAGGTAGTATAAAATTTTTACTCTCCTGAAAAGTAGTCAAAATGCATATAGAACTTCGTCAGCGCACCGAGGATATATTGCTTTCGATTAATTTAAATTCCTTAACATCTACTAACATCTCAATTTCTACTACCGTAAGATTATTTTACTCATTATCGGCTATCGTTTACATTATTGGTTTCATTTGTCATAATAAGTAATGCAGCCATTCATAAATGTGGTAATATTGGCAAGACATTATCTTAGGTTAAGGTCATCTCTTTTTTTTTACTGTTATTTCTTTGTTGTTGTCTTTATGTTATTATTTTATATATATTTTTATCAATGGAAAATAAATGACAAATAAATATAAAGAATGAACGAGTGAATAAAAAAACATGTATTTATATGGTATTTAATATTTTGACACACAAAGTTTTAAATGGGAAGTTGATGTTGAATTGTATGCTTACATGATGTTTGGCAATAAATGACAAATATATTTTGTGGAAAATAAAATAAAAATGAAGAAGCAAAAACAAATTATGATGGATAGTTCAAATTGACTTAAAAAGGCTTTAATTTAATCAAACATTCTTTAATACTTTTGTTGGTATTAATCTTATAAATTTATTTTAATTTCTCAACTAGGGTGCGGAATTGAGTAAACCGATTGATAAGAAATTCTATAAAGGAACAAATCCTAGTTGTCATGATTTCAATGCTACTACAGCAACACCCACGGGAGCTCCTCTGCTAGTGGGTTTTACAACGGGTCAAATACAACTGGTTTCACCACAACCAGGACCACGGGAATATCGTAAACTATACAATGAAGATGTAAGAATAATATATATACTTATATATAAATAAGAAGATTTAATGAAATTTTATTTTTTCTATACACAGCGTCTAATTGATAAAACCAAAGTGACCTGCTTAAAATGGCTGCCAAATTCACCGAATCTCTTTTTGGCCTCTCATGCTTCAGGACACCTTTATCTGTACAACGAGAATCTACAATGTCCACCAACAGCACCCAACTATCAGCCCTTCAAAATGGGTGACGGCTATTCAATACTAACCTGCAAGTCGAAATCGAGTCGAAATCCCTTGTACAAATGGGTTTTTAATACAGAAAATTGTTGTATAAATGAATTTTGTTTTTCACCATGCGGTTCAAATTTAGCAATAGTATCACAAGATGGCTTCTTAAGAGTATTTCATTATGATACCATGGAATTGTTGGGTATAGCGCGTTCCTATTTTGGTGGTTTTCTATGTGTGTGCTGGTCTCCGGATGGCAAGTATATTGTAGTGGGTGGCGAAGATGATTTGGTGACAGTGTGGTCGTTTCACGAGCGACGGGTGGTAGCTCGAGGTCAGGGCCATAGATCTTGGGTTTCAGTGGTGGCTTTTGATCCGTATACCACATCGTATACATCGTGGGATGGTGGAGATTTTTCAGATGATGAAAATCAAATAATGGAATATGGTGCATCACGTTATGTGGCCGAGGGCCCAACAGCAAATGGTTTTGATTCGTATGCCGTGGGAGGTCATGATAAAAACTCCACGCCCATACATTCAAGGCAGCGACCACAATCAGCCTCGTTTAGATCGGAAGCATCATCTTTGGCTCCCGACAAATTGGCCATAAGTTATCGTTTGGGCTCGGTGAGCCAGGACACGCAAATTTGTTTGTGGGACATAACCGAGGATATTTTAAGGCATCCTTTAACCCTAAGGCAGCGGGTAAATAGTTGCAACATAAATGATACCAGTTTTATGAACGGTGGCATTGATACAGATGGTGTTAAAGTTATAAGACCGGTGGCTATAGGCCACCCCAATGCTAATAATTTTTCCCAACACTGTAATAGTCCAACCAAAGAAATGACAACAGCTACCACAACACCACAAACTTTAGGAGAACAAAATAGTAATAGTAGTTCTAGTAAGTTCTCAACAGCCAATTGTACGATATCCTCACAATCATCCAATGCCAATACACCGCCAGACGACAACTTGGCAGCAACTGCAACAACCACAACTACAGGCAATAAATGCAATTCGAAATCTCATGCTAATGCAGCCGGTGCTGGTGGAAGCATTAAATTTCCCAACTGCATTACCGCCACCAAATCCGATTCCATTGAAGGCAATTCCACCGCCAATCACGTAAATACATTTTCAACATCTTCGGGCTATAATAGCAAAACCTCCAACAGTAGCAAATCCTCCGACTCTGGTATATCAGCGTTTAATTCGCTAACACAAAGATTAAGCAATTTTTCATTCCTGAATTCGTCGGATAAAAAATCACTTAATCTTGAGGGTGGCAGTACTCGACAAAATCGTCGTACTTTAAGTCTACTCAAATCCTATAATCATCACAATTCCACTCTGAATCATCAGCACATGGCCAACTCCACACAAATCGAAACGAATGCCAATTCATCGACATCATCGCATAGTTTTGGCTCCTTAAAGTTGGGAAAATCATCGCAACATCAATCATCTTTATTAAATAGTCTATCGAATTGTTCACCTTCATCGACTACGAATTCAATAATACCATCATATGATCCTCTGAAACTTATAGGCACCTCGGCGTGTCCTCGATTCGATGAGTGTCCATTACTCGAGCCGTTGGTGTGTAAGAAGATCGCTCATGAACGTTTAAGTGCTTTAATATTTCGAGAGGATTGTTTTCTAACGGCTTGTCAGGATGGTTTTATCTATACATGGGCCAGACCGGGTTATGCTACGGTGAGTAATTTGTACCAAGAGTGGTGGAAGGTAGCAGTTGATATATAAAAATCATATAAACACTGTTAAATTAGTAATAAGAAATATTTTTTGTATTTTAAAATATAATTTCTATCCTCCCTTTTTATAGAATGTTCCCCAACATTTATCGCCCACACAAACAGCGCCACCTGGCGGCACGGTAATATAGTTCGATAAAATAAATATACAACAATATCATAAGAATTTAGAAAAATTTAATATTTATGCTACTAACACAACAACTATAACTAATACTACTAGTACTACTCCAACTTCTTCTCCTTCCTTCTGTTCATCAACAAAAACAACAACTAATATAACAACTTTAACGCCAACAAATCTTTTTTTAACCACAGGTGAGAAAAGAGTGTAAAATAGAAGAAAAAACAGTTTTTATAAAAAACTTTTTTTATATAATTTTCTTATTTTTGATATTTACAAAATGAAAATAAGAAAAAATCAATTATAAATCATGTTAAATATTATAAACAAAAAATATTAATAAATATAGAATATTAAATTATAGTCCTTCACCTCTTTTATTTTGCTACTACTAACAGTTTTGTTAATTTTTTTTACTTTCATTATAAAAAACGTTTATAAATATTTATACATACTAAACACCCATGAATACAAAATTTTTGATTTTGCTTGCTCCAGTTTCTGATAGATGAAACTAAAAAAATAATATATGCGCAAAAATTGGGTCTATCGGTAGTAAACCGGCCTATCGGCTTTGACTTTTGTTCTAAAAAATATCTTAAAAGTAAATAAAATCTTTATTGCGCTATAACTCTTTACAAGTAACAAGTAAAAAATCGATATCTCAAAGTCAGATTTTGGTCCAACTTCTCTGGTATAGTTTCCATATGTAGCAAATTTTATTGATTTATAAAAACTACAAATCATACGCTACAAAATAATAAAAACCGTTGCTAACAGTTTAGGTCCATATTAAAAGGAGTGCTTTTTTAAAAAAGTCCATGTATAAATATAACATCACAACTAATCAAAGTAGGCTAATATATTATATGTCAAAAATATCTGCTTTTTTATTTTGAATAAAAAGGCTTATCTTGTTTGTTTACATAAGACCTTTTTCAGGACAAAAGTCAAAGTCGACTGGCCGGTTTACGACCAATCGACCAAATTTTTGCACACATATTATTTTTTTAGCCTCATTTACCAGAAACAGACGGAGGCGCAAGCAAAAGCAAAACTTTTGTAAATCCCATACATTTCATGGGTGGTCTAATACATACAATAATTCCCCTATAATAAACTGAAAATTTAAAAAAAATTAAGCAGTCAGTCCTAATTAAATTTAAAATTTTAGATTTATATAACAAATTTTTTATGAAAGTTATGTTTTATAAAACTAATAAATTTAAATTTAATTGAATACTTGTAAAAATTAAATACATACTTTTGAAAATGTTAAAGAAAAAGAAATCAGGTTAATATTTTAATAGAAATATCACGATGTAAATTTAAAAATTACGCTTTAGTCTTATTAAATAATTAATTTCCGAATTGTGATTATTTTAGTTTATTTAAGGTCTGTTAAAAGTTTCAACTTAAATCATTCTATTTCAAAAAATTTAATTAAATTTCTAATACTTTACTCATTCAAAAGCTTATTCTTAATATTATCTTTATTTAAATTGTAATTTTTACTAATAACTTATTAAAGGAGAGAAAGACCAGATTTAATTTATCCATTAAATGTATAACGTGTTTCAAAATGAATATCTGGGCTATTTTGCAATGAGATTGTAAACGTAATTCGATGCAAATTGGTAGACTTTATCCATTAAGTATGATGAGAACGTTTTTACCTAACTCTCATATAAAGTTCCTTAAATAAATCATTTGATCATTAATATACATTATTTCATTTTAATAAAATTCAATTAATTTAATTTGTGTAAAACTTTTAATATAGATAAGAAAGAGATTTCGTAATGATTAGTATAATAAAATAATCGGAAGTTATAAAACTTAAACTGTAAAGCGATCTGATTATAATTTCAAAACGATTAATGGCACACAAAAAAGCTTTAATAATTGTATGATCTAGAGATGTCGTAATAACATCTAAACACTTACGTCACATAATAAGCAAGGCATATTAAAAAACTGATCGATGCAACTTTTGACCGCGAATACCTATTTTATAGAAAAAATACCTAGAACAGCTGGAGTTGCCTATGCAATTCGCCTTAATTGAGTCTAATTTTATGCCAATTTTTTATCCGAGTTTAACGCTTAGTTGACTGGTCTGTAATGTTTTTAAATTTTGGAAGAATTATCTAATACCAATTAACTCATTTCGATTTAAGTATCATACCTCGTGTTTTTAGGGAAAAGAATTCATAAAGATTTTTTATGATCGATTACTTGCAAAGATCTCGATGTAATTTAAAGTAAAATTGAAAAATTAAACTATTATTTTAAAGTTACAAATATTTCTTCGCATTCGAAAAAAGTTTAGTGCAGATTAATGCTAGAATAATTTCAAAATTCGATCGCAGTGATTAAAACAAATATGATTGGGATCATGAATATGTAAAAATGAGTCTAAATTATAATCATTTTATCATCTCTTTGTTACTTAAAAAACCTTAGTTCGAATTATTATATAATTGCTTGTGAAAAAACATCTCTGTCTTCTAATCTTGAATCTGGAGTTTACTAACAAACAATAAGATTTAATATCAAATTAAAAATTTTGCGAAAAAAACAGCGTTATTTGAAATTCATATTTGAGAAATTCTAAAGATTATAGATTAAGAATAATTTTAAAATAATAGTTTTTCTAATGTTTCAAAAAATGAAATCGTTCTTAAATAGTTTTAAAAGTAATTTCATCATGTCAAATTTTGTTGTAGTTACGTTTCAAACACTTCCGAAAAATAGAGTTAAAAATCAACCAGATGAAATTCTTTTTTAACTTAATAGCTTCCTGATATTGATGATAAGCAGGATAACCAAAAATATGAACCAAACTATTAGTTAGTTTTTTATCCATTTTAGACAATTTTAAAAATATTGGCATCGATTTGCTACAGCATATGTTCGCATATTTTGGTCCTAATAGCATGTTCTTGCATATTTTGCATATTTATTTCAAGCATATTTAAGCAATTTAAATGACATATTTTTACTTATTTTATACTTAAGTGCATATTTTTGCATATAGTAAACTTAGGAACATAACAGTGCATATTTTACAATCAATAGCAAAAATTTGCAATTAAGAGAATTGTTTATATAATTCTTAATTGCGAATACTTCTTTTTAGAGTTATTATTGGTTGATCTAATGATAAGTATGACACAAGTATGCTTCAAAGCTTGGCTCTGGATTTCAAAGCTGGACATTGATTAGTTTTCACTTTAATTCTACAATAAAAGAAAAAAATACTTATTGGAAATGAAACTAAATTGAATTAAAATATAAAATTCAAATGCGTAATCCAAATCTAAAATTATATCATTTTTATAAATTTAGAACATGAAATTAATTGGACAGTTAAATTAAGAAAAAAAAACAACTTATAAAGAATTTATATAGAAAAGTATAGAAATGCAAAATATGCTTAAATAAAGCCTCTAGTGACGAAATATTCTATTAAGCCTAGAACATGCAAATTTATGTTGGAGATCTTAAAATATGCTTTAAAATACGTATGTGCATTACATGAAAATATGGCAGAATATGCTTTTAAATGTAAAACATGATGTAATATGCTGTTAATACAAAATATTAAAAATAACTACGGTAATGCGGAAATTTTTAAGGAAAATTGCAAAATGTCTGGTATATAAAATGTGCAATGAAATGTTGTAAAATTTTTTAATATTAATATAAAAAATTTTATTCAAATCTAAAGTCCTTTGAATGAGTATTGTTTGGAAAATTATGAACTGTTTAAACACCTAATTATTTACTACAACAAATCTAATAAGAATCTCCAAAAAAATATATCAAAAACTTACTTTAATAACCATTAAAAAAATTCTAACTAAAATATATATTTTGGAAAATACCAAAGATAAAATATATAAAAAATCTTTAAAAAATCCAATCACTATTTTACTAATTTCTGTTAATTATGTAATATGTGTTATATATTAAAAAAATTCATATATGTATATCTTAACTTCCTAAATAATTTTGCCTTATAGTTAATTTATCGTTTATTAAGTAAAGAAGAAAACCTATAAATAAAAATAAATCATCATTAATAATTATAAAAAAATAGTAATCAAAAATTAAGAAAAAGTTCCAAAAAATACAAAAATATTGCCCATAGTAAATGAAAACTAAAAAAAAAATAATAATAAAGATTTAAAAAAATTGTTAATAAATAAAAAAAACTTAAGAAAAAGAAAAGCAATACTCTTGGAATAAATCACTTTAAAAACTTAAACTTAATGATTAAGTCCAGTTTTTAAGTTTAAAAGAAAATTAATTTAAAAAAATTGGCTAAAAATATAAATTATAAAAAAATATTATAATAAATTTTAATTAGTGTTTAGTAAATTAGTTTTGTAATTGTTTTGTGGTAGTATTTTTTAGTTATATAAGAAATTAAATCATTTATAAAATAACTTCTATTACCACCAGCATCCCCTCGACGTAATTATGAATATTATGTATTGTATATAATAAATTTTTTTTTTTTTTTTTTTTTCTTAAATGAATCCCATTTAAGAATTTATTAATTAATGCTTTTAAATATTATTTAATTATATCTAAGTTATATAATTGAAATAAAAAATTAAGAAAAAATCACATACAGAATTCTATTAAAATAGAAACAAAATATAAGAAAAACTCTTATTTAAGTATGAATATTAAAAAGTAAAAGAAAACAAATAATTTTATTATAAAAAAATAAGTAATTTTTTTAAAAAATTACTTAATTACATTTAATGTAAAATAAATGTTTTACTATTAAATAGAAATAAAACAAACATTAAATAAAATAAACATTAATTCTAATTATTAATATAGCAGAAAATAAAAAAAACAAAATATTGGTTGATTTATCATAAATGTAATTCATAGAAATCTCTCTCTTTCTATCTATATCTTTAACTCTTTATCTATAAATTTAACTCTTTACTACAAATACAAATAAACATATATTAAAAAATATGAAATAAAATATGTTGATTATCTATTTGAAATTAAAAATATATTTTATAATAAAAATCGACGAGCAAAAATAAAATAAATAAAACAAAAAACAATTTATTAAATTAAATATAAAACCATATTGTTAAAAACGATTCAATATACAGGCATCTAGTTTTAACAAATATAAAATTTATAAAGATTTAAAAAAATAAATACATCTCTGTGTAAATATTATATAACAATAATAAATACAAAATCAACACAGGAATAAATTTGCAAAACAAAAGAAAAATAGCAACAAAAAACAACAGAAGAGACTAAAGAAAATTAAATTTAAATAAAAATTATTAAAAAATAATAAATAAAATAGAAAAAACTTTGCAGTTTTTATTAAAAGTTTACAAAAGGTAAATAAATTTTTTTTCGTTGCTACAGTGAGCACAAATCGCTCATTTACTTCAAGAACGACATAAGCCAAAAAACGAGATTTTTGAGTTAAGGATGTAGAAATACGCGTTATATCAAGTTTTATATTCTGTAAAAATATCGCGCACATATCAATAATTTTTCTATTAATGTGAATGAAATTTGAAAACTTTGAATGTGATTTCTGCAAAACAAGTGTTTTTTTTTTTTTTTTTTTTTTTTTTTTTTTTTTTTGAGTAAATAAACAAAATGTAAAATGATCTTTTCAGGGTTAATAAAAATTGTGTAATCAAAATCATTGGTAATATGTTTGTAAAATGAAGTTGTTTGACCTTGGGTCTTCTGATTTTCTTCAAACTAAGAAGGCTCTTAAGATATGAAGTAAAATATCCATCTTACCTTCATTTTTAATTTACTAAATTTTTTAAAAATTGAATTGAAAATTTGCAAAAAAATGTCTTCTTTAAACTCCATAATTAAAAAATGATTTATGTCTCTTAAAAAAGTGCATTCATAATGCAAGTGAATTTTTCAGATGCATTTTTGTAGATGTTCTTCACCTTTAATTTTTAATATTTTTAGTTCCATCTTAAAAAATGGTTTAACAATTCAATTTAGATTTTTTTTGTAACGGAAATGTTTATTATATCGACAGTTTAATGAAAGAAAGCCTAAAAATGTTCATAGTGTCTTTCTATATTCATAAAACACAAATAGTCCACATATATTTATGTATGTCGATTTCAGTTTCGCAAAATTGCGAAATTTCGTTGTTTTATTTCTCTTTTTTACTATTTAAAAAACATAAAAAACAAAAGTATAAGTATAACACAATACTTCTGGAAAGGCTTTGTAGAATTCAATGATCTAAACGCTGTTTGAATTGTGATTACATCAGCTTTAGTAGAATGTTTAATAAATAAAAAATATTTAAAAAATGGATTTTAATGTTATTGCTTTTTTTAAATGCATTTTTCGTTGAATTATGCTATTTCAGATTTTTGATTTTATAGCAAATTTTTAAATTACTTGTAGCATTTCTTTTACAGATTTTTCTGATGTATTATTTTATAAAAAAAATATTAATAATAATTGTTAACTAGATTATTTTTAAATTTTTTTTATGGCTCTTGAAGAAAATTTTAAAATACTTTTACAAAGCATTGTTATTTCAAATTTTTGATTAATTTAAGCTTAGGCTTAGCCTTAACATGGCTCATATTTGATTGCGAAGAAATTAACACAACGCTTTGTAACGTACTACTACCTAACCTACCCTAAAATGTAATACTTTTGTTACTCAATCGATATTTTCTAGTAAGTTCAACAAAAAATTTAAAAAAAAAAACAAAAACGAACAGATTTTAAATCTGATATGTCATGTTTAGAAGATATTGTAATCAAGAAAGATATTTAAAACTAACGACAGTAAGAGTTATTACGAAAAGTGTGTGTTATATTTTTATTAGAACACACACTTTATATGAAAATTTGAAACATGTTTTTTAAAATTGTATTATGCATAGTAGATTTGTGCGTCCCAGAAATTTGAAATATTTATCTTATTGTAAAGATTCCATACTTTCCAAATATTCAAAAAAAAATCAAAAATTTTGCATTTAAAAAATGTATTTTTAAAAAATATTCAAACCGACATAAGCAAAATTAAAATGCCATTTAAATCAATAAAATTTACAAATCTGTGCGGAGATATTGATGTTAATTTTTTTTTTTTTTTTTTTTTGTTTTTGAGAAAGTGAGTTTTTGTAATTTCGCGAAATGGAAACTGAATTCGATAAATGGTGTAATGTGTATAAAAATTTTTATGGAAATTGAAAGATACCAGGTAAAAAAAATTCCTTTTTCGGGCGTTCTTTCATGGAATTGTCGATATATGTATATTTTTAAATTTTTCAGGAAAAAAATCCTAACACTTTTTTCAATGCAAAAAAATGAATATTTTGTATGTTTTCGTAAAGAGTGAACAATTTAAAACATATAAAACTACATACATAAGTAGATGTCCGTTTTAATTGGTTTAAAATATTAATATACGCTTTAAGTTATATAACTTAAATGAAATTTGAGTCATAAATTGCGTTAAAAATTAAACAAAAAAATCAAAAAAAAAAAATATGGTATTAAAATTTGAAAATTTTACTAATTTTTCATATAGTTTTATTTGGTGACATATTTTCGCAGTTTTTTATAAATAAAAAAATTGGTTAAAAAATGTTTGTTTTAAGGCCAAAAAAAAAACAAAAGTATTAAATAAATATGTCAAAAAAATGTATTTGCATTATAAATGTACTTTTGGATAATTATTTGTTTTTTAATTATGATATTAGAGAGTACTTAATTGCCTTTATAATAACTTTAAATCAATGAAATCGGACTTTAATTTCAAAAGAAATTACTTTATTAAAATTTTCGAAAATAAAATCACGATTTTTTTTAATTTTTAATGATAATGGTTTTACAAAGTATATAAGTACCAAATAGTAAGTACCATAGTTAAGAGCATAATTTTGCATATATTACACAATGTATTAGCTTTGAAGGTTTTTAGCATAGATTAATAACTAGATATTTATGTGAGAGGAAAAAACTGATTCAATTGCAAAAACCTAACTCATGCAATTACAAAATACATGTAGTCACATATATTTTGTTTTTGTGTTTTGAAAAAATGAGTACTTTTTTTGAAAATTTAGTTAGAATTGCCTCTCACATAAACTTCTAATATTTTAGGTGCAAAAATAAAATATTTTTTAACAATTGCTAAATGAAATAAAGTTAAATTTAGCCAGAAAACATGATTTTTAAGAGCACATTTTCCGATCATTTTTATGCGCATAAAACATTTTTTAGATAATATTTTTGGTTGCCCTGTTTATTATAAATGGCTAACAAAAGTAAAACATTGCTTAAGAAAATTAAAGATTTTTTAAATAATCGAATATAAAGCCAATTGGTGCCATTTTTTTTATATAATTTAATAAAAATAAAAAAAACTTTAAACCTAATACATATATTTTTAAGTTGAAATTCTTTAAAGAAATAAGTTTAAACTAAATTGTTGGAATTTAATTTTAAAAAACTTACCCAACATTCGTATATCCCTCCTTCAAATTTATTTGTTTTGTTTTATTATATTTTGATATTAATTACACAGTGCGACAGTGAAAATATATGTTTGAAATGGCCTAGTGTACGTTGCAGACCACACTGAGTAGATCATTATGTCATTCTTAAAATTTAATATTTTAGATAAAAGAGAAATCAAGCTTTCTAATTATATATGTACATTATTAATACAGCAGAAAACAAATGAGAAATCAAGCTTTCTAAATATATATGTACATTTGTTTACATTATATGAACTATAGCTGCAATATTTTTTAAAATATATGAAATTATAATTTTTTTCATCATCCAAGGCATTAAAATAACAGAAAAGATTCCACGGAATTTAAAAAAAATTGAAATAAATGAAAATTGCCAAAATTTTTAAAAATATTTCAGCAAAAGTTAGAGAAATGTAAACAAATGTATATATATATATATATTTAGAAAGCTTGATTTCTCTTCTATCTAAAATCGTTAAAAAAAATTTTAATTGGTAGAAAAAATAATTTTTTATCGATAACTTTAGATTTTGAGGGTGTAATGAAAAATCTGAGAGTTACAAAATTATCTACTCAACAGCCCACACTAGGTTACTTCATCCAACTTTTTCCATTTTATCACATAGTGTTATTCATTATAAGGTTGCCTTCCGTTACCGCCAACCGTAAGCATATTTTATCATTACCGTTGACGCAGAACAAATCCGCTAACCGCTTTAAAACTTTTAATGAACTCGCAAAAACATCGCTAATCTAAAAACTTTTCGACTTTTATATTACAAATATCGCTATTTTCCGTTACCGAAATTCTGTAAATGAAACAAATAAAATGTTTATTAGATCTTAAAGTTAGATTTAAAATAAAGTAAAGAACATAAATCAAAAAAGTTTTCAATAATAAAATTGTATACCTGTACCGCATACTGCTATATCGCAATTTTTTCTTATTGAGAACGAAATCGCAAGAAAAATTCGCTATTAAAAGACGTTTCGACGCGCAACCTTTACATTATATTAATTGATATTCCATTTTACTCCAGAAAATAAAGCAAAAAATTGCTTGATGGAAGGAAGCAAAATTTTGGCATATAGCTTCGTCTTGGTGATTTTATACTTTACACGCGAGTTATTTACGGTTAAAGGTAAAAAAAACTCGGTTTTTCCATATATCTCGCTTATTATGCATCGCACATGTTTTGATGCCATTACAACATTTATAGAGTATAAAATTTCACACAATTTTGTTAAAGTATATTTTTATATACCATCATTAGTTTTGGAATCATAGCACATTTTATGTTCGATTTTAAAGTTTTTTATTATCCGCTATATTTCAGAACGGTATCGCAGAATTGTAAGGATAATTATACCATCCATTAACTATAGATATGTACTCATCTCTTGTTATGCAAATTATAGAAAAAGTACTTCCTAGTCCATGTTAGGGTGTCCGCGAGTTCTAAATTTTTAATATCATTAGATGCTAAAGTTACAATTAAAAAGACTTCGAAAACATATTCTTACAAGTGAGAGGACTGCCTCTACAAATTTTTATTAAAATTGGACCACGTTTAAACCTAACACTCAAATAAATGTTGTAGAATTTTCGGACTTGCGGATACTCTAACATGGGCTAGGAAGCACTTACTCGACAATTTGCGTAGTAAAAAATTAGTACATATCTATAGTTAATGGATGGTATAATTATCTTTACAATTTTGCGATACCATCCTGAAATATTGTGGATACTAAAAAAAATTAAATCGAATATAAAATGTGTTGTAACTCCAAAACTAATGACGTTACATAAAAATATACTTCAGCAAAATTGTGGGAAATTTTATACTCTATAAAGTTGTGTTAGACTAATGCGCTTCACATTGCAATATTTAATTATTTACAAAATAATTCAAAATTATTTACGAAATAATCAAAATCCACCATGAAATTAATTTTTTTAACACTTATTAATTTTATAATTAATGCATTTTACCTATTTTCTCTTCAAACTAAAAAACTCTTTTTATATATTTTTAAAATAATATAATAATTTATCACTTAATTATTACCCCTAATTACATATTTGTATTTTAAATAACTGTTCCCTTTTATATATGTAAACGTTTTTCTTATTGCCTTTTTTATATCTACACATACATACACACTTTTATTTTTTTACAGAAACAAATTTTTTCATACACAGTTTTTTCCTTTTCATTAAACATAATCTCAAATATTAAACCGCCAACTTTTGGCACACAAATTTCAACTTTGAAACTAAAAAGTGGCGCTCCACCATTAGAACTTCTATTAACCTTAAAATTTTTAAGACTATTCTAACACACTAAACACCCATACCCTCCTACCAACACTTCTTCAACAACTTTTTTCTTCCAATAGCCATTTTGTCAACCGCCATAAGAGATTCCTTCTAATTGGAATTTAAACCAAATAATTTTATATTTTCATTAGACTTTTTAACAATTCTTCATTAAACACTAATTAATTAAACACTTTTCATATATTTTTTTAACTATTTGCAATAATAACTGAATTATTAACTTTTATTAACAAAAATTACAAGTTGACATTATTTAAGTAATACGCGCACTCGTTAAACCGACAAAAAATACTAGTAAGAGTGGGAGATGCAAGAAATCGCATAATTTATAAAACAAGGCTAGAAGTGAAGGTGACAAGTTGTTAAAAAAAAACAAAGTAAATATATTTTACACCAATACATTCTTAATACATAGAATTTTACTAATGGAATTTCCGTTTGAACTCATGTCATTACTACAAGTTCCTTTTATGCATATACACATTTAATAAAGAGAGACTGAGAGAGTATAAAAAAATTGCGCGCAAAAATGGCTAGTATAAAAAATTACGCGGAAAAGTAAAATTAAAAAAAAGTGAGAGTTGCAAAAAAAGATTTTTTGTCAATTCTCATCTCATTGCAAGTTTTTTTCCTTCTTAGTTTTTTCTTTCCTAGTTAATACTTAAGCCCCAGTTAGTAGATTCGTAACAGAGACACATACGTGAGAATACGTAAAAACATAATTGAAATAGGTATTTAGATAAACACGTATCAAATAAATATGTAAATGTGTTGTATATGTAACAGATTGAGTTAGCTGACATTTTAAAGCACATTACGAATCTTCTAACTGAGGCTTTAAAAGGAGACTGTGTAAATAAGACAGATGAGCGAGAGTAAGGTTACCAAAGTTTTATTTATTAGATATTTAATGGATTAGTTAAGGAAACGGATATGAGTAAATTGTCTAGGAAATTTTAAGTTTATATTATTTTTACTATTTGTTAATTGTTATTTGAATTAGCCCTCATACAAATGAAAATGATATTTAGTATAAAACTTTTCGATAAGCAAAATTATACATTAGAGTGCCCCGTTGAAAAAATGGAGAAAGAGTACTTAAACAAGCTGAATATAGGAAAAATATTAAAAACAAAAATTTAATTGATCTTCAATTCCCTACCTGCCATTGAAAATCACTGGCCTGGTCAATTTTATAAAAAAAGTTCTTTTTCTCGAAATTGGTCTCAAAATTAATTTTGAACTTTTTACGAAAAACATATGTACATAAAGCATGTGAACGAAAATTGCTTTCCATTTTGAATTGTAAATATTATAGCCGCTGTGAATGGTAATAAGTTTTTGATTCTGTAAAGTCTTGTGAATATGCATACATAAATACACTTTTCTTTTTAGTTTCAATAAGTCAAACAACAAAAAATCTTAAAATTTTGTAAAAAAATACATACATTTTACCGTGTAAAATAATAGTGCAAATTGCCGATTTACGTTTTCAAGTATATTAAAAAAATTCGATGTATAAATACATATATATACCGAATATAAAAAATTTTTACATTTTTCATAAAGAAGCATAAAAAAATTAAAAAACTTCAGGCGCATACAAAAATGCACTTGCAAAAATAACAGTTTTTTCATAAACTTAAGAATTACTCCCTTTATTGTAAAGAATTACACTAAACAAATTTGTTTAGTAATTACTTTACAAAAATAAGCATAATATCCCAATAGTGGAGCATAATGACGGTCTATAAGATTCAGATATCCATTAATTATGGTATTTCGCCCAAAAAATGTCACAAAGTCCAAAAACATAGGGTTTGCTTGCGGTTTTACGTGAACTAATATTTATTAATATCTGTTCTTTAATTTTTAATGGTATCGGGTTCGAGGATTTACCTTATGATACCCTAAGTCCAACTTGATTACTTTTCATTTGTGACAGTTTTTTATTGACAAAAACCAAAATTTTGATGTGTTATATATATTTACCATAATTTAAGACTTTCCACTTTCATACGTTAAGAAAAAAGTAAGTGAATGTTATTATGATTGACTATCTCAGATTTTTATTTTCCCCCCCTCATTAAAATTACATCGTGCATCCAATTAGGCACTATCTTCACGTCTAACATTCTGTCGCTGCCTTTGTAAGTCCATATAAGCCGCTTTGTTACTACTCCAACTTTATTTTTATAACTGCGAATTCATATCCTAAGACGTGTAATTTTAATATAGTGATAGAGAAATATTGAATTTAGGCTTAATGCATAAAACTGACATTAAAACTGACAGTTGAGATAAATCGTACTTCAAAAATAATGGAATTGGATTAATGGTGTCATAAGGTAAATCCTCGATCCAATTGAAAATTTGTATAAGTAAATCATATTTTATGCAAAATCGAACACAAGTCCCACATTTTTGGACTTTGGTAAATAATTTCCACGAAATACCCTAATAAAAGGATATCTGAATTTCATAGACTCCTTAGACCGCCGTTATTCTGCCGTATTGGGAAATTATGCTTATTATGTAAAATAATTAAATAACTTTATTTAGTGTATTTTTAGAATAAATGGACTAATTTTTAAGAAAGAATAAAATTTTAAAAAAGAATAAAAAAAACATTTAATGCGGTTTTTTGATATTCCCGAAAATGTAAATCGGCAATTTGCACTTTATTTTACTGTAGGATATGTACTTCTCTAAATCTGCGAACTTTATAGATTACTAGCTTAACCCGGTATGCCTCGCTACAACTATTGATGCAAAAAATAATACTACTTTTAAGAATATTATTCCTACAAAATCTTAAGACTTTCGATGTTACAGTTCCCCCAATACCTACCCGTATTTTCATAGTGAATCTTAACGGAAAATTTTTCACAACAAATCTTAAAAATATATGCTGTATATATATATATATATATATATATATATATATATATATATATATATATATATATATATATATATATGTATATATTAATATATATATATATATTTTTGTATGGGGCAATGGGGCAACCACTCTCCCTAGACTTGTCCGCCCTTTCTTCATCTCAATTGTGATTCTTAATGAGAAAATTATTTCCACCAAATCTTAGGAAATTCTCTGCAATAGTTATGAAATAATTTGGATTTACTTTATATGGGGCTAACACTCCCCCTAGACCTGTCCGATTTTTTTCATCTCTATTGTGAATGTTAATAAGAAAATTATCTCTACAAAATTTTAAGACTTTCCCTGTAGCGTTTAGATATGTAATAATTATCATTTGCTTTGTATGGGTGCTATCACTCCTTAGTTTTCATCTCAACTAAATTGGACATCTGTTGTCGACATAGCATCAAAAAGTACATAAACCGTATAAAAATTTTAAACCTTTATAATTTAGGAATTTTTGCAAAAGATCTTAAAAGAGAATGTAAAAAAGTGTTCAAAAAGTTTTTCTCTGAAATTTTACAATTTTTAAATTATATAAGAACTTAAATAGCTTTAAACTCATTCTCATTTCTAAACCCAATCAGTTAAATGTTTAATATATATTTAAAACTACTCATGCATTCTCATAACTATTTCTTCTGAAAATAATCATTTTCAAAATTTCCGTTTCCTTAACCAACTAACCAATAAACTAACCATTGGCAACTCTATTCTCTCACAGTCTTTTTTTTATTAAGTGATGCCAACTTTTTTATAATTTGAGCATTTATTAGAATTATATTTATATTATATAAAATAAATATTAAAAATTTGTTATCAAAGATTTTAGCTATAAAAATAATAAAAGGTGTTATTTATGATTACCACGTATATATGTATATCGGTTGTAGTGGAATTTTCTATTTGGAATTTTCTATTTTCTATAGAACATACTCATATATGTAGTATTTTTATTAATTTGTTTTTCTTAATTATAGGAGTGTTTCTTTTAAATACTTAGTTAAAATGGATAAATTTAAAATCATAATCTTACAAGACTTAAATTATATTTATTCGTAATAATGTTATTATTACGATATATAAAACAAAACCTGATATATATCCACTTAATTACTATACAATTACATTTCCTAATAAATCGAGCCTATATTGTTTATTTAACTGCTTCACATATTAAATAACTAATATATTGTAATAGTTTAAAAAAAGACTATGAAAAAAGCTTCGATAATCCGGATTAGGATTTGCGTTCAGTTATCTCTATTATAGAGTTTATAATGTACTTATTTTACGTTTTGCCATAAAATCCAATGTAATTAATAAAAATCTTATTTTTTTGTAAAAAAAAATAATAATAATAAAATATTTTATTTATAATAGATTTTTTAATGATTAATAAAACTACAATAAATAAATTTATTAACTTCGATTTGCGAATTTTTAATTAAATTAAAAGCTTTACAAAAATAAAGAATTTTGTATTTTATTGGTAATGTCTAAAAATTCTACAGAAAAGTACTTAAAAAGTTTGGTATTAAAAAAGTCATATAATCATATAAGATTTATTTCATAATAACAATTTGTTATTAATTTTTTTAAACCAAATTAAATTTCATATGACATTTTTATATCCTGCTGGATAGGCTGTTATAAATTATTGCGTATATGTAAGTAGGTATCTGTTATATGGTTCTTGATGTTACTATAAGATTCTAGAGCAACGGTTCTCAAATGAGGATCCGCGACCTACAAGAATTACGCGTAATTTTTTTTTTTTTTTTTTTGTCTATAAATGACTAATTTGCTCCACCTAATTTGAATAATTTTTAAAATTTACTTACAAAAATAAAAAAATATATAAAATCAATTGTTACCAAAAGCAGTTGTAACATGTTAAATAATTAAATTACAATTATATTAACATTGGATTACAATTACAATGGACCTATCATTATTTCGTTTTCATAAATGAAAAAACTGAAAAAAATTTGCATATAATGCCGAAAAAACTCAAGAAAACTTTTTAATAAACTTTATAATTTTCTACTGCAAAAGTTGAAAAAAAAAATCTATGTACCAATTTTGAAAGAATTTTATGGGTAAACCTATCATTATTTCGGTGGATGTATAACATTCTTACTCTTTCAAACATGTTTTATGTCTATTTACCATTCGTATTGTAAATTAATATGAAGTCACTTTTTAATAAGTTTTTATTAAAAACAAAATTAAAAACTTTTTAACTAAAATTAATATTAGTATAATTCTTAAATTTAATTTTTAAAATTATTTATATTTAATTGGAAAAAACATTAATTTAACCTTATTGTTGTGATATCCATAAAATAAACTAGAAAATATAAAATATAATTTGTATATAATATAATTTGTTTTATTAAAATCTATACCATAAACATGGATTAGTGTAAAAAGACACACTTTTTTGTAACATCTGTATGTGTGTTGAAAAAATAGTTGTTTTAAAAATTACTCCCACCTTCACATTTAGCCTTATTCCACATCCCAATTTTTTGCATTTTTCCTACTCGTAACTTTTTTTGCCGGTTTACCGGCAGCACTGTTTGGCAAGTAATCTTTTTTATTGGTTTTTTGTCGTTTACTAAAAAAACGCTCTTCAACGCGATTTTTTTACTCTCTCCCAGTCCCTTTTTATAAATGTATGTATGTATGTATGTATAATTTAAACAGGTGACCTCACTTAATCAGCTGATAATTTTTTTAGTACTTAGAACAATCAAACAGTGTTATCGTTTGATTTAGTCGCCAACCTCTTTTTCTTCCACCTAGTAAATTTTTTTTCCCTTTTTTAAAATGGAGCTAAATGGCGACTTTTAAAGATTATTTGCTAAATGACGAGAAACTAATTTGTTTGAAATATTTGGAACCGTTAAATATTAATTTAAACGAAGAAATTAATTATTTTGTAAGTGTTTCAACACTTGTACAACTATGTACAACTATTTAAAACTTCAAATTCCGAAACTTTTTGGTCCGGATTGTCAAAATTAAAAAACAGATTTGATGAATACTTATATCCTAATTTATGTTTTTAGTTTGGTTTATAGTTTTTTTTTTCTAATTTATCATTAGTAAAAAATAAATAATCCAACAGACCTAAGGTTAACACTTGTGAATCCATGCTTTCAGTCCTAAATTTTTTATTTTATTTTATTTTAAAAATTATTATAAATAAATTATTTTGTTATTAATAAAATTGAATTTAGTAGTTTTTTTAATACACTATTTTTTGTTTTTATCGAATAAGGAAATTTTGAGGAGTTTTTTTTAGGTATTGAAGCCCTTTTTTCAAAAAATCCCATTTTTTGGCAACTTTGTTTTTTGAAATCCTCTTTTTTGGACACTTTTAAAAAATTTTCAACGGTGATGCTGCTGTCAAACTTCGTATAAAGACAATTTTTGCTTACCCGCGGAAATGTCAAACTCCATGTATAAAAAAAATTAATGAATTCGCTGTATTGTAGTTTTTGTGGAACTGCCGAAAGAAGAAAATATGAAGATCTTCATAAAATGTGGCGCTGTTATTGAAAAAAGTCGTCCAAGACCAATTCATTAAAATAGAGCACTTCAGCTTTAGTTTTGTTAAAATATAATTCATTATCTGATGTCTTTGAAATTCGAAACATTTTCACTTCAAATCGATTTTCATAGTATAGAATCTTGAAGTTTTTAGTAAGGAAAATACATATATTTTCTCTAATGTAGTTTGTTTGCCCTATAAATTGTCCTAATAATGTGTCAACTTTTTTGGGAACTCGAAGAACCAGCATTTAATCGGAGATACTGTTCATTACAAATTAATTATTACTTTTGAACACCAATTGTAAATCTACATTAAACGTATTAAGGAAAACATATTCGAAAATGATATATCTCTAAAATATATTTTCATTTAAAAATGTTTAATACGAATTTGGCAGTATTAAATAACTCTAGGGAGAACTTCAGTACTTTTGAATGTTAAATAGTATCAAAAAAGTGCTATAGTATCAACTTTTCATCTCTGCTATGTATTTATGTATGTTTGAAAGGAACAAGAAGTAGTATGGGTATGAAAAACGGAAATTTTCTTTATTGAAATCTATTTCATTACAATATATTGGTGTAAATATTTACTTTGTTTTTATAAGTTCTATATGAAAACATAAATATAATTTTATTTCATAAATTACTTCTACCTTGTTCTATAAAACATGAATTTTTTTGTTTGCTTTTTCTTTCGATTTATCAAGTGCGCATTTTGCTTAAGAAATATATCCAAATAATGTCTTTTAGTATTTTCTGAGCATGTATAAAAAGTACTATAGTTAATGATTAGTTTTCAAACAGAAATTTCCTTTTAAAAACTACCTTATAAGAATGTATTGGTGAAAAAACTTTTACTTTGTTTTTATAACAACCGTATGTGAAAACTTAAAAATAATTTTGTTTCATAAATTCCTGCCATCTTCATTTCTAGCCTTGTTTTGGAAATCATGTAATTTCTTGCAACTCTAACTCGGTTTAGCAAAAGCGTGTATTATTTAAATAATGTCTCCTTGTAGTTTTTGTTAATAAAAGTTAATAGTTCGGTTGTTATTGCAAATAGTTAAAAAATATATTGAAGCTTTGTTAAAAAGTTTAATAAAAATATGTAATTAATTAGTTTAAATTCTAATTAGAAAAATCTCTATTATGACTAAGTCATTTAGCGGTTGACAAAATGGCTATTAGAAGAAAAAAATTGTAGATGAAGTGTTGGTAGGAAAGTATGTGGATGTGTGTCTCAAGTTTAATAAAAGTTCCGCCAGCGGAGCACCTCTTTTTAGATTCAAGGTTAAATTTTGTGTGGCAAAAGTTGGCGGTTTAATAATTTAAGCTATGTTTAATTTAATGCAAAAGAAAAAATTGTGTTGGTGAAGAAATAGTTAGTGTGTTCGTAAAAAATTAAAAAAATGTGTGTAGGTATGTTTTGAAACGCAAAATATAAAAAAAGTAGTTTCAAATAAGAAATACGAACAAATTAATAAAAAAAAAAAATAAATTTGTTTAGTAATAAAACATTATAAATAAATTTTATAATTAATAATGTCACGAACTAGTTAATAATAATTAAATAAATGTAAAATAAGCAAATAAAAAGTAAAGGTTGGATAACGAAATGATTTTTTACACTCGCGATATTTTTGGTGATTTGGTAAGCGGTAAAGGTATGTCATTTTGAATATTATACATTTTTCCTTTAACAATTAATACACATTTACTTTTTTTACAGAATTTCGATTACGAAAGATTAATATGAATATGCTCCCGAAGTGATCGGTTACGATACTTTTATTTATCGGTCATT
Source organism: Protocalliphora azurea (assembly GCA_932274085.1). Classification (NCBI taxonomy): domain Eukaryota; kingdom Metazoa; phylum Arthropoda; class Insecta; order Diptera; family Calliphoridae; genus Protocalliphora; species Protocalliphora azurea. The sequence goes on along the minus strand of OW026519.1, from coordinate 141,685,735 downwards.
ATTCTTAAACGATCGGTTAAGATTGGTAAGCGATAATAAAACATTTTATATCGGTAGTGCTTGTTTAACGATAATATTTACTTACGGTTTGCGGTAACCCACCCTTATATAACAAATTAGAATGTTAGAATGAAAAATCACTTGACAAATGTTCTAATATAAGTAATAGGTCTTATTAATAGCTAGGTTTATTAATATGTTCCTAACTCAGTACTTAACTTCCTTATTAACAAAGGCGAAATTTAATTTTTAAAACGTTCTAAAGATCTAATTTTTCATTATAATAAGACAAATGTTATATTATTTCCTTAAAATATAAATTTTTTTGTTAATTTAATATATCAATTTTTTAATTTGTTTAAAATATCCATGTTAACCAAATTGGATCCTTGGATTTTTGCTTACAAATTCTACAAACTCTCCTCTATTTAAATTGCTCCAAAACTTATCAATCAATTTCAATTTAAAAATGTTTGAGGGTTATTAATTTTTGAATTTTTTTTTAATTTAAAGGACCTTGTCTGATTAATAGATCTTAATGTATAAATATTTATAGATTTTAAATTTTATCATTAAGAGTCTTATGCTACTATTAAAATCATATAAATCTTATATTCTGATAAAAAGTAGAATTCAAATTACCTCCAAATTATACTTACGTATGTACATTAGAGTGACCCCAAAGTGAAAAGTATCGATGTTACCATTCTAAGATACCGTTCCCAAAATTTTGGTCTTCACATTATCCTCTCGTGAGCTATATCAAAATGAAAAGACGTCCTTTTTTCGAGTTTTTATGATTTTTTCGTATTTCTGCCAAAGTAAGAATATGAAAATTTGATATCACAAGAAATGTCTTTAGTATGTGCATTTAATAACATAATTAAAATTTATAACTAAATCCAAATAAGTCCGAAATTTTGCAAATTTTCGAAAAAAAATTCGATATTTGAATTTTTACATACAAATATTTCAAAAAATAAGACCAAAATAATTCAATATCCAAAAAACACGAAAAAAGGATATTTTCCATTTTGGTCCAATTCACGGAAGGATAATGTCAGGACAAAAATTTTTAGAAACGGTGTCTTAGAATGAAGTAAATTTTCATTTGAGCTGGGAACATCGATATCCTTATTTTCTTTCCATACAAACAGGGCCACCCTAATGTACATACATAATTTTTTAATCTGCTCAAAAAATATTACAAAACTTTTAAATAAATAAAAAATGGGAAATCACAAAAAATGGTACATTAGTTTAGCTTTTCGAAATGCAAAAAAAAAAAAATACAAAATATTAAATTAAAATTGAAAATCACAACAAAATTCTCCTTTTTATTTCTTTTTATAATAAAGTTGGATATGTTTCAAATAAAACTCATTCAAATCAATTTATGCATTGCTTAGAATTAAAATTTGTATTTTATTAAACAAATCAGAAAAAGCGTTCACGAGCTAAATATTTTGCTAATGACAAAATTTTATACTTTATTAAAAGAACTAAGCTCGATTTATAATTTCTGAGCCTTATTTGTAATTACGTGCAATTTTTATCTAAATTAAGCATTAATTTCAATTTTTTAAAATTTTGAAAATTTCCAACCGCCATAATTTTGTATTGAAATTAGTTAAATTAATTGCACACTTGAAAAAAAAAACAGAAAATAGAATAATTGGTTTTAAAGTAGGGATCATACAAAATAACTAGAAGTCCAATTCTTTTAATTCGCTCAGCAAAAAAAATTACTCTCTTCACACGTATAAATAGTTCTGAACAAGGTAAATTAATCAGGTAACGAAATTTAAACAGCTTCTTTTTGGCAGCAATATGGCGGCTTGTGTTATGAAATCTGAAGTGTCAAATTGTTTATGTTTACAATCCTTAACCCCAGGTCTACAACTGAGATTAACGCTGATATAATATGTGAGATAACGCCGGCAGAGGAGAGTAACCATTTTGTTTATATTATGTTAAATCTTAAATAAGGGGTACACGTATTCTAATAAATCCTATAAGATATCATTATTTTTAATCAGTCGCAGAGAGAACATCTCCTTTTTATTTAAGCAATTCGCACTTTTTAACACAATTTTTATAAAAATGTTTTTTAACATGTAAAATAAACATTAAAGGAAACAATTTTACAAAAAAAAAAACGTTGTTTTTCAGTCATTTCAAAAATACATATGCACACACACAAACAAACTCGTATATGTGTATTTTTTTGACAGTTCATCTTATAAGATAGTTGTGTAGAGAAATCTCATCACAACAGTCTCATAATACATCTTATAATACTAATATTTGAATCTACACGTGAAATAATTCTCTCAGAGAGCGAATTTGACACTCTCTGACACAAAAATCATACATATTATGTTACGTCTAGACGGGCTGTAAAGGCCTTTAAGACGTGCATTTAATGACATAACCAAAGTTTTTGACCAGGTACAAATGAGTCCGAAATTTAAAAATTTTCGCAAATAATTTGAATTTTTTACATATAAATATTTTACAGTTCCAGAAAGTTTTGGTAAGCCATCCTAAATTAAAAAAAATATTTGATAACCATTTATTACTAATTTATTATTTACCACCATTACCATCATTTAGTCTGTATTTTTTTTTATGAAAATATACATTTTTATTTCGAATATAACTAAAAATAATGTTAGAAATTCACATTTACGTATGTAAATATGTTATATTATATAAACCAACACAATAGAGGGAAAGTGCATTAGAGAATTTGTGTTTATTGGGTTAAAGTCATTTACATTACTAACATCTGCTAGAAGTAACATTTTTCTCACAAAAATGTCTTCTTCACGGCTCAAAAGTACATCAGCTAATAAAATTTAAACACCAAATTGGAAAAAATGTTTGTTTCCTTTTTTTAAGCATTCTTTTTAAGAATTTTTATGATTTCTTAAAGGAATTATATATAAAAATATGTATAAACTATAAAAAATTATAAGGAATTGCAGAAAAAAAAACAAAAAATTTTTTTTTAACTAAACACATGATTTAAAATATGAGTAATAAAATATTAGAATTCTAAGTTTCTAGCTTCTAAAGTGGCGGCATCAGGGAAATACAAATGTTTCGAAAGTAAGAACGACAAAAACGCTTGGCCACCCACAACCAAGAAAAGAAAATACAATTTACGTTTGCGGCCGCCAGTATAGTCCAAATGCTGTGGATTGCCATAGGGATCATAATTAATGGCACCGCTGGGGTTAGTGGGGGAAGATTCATGTAAAACTTTTGTTTTTAAGGTGCGCAACTGAAAATTGAAACAAAAAAATAAATTAAAGGAATCGAAAATGTTATTTCTTAAGATTAAACTTACCAAAAAGAAGCCCAATGACAAACTGCAATATGTTAGCGCAATATAGTAGCCAAAACCATGAAATAGTGTGCTCACTAGCAAACATGCCACTATAGTAACAAATTTATAACCCGAAAATGCCAACAAGTCCAAAGTTTTTAGGTTCGTTTTAATATTAACCACATACAATGTTATCGAGTATACAACCAATTCAAAAATGCTTGAAGCCAAAGCACTCGAAGCCTCAATGCTTAGTTTTTCTGGAGTAAAACGATTTTGTAAACCCAACATTAGGCCGGCCACAACGACATATGTGATAAAGGCCATAGTGGGTATGTATAAGTCGGGAGCGTTGATATCGTAACGAGGTTGTACAGGTTGTTCTTGATCGTATTTAAGCGACCAATCCTGGAATTATCAAGATAGGAATAATAGGTGTAATTTTTGTGATAAAATCTAATAAAAAAAAGAAATATATATATATATATATATATATATATATATATATATATATATATATATATATATATATAGCTATATATATATATATATATATATATATATATATATATATAGCTGGTCTGTAAAACTAGTGTCATTTCTAATAGAAATTCCAATTTTATAAAAAAAAACAAAATTTTTCAATTTTCCAGCAACGTTCTTTCAAAAGATCTTTCTGGAGGAAGTGCACAATAAAGGTTGAACATATGGGGAAATGTCGATTTATAAATTTATTTTCCCAAATTTTATTTTCCCAAAGTTTCACAAATATATATACAAATATATATATATACAAATATATATATATATATATATATATATAAAAGAATCTAACATCTTACCTTGTGTGTAAATGGGAAGAACAGCAAACGCAACTTATTAATAACATAATTATTATCGACAGCAAAATAGTACTTCAATTTCGACACTGGAACCCATTTCGTAAACTGATTCTCTACCATTTGTTTGCCTTGGTCAGCTAAACGTTGACCATACTGCATAGCCATATCCTGGACAATGGGTTGTTGAAACATAGCGAATTGTGGAAATTGACCAGCAACTCCCGGTTGTTGGGCTTGAGAATCAAATAGAGCTCCTCCTGTTGACGCCACACCAGGTACCGAACTGTACTGTGGTGGTTGTTGGGGCTGAGGAGAGGGTGAGGCATAGCCATAGTTTTGATTAGGCATAGGCATGCCACCATTATTGAAGGTATTTGCCTGTGGAGCTTGCATTGGTTGTAAAGGAGCAGCATAGGAGCCAGCTGCTATATTGCCACCTGACTGCATCATAGGATCCAATACAGTAGGACCCGGTGATGGTTGCATATAGGGGGAAGCATTGGGCATGGGAGCAGCAGGTCCCATAGCATTAATATCACTAACACGTTTGATTTTACGGCCAGGACCGGAAGCTTAATAAATTTTACAAAATAAATATTAGTAACATAATCATTTTAAAACAATTAACACCAGGCAAAGAAACAAAGGAATTTTGCAAGCTACAAACATTGGACAAAATAGATAGAGTTCAATTAAGGATAATAAAGACAGCAGACACAGGAAAAATGTTGTTGGTAGAGATGCAGCAAAGACTAATTTTGTTAGTATTTCGACCAGTTTTAGCAACAATTTTAATTTTCTGATAATAAAAATTAAACAAACATTAGGAAAATTTAACAAGATTTAAGAAAATATAAATTATTTCCTTTTGTGATCTTGCTTTTTTAAGTAAACATTTTTTTATAACAAAACTCTTGTTAAGGGTGTTGATGGTACTTGCGTATATTTCCTTGGTTTTTTCCTTACAATTTTCCCACTTACGATTCCTTATGCCCGCATTTGCATTGTTATACATTTTGACTTCCTTCTTGTTAGCTTTTTATAGGCTAAATATGATTTCAGGCTGATAAAAATTAATTAAAAATTATTTCTAATTTCTAATATAACTCTTCTTTTAACCACATCACCACTAGCCGCTGTTACTGATTAGTTGTTGTTTTAAGTATTTTTAGTGCCATTTTGTATGAGTAGAATAGCAAGAATACTAATTTATGCAAACATGTACATTACATCAACAGCTGATTGGTGATGTTTACGTTTATTTGGCTTATCCCAGGTCTACAACTGAGATTAACATAGTGTCTACATTAGAGAATTTTTTATCAAGACAAACGTTAAACTTAACCCAAATTTTTGTAAGGTGGCAACAGTTGCACAAAAACAAAAATATGGCTTATTCATTATTGTTTTTTATATATGCAGTTTGACAACTGTAACAACCAAAATAATAATCATCTGCTCAACTAAGGTTACCTTATATATATTCGCACTGATTTTGACATTTGTTTTGATAAAAATTTGCCTAATGTAGACACTAGGTAACGCTGTTATAATATGTGAGATAACGCCGGCAGGGGAAAGTAAATATTTTGTTTATATTATGTTAAATCTTAAATAAGGGGTACACGGATTCTAATAAATCCTATAAGATATTATTATTTTCAATCAGTTACAGAGTAAACAAGTTCTTTTTATTTAAGCAATTCGCACTTTTTTAACACAATTTTTATAACAATGATTTTTAACATGTGAAACAAACACTAAAAGGAAACAATTTTACAAAATAACATTGTTTTTCAATAATTTCCAAAATACACATGCACACACACAAGCAAACTTTCGTGTATGTGAAGAGAAATCTCATCACAACAGTCTCATAATACTTCTTATAATACTAATATTTGAATCTACACGTGAATTAATTCTCTAACAGCCCGTCTAGACGTAACATAATGTGTAAGATTTTTCTGTCAGAGTGTTAAATTCGCTCTCTGAGAGAATTATTTCACGTGTAGATTCAAATATTAGTAGTATAAGATGTGTTATGAGACTGTTGTGATGAGATTTCTCTACACAACCATCTTATAAGATGAACTGTCAAAAAACACACACACACGCGGAAGTTTGTATGTGTGTATATATTTTGGAAATTACTAAAAAAAACAATGTTTTTTGTAAAATTATTTTCTTTTAATGATTGCTTTACATTAAAAAAATATTTTTATAAAAATTGTGTTAAAAACGTGCGATTTTTTTTTAATAAAAAGCACATGTTTATTCTGTGATTGATTGAAAATAATGATATCTTATAGGATTTATTAGAGTACGTGTACCCCTTATTTAAGATCAAACATAATATAAAAAAACGGTTACTCTCTTCTGCTTGCGTTATCTCACATAATATGTCAACGTTAATCTCAGTTGTAGACCTGAGGTAAGAGAGCGAATTTGACACTCTCTGACACAAAAATCTTACATATTATGTTACGTCTAGACGGGCTGTTACCTAGTGTCTACATTAGGCAAATTTATATCAAAACAAACGTCAAAATCAGTGCGAATATATACAAGGTAATCTTAGTTAAACAGTTGATTATTATTTTGGTTGTTACAGTTGTCAAACTGCATATATAAAAAAGAATAATGAATACCCCATATTGCTGTTTTTGTGCAACTATTGCCACCTTCCACAAATTAAGTTTGACGTTTGTCTTGATAAAAAAATCTTTAATGTAGCCAATATGTTACGTCGAGCATAGCCGTTTATTGTCAATATTTTAATTCAAAGTATTTGTTAAAAATAAATTATTATATTCATTTTGTATTTTTAGAAACAAAATAGTTTCAAATAATTTTGTAATACAATTTTCAGTTACTTGAAATTAATTTGGAATAAAATTATTTAAACATTATTCCATTTGTTAACAAGTCAGATTAAAAAAAATTTCAACAGAAGTATTCGAATATACATTTGTAAATCAAATTCCGAAGTAAGTCAAATTCCGAAATCTTGAATACAAATAGTATTTATTTTATTTCCTATTTTAAAAATGAAATAAAATCTGTTTTGAAAAATTTGATTTTTTTATTCATAGAAAATTTTTTAATATTTTTAAATTTGTTCAAATTATTTTAAATTTATTTGGAAAAAGAAGAATAAGTAATAGTTTTTTAATAATGTAACTATTTAATGCGTTTAAATAATAATATTTAATAACGCCACCAATAAACTATTGGACCCAGCAAAAAAAAAAAAAAAAAAAAAAAGAACTTAAAAAGATCCGAAAAAAATCATGATTTTAACATTGTGTTGCAGTTGAAATGAAGTACTTAGTAATATAAAAGAAGTTCTTTTTTAACCCATGGTTGTCATTTGTAGGATGTTCTTCTTTTATGCTTTTTGTTCATTGCTTTTGAAGTACTTCTCTTAAAACTATATTGTAAAAAATGTAAATATGATTTCAGCTTTTTTAATAGATAATAAAATACTTTACCATTTGTGAAATTATTATTTTCTTAGAAAATATTCACCTCTTTCCTTCTAAAAATACATTTATTTTTTTTTTACTTTTTTGGAAGTAATTTTTATTAACAAAACAAAATATGCACTTAATTCCACTTTTTTAGAAGCAATAACTAGTTTTTTACTGGGGAGCTTTTTAAACAGTCTGAGAAACCACAATGAACATTGTTTACTGAAAAACTTCTGAAACAATAATTATTCTTTTTAACTTAATTGAAAAAATTATATTAATTTTTAAACCTTTTATGCCAGACTAATTTAATTAAATTTTTGTTTAATAAAAATATCAAAATATTTATTTGAATTTTTTATTAGTTTACTTATATATAAAAATATAAATTATAAGTTATTTATTATTATTATTATTATTATTATTATTATTGTTATTATTATTATTGTTATTATTATTATTATTATTATTTATAAATTTTTGATTTGAATATATTGTTTTCAAATACAAATCCTAAAAACTTTTTAAACTTTTTTTGCATTTAAATAAAATACGTATGAATACTATTCAATATTGGAATATTTAAATATAAAAAATTGGTATTTTATTGTAAAAAATATCTGGTTTACTTTTAATTAAATAAAATATTTTATTTTTTAATTTATTTTGTTCAAAATTATACATGTACAAAATTATATAAAAGTTCATTTGATTTAGTATAAATATAAACCTTTAATGTTTTTTTTTTTTAATTAATAAATTGATTAACAAATACTTCAAATTAGAATAAAAAATGAAAATAAAACAAGTTAGAGCTCTATATTCGGCTGTGCCGAATGTTTCTATGATATCAGCGTTGTTCTCAGTTGTAGACCTAGAGTTACGTCTCAGATTTTTTTTGCTGGGATCTTTTATTTATTTTAAATATTTTGTCCCATTTTTCCCTCTTGTTACAACATTTTCATTGATAAGAAATTCGATCATTACTAGCGGTTTAGTAGTTTTTTTTTTCAATAGCTTTGACCGGTTAGTTCGAGGAGATTGGAAAATTTTAAATTAAATTTAAAGTTTTGCCAATTTAATTATTTTCCAACCGGTAAGTGAAAAAAAAGTAAACAAATTGTGATAAAAGAAAGTGAACACGAAATAAAAATTAAAGAAAATTCCTAAATAAACTGGATAAACTATATAAATGACCGTGACACTGGGAGGTTATGAAGAATGAAAGAAATAAAAATCTACAGAATTTTCACTATTATGGCTAGCTAGTTATTGAAATGAGAATATATTGAAATCTTTATTATTAATTGAAGTTGCTAAAATTAAAAATCTCAGCAGCTTCCATTGAAAATCTAATTTCCTCTCCAGCTAATTTTGTATGATAATGCACGTGGGTTTTTTTTTTAACATTATTTGTTATAACATGTCTGGCAAATACATACACACTTGTAAAGACAATATGTACTTTCAAGACCATGTTGATTCTATTCAACAGGTTTTTTTTTATCCAATATACATATACCACAAACATTTAAGAAATTTAATTTAAAATATTTAATGTTTTTTCCATTATTTTTGAGAAAAGAAAAATGTGCGAGAAAAATAAATATGGATGTTTTTACGAGTCAATGTAACATTTATTAAAGATCTGTTAATTTCACATTTTGCTGTGCGTTCGAAGGCTGTTATGGAATTGATTCAACATAAATTTAGTATTGTCAACACAAAAACTTTATTTAAAAGACTTATAATTGTACATTTTAAAACAAAATCGATATTTAAGACTAAAAAATCGATTTCAGTATAAAATCGTTGTCATAAAATCGATTGCAATCAACTGATTTTTTTTTTAGCTGAAAATCTATTTTCGACTAAAATTGTCGTGTGCATCCTGTGGTGATATAATAAACAGAAGTGGCAACGCGAGGTAGAAAAAGAGACAAAAGTATAGATATTTCAAGAAAAGATTTTTTTTACAAATGTAGCAAGAAGAAGAAGTAGCCAAAGGTAAACAAATAAATTGCTGAAAACTTTAGGCAGGAAAATGGCACAGGCAGACATGTTTTCGAAAAAGAGGTTTCGTGGGAGAAAAATTGCGAACAGTCCGCCCTTTTTTTTTCTTTCGATCCCCGATGAAGGTGAGAACTGTGGCTACGGAGCGATAACGAAGCCACCAAAAAAAATCAACATATTGAGTGGCAAAATTTTTCCAGATATATTTATTGAAACCTACAAGTGGTAAATTTACAATTTTTAATTTTTACATAAAAAAAAAATACATAAAAGAAAACTGCGTTAAATCAAATACATTAAATAAAGTTAAACTAAGTTAAAAGTAAAACAAAATATATATACACCACCAACCACAAAGATCTCCGCCAGTCCTGCTGCCATCTTCCTCAACCACTCGCCACAGACATCTCACCCAACGTTGGAGTAGCTGTTCAGCACCTCCATGCCCGTGGTGCTTTGGGTAATAAGGTTTTTGGTACTCGACCCGTAAGTTGAAACGCGGACAACCAGACGGACTGAACAGGTAGAAAATACCTTTTCTAAAAAAAAAAAAAAAAATATAATAAATAAGAAAAGAAGTTATAAAAGAAAAAAAAACCCACAAGATTATTTTTTAATTACCATAATTCAGGTTAGGAAAAATTTTTTCTTCCGCGATACTCCCTCGGTGTACAATTCCTTTCATATTAGGAAACTAGGGTTGAGCTCAGGCCTGTATTAGTTTTCGGTAACGAGGAAAAAGGGAATGTTATTCCTAAATTAAAAGAAAAAATTTTTTTTATTAACCAAAAAAAAAAAATAAAACAAAACAAAAAAAAAAAAACTGCAATAATATAACTCAAAGAAAAAAATATACATACAAAAAAAAATGTATAAAGAAAAGGGTATTTTTCCTGATAAGAAATTTTAAAATAAATACGCATACTTACCAGAACTCAGAACCTTCACGGACGAAGAAAACCTTTCTCCAACCGGCGATATATCCCAGTCACCTGTGAAATAAATCTACCAAGGCCTAAAGGAGTTAGTAGTTTGGTCATACCTTTAATTATTAGCTTCGAGTTTGAAAACTGAAAATAGATCAAAAAAAAAAAAAAAAAAATAAAACAAAAAAAAAATGTTATTAGTTTAAATTTTACCTGATTAAATTTTGCAATTTGTATAATTTGTATTAGAATACCTTTTCATTTTAAATTGTTAATTTTTTTCTATAAGCAAAGAAATTTTGTTGCACTTTTGTAAAAAAGAAAAAGTTTGTGTATTATTAATAAACTATAGTTTTTATAATGTTTAAATGAAATTCCATAAAGTTTTCTCATTAGAATGAGTGAGTAGGCAAAATCAGTAGCGGTGAGTAATAAGGGGGGAGTTCGAAGGTAAGGTGAAAGATGATTTCGGGGACATTTTAACAGTTAAAAGAAAAAATGTCAAGGAGAGATGGTTATCTCTATTGGGAGGGCGACAAGTTGGCAAAACAGCGGCCAAGTCATTGAATTCTAATGTTTGTGGGTGTACTATAGGGAGTTGAGTCAGATATCTTCACTTCGGGCCCCCAAAATATTATTACGTACATAAATTATTCCCAAGCTGGTATGAATTTTTTGTAGGTGGACAGCTACCCAGCTCTGGCGGCAAGAACCACCCCATCCGGCGAGCTCCCGCCCGGCAATAAGCGTGCATACCAGCGCCGCCGTCAGTCTGGCTACACTACGAGCTGGTAAACACCCAGCTGTGTTTTATTTTGTTCCATCCACCTCCTACAAAATTGAAATCGATTTACCATTCCCTATTTTGAACATATCTTGGAGTAAAAAAAGCCATTTAGGAAAAAAAAACTTAAAATGCTCTATAAGTCCCCATTATTATTTGACGTACTGATACAATGAATATAATAAGAGACGAAACTAATTGTCGAAAACCTAAGTCGGTAGTCAAACCTAACTCGTGCAACAACAAAATACATGTAATCATTCAAATATATTTTGATGTTGCAAAAAAAAAAAAAAAAAGAAAATAAATTTTTTTTCTAAAAAAAATCCTTTTTAATTGTCGACCTAGAATTTCGCCTTTATACGTATACTTTCAGTAGTGATATTTTTTTCTGATTCACCTTTTATATATTTTTATTATTGATGTAAAAACTTGTTTATGCACTTGCCTAATTTAATAGATACAGACATGGTTGTCAGACTTTTTGAGCCTCTGTCGCCGAAACGTTAATCAGAAATCTCCAAGTTTTATATTTATTTTGTTCTTCAAATAATAATTATTAAATATAAATTCAGCTCCGACAAAGCCAATGATAATTGCAGTAAAATTATAACTTAACATAATAGGGTGATTCCATTTCGAAATGGACAGTAGTTATAACTTCTAAACTAAATAAGTGTCCACCTTGAAATTTTGTACATGTATGGAGAATTTTTTAAGAATTTTAAAAATTCCATTTTTTGAGATCTAATGTTTTGATTATTATATGTCCAATTTTGACCTTTGAACTTTTGATATAAATAAACTTTATACATGTTATATCTTTGTCTTTAATGTGAAACTAAAACAGAGATCTACCATGTTGTTTCGAAGTTATTAGCAATTAAACAAGTACGCTTTTGTTTGTTTTTCGTTTTTTAAAATGTCATAATTTTTGACCAGAAAAATTAATGATTTTAAAAACTCAATTAGCCAAAATCTGAAATCGATGATGCCATATCCGAAGAAGGCTGTTTCTGCCTGTTTTGATATGAAATCACCCAATACGTCTTTTTGACATATAGCATAATTTTAAGTCAATAATTTTAAAAAATGTATTGAAATTTATTTTATATTTTTTTTGGGTAATATTTCTTAAACTAAGTTGATTTATAAATTAAGGCCCTTAATTTTGTTAGATAGGTAAATAAAAAAAAAATTGGTTGCTGGTAAGAAAACGTAATCGATTTCCTCAAAAAATCGTCATACTTATATGCCGCATAGAACATTTTTGTAAAAATTTTGTTAGATATCAATTACGTATAATTCATTTCCCTTTTTTTAAAACCGCAACCCATTTTTCGATATATCAAATAAATCAAAAGATAGATATGAGCTCAAACTTTGTAACTAAACACTATTTTATATCTTAAACGCCATTTTTGTAAATTAAGGTTCTCATGCATGCTCTGACTGGCATCTCTTAGGAGTAATTGTATTTTGTTTCTATTTTATAATAATTTAAACATATATACTTTTTTGGCCCGCTTGGGAGTACATAACAAATGTTGTGTTTAGGTATAGGATATGCGGCACAAGAAACATTTGTGCTCATTTGGTTTATTTAATAATTTAATTCCAAAAGTATTAAAAAAATTAGGTTCTGTTTTTAACTTGTGCAGCATTCCGATAATAGTATTTAATAAAAAATATCGTCCTGTGGTTTTTATAAAAAATTCAAGCGAACATTCTTTTTCGTTCTTCTCAAAAGCATGCTTTGTTCTATGCGAAATATTTTGTTCACGTATAAATGTTTTTTTAACCATTGGTTTTATAATTAAACACATAAATATGAATTGATTTTTGATAATTTGAAAGCATAAAAAACTTCTCAATTTGAAATGTTTAATTATTTAACACGCAAAAAACATGATAATTTCCAAACAGGGAAGAGATTTTTGGCATTTTTAGTACATTGGAATTTGTTGAACATACCAAAAGTAAAAAGTGATAAAACAATTTAAAACAAAAATTATACAATTTTAATAAATGTATAGTTTAAGAAAAAGATTTATGAAAAAATGTGGCAACTGAAAATCCATAAAAAGTGATATGTGAAAAGTAGTGTTTAAACATATTGTGTTTTTCAAAAACTACCTAGAAAACACTTATATGTGAATGCAGTATAGTAATTATTTTTATATATTTTAATAAAATTAGCAAAAAAAAAAAAAGAAAAAAATTCGTCGCCTTGCTTACAAATCTCCAAAAAATTCACTAAAAGCAATTATAAATCGCCATGGTTGGCAAAAAATTGCCACATCTGGCAGCCCTGGCTACAGGTTTCGAATAACGTACTTTAGATATAAAGAGTACGTTAGAATGTTTTTATTTATTTTTAATAGCCCTTTTCTCTGAATAAAAATAAGTAAATTGAATAATTAAATATTGACGAAAAAATAAAATAAATAGAAAAAATTTCTGCATTATTGTAAAATAAAATTAAAAGTTTAGAATAAAAAATATAAAATTTTTTAACCCAACAATAAAACAAATAAATTTTTTACATATGTACTTCAATAGATTGGGGAGCCCCTTCCCCTATTTTTATCCTTTCTATTATACCTTCACCAAAGGTGTCAAGGGTAAAAGTTTGTTATTTCGTTTGTGATTTTTATCATATTCATCTGGGAATGCATAATTCATATTCATCTAAATCCTTTAGGTAAGGGTAATGAAATTGGTTGAAATCTACTTTCTGAATTTTGCCACTAAAAATCCCCCATTTTTTTGGTAAATGCAAAACATCTTTTTTTAAATGAAGAAATAAACCAATTTTCAAAAAATTCCATACTTAAAAAAAGAAAAAACAATTCTAAAATAGTTAAAATTAAAAAAAAATAATAAAATATTTTGAATAACGTTCCAATGTTTCAAAAAAGTACCAATTTTAAAAACATCACCAAATAAAATTGCAAGAAAATTAGAAATGTTCTGATTTTTCCAAAAATTAACATAAATCTTATATTATTTTTTCAAAAGATGACTTATTATGTTTTTGGAGCAGTTCTGATGGACTTTTTTATCATGAGTTTAAAAACTAGATGTTGAAATTTTCCGTACTTGTTTTTTGTTTATTGTATCCTAGTTTATCTTGGAATTTTGTCGAAAGGATTCTACAAAATCTTCTCCGTTTAAATTGGTCCAAAACTTGTTACTCGATTTTAATTTAAAATTATTTTGAAATTTTTAATTCTAACAATTTAATTTACAGATTTTTCTTACTCCTAAAAATCATCCTAACGTTATATTCGGATGCTAAAGTAGTTTAGAAGATGATATACCTCGATATTTTTTTTTTACAAAATCCATCACCTCTGGTTTACAGCTTAATATATTAACCAAAAAATGCAGCCAAATCAGAATTTTGAAAAACTAAAAATTCGCAATAAATTGACCGATAAAATTTTTTTTGAAAAAATTTTGGCTTTAATTTTTGTACTTTTTCTATCAATGGATTTATATCTATCGAAAAAATAAATTTCCTTGACACTCGTTGTCATCAGAGTTAGAATATAAATCATTTTATGTGAGGTAAATTTTTTGTTCAAGATAGTTCTTTTTTTTTCAAGCAAATTTACACATTATAATGTAGTCATCCAAAATGAATGATTTAGATTTTACAATTGTTCCAAAAAAATGTTCGCTTCAAATTGACTTTGACCCTTGAACTTTTGACGTTTTTCTTGATAAAAATTTTTCTCGCATAAACTCGACGTAATATAAAATTATTTGTAGGTTGCGTTGACAGTAGGCAATACAACTAAAGTTCGGTTGCCATACATAATCGACCTATAAATTTAACGTAAATCTAATAAATTGTTATTTATATTAATATAATTCGCTTTCAAAAGATTCAAATTACATACAATTTATATTCAAATTATAAAAATGATCGTGTTGTGAAGCGTTTTTTTTTTTTTAAATTAAAAACTGATAATTCATAGCTGGGGATAGGTTAAATGTGTAATGTAAATAAAATTCGCTCACATTTGTAGACGTTTATTTAAGGCTTATCGCAAAGCAATATAAAAAAGGTCAATAAAATTGGAAGATTAAAAGGAAAATAACAAATAACAACAGGACGGAATGATGCAAATTGACTTGTATGGAAAACAATTTAATATTTTTTAATTATTCTTACAATTGCAGTTGCTGTAAAAAGTCGCACATAGAAAAAATTCAAATATAAAATGGCTAGCAAACGTATTGGTATGTTACATACAAATTAATTCAAAACTTATTTTTAAGTTATTAAATACTTTTAAATTGCATATTTTGCAGCACTCCTTAGTGTTTCGGATAAAATCGGTTTAGTTGATTTTAGTAAAACCTTATCGGGTTTGGGTTACCAATTGGTGGCAAGTGGTGGCACTGCTACAGCGCTACGTAATGCTGGTCTTTCCGTTAAGGATGTCTCCGATATAACTGGAGCTCCTGAAATGTTGGGTGGTCGCGTTAAGACTCTTCACCCCGCTGTGCATGGTGGTATCTTGGCTCGTCTTTCTCCCTCCGATCAAGCTGATATGCAAAAACAAAATTTTGATTATATCAGTATGGTAGTGTGCAATTTGTATCCCTTTGTTAATACCGTTTCCAAACCCGATGTCACCGTGGCTGATGCTGTGGAAAATATTGATATTGGTGGTGTTACTTTGTTGAGAGCTGCTGCTAAGAATCATGAACGTGTTACTGTCATTTGTGAAGCTGATGATTATAGCAAAATTTTAGCTGAAATTAAACAAAATGGCGATACCTCTTTTGAGACACGTAAATTATTGGCTTTAAAAGCTTTTACACACACTGCCACCTATGATGATGCCATTTCCGACTATTTCCGTAAACAATACTCGGGTGGTGTGTCTCAGCTTAACTTGAGATACGGCATGAATCCTCATCAAAAGCCTGCTCAAATCTTTACACAATTGGAAAAATTACCTTTGCGTGTGGTAAATGGTTCTCCTGGTTTCATCAATCTTTGTGATGCATTGAACGCTTGGCAATTGGTTAGAGAATTGAAGAAGGCTTTGGGTTTGCCAGCTGCCACTAGTTTTAAACATGTTTCTCCAGCTGGTGCTGCTGTGGGTAATCCTTTGAGCAAGGAACAAGCCAAATTGTGTATGGTTGATGATTTGTTCGATTCTTTGACACCACTTGCCACCGCCTATGCTAGAGCCAGAGGTGCTGATCGTATGTCTTCATTCGGAGATTTTGTTGCTCTTTCCGATGTGTGTGATGTTGTTACTGCCAGAATTATCTCACGTGAGGTATCAGATGGTATTATAGCACCCGGTTATGAGCCTGCAGCGTTGGAAATCTTAAAGAAAAAGAAGAATGGAGCCTACTGCGTCTTAGAGGTTAGTGCAGAATAAAATAAATGTATATTTTTTATTTTAATTTATATTATTTTATAACAGATGGATCCCACTTATGAACCTTCCTCTTTGGAACGTAAAACCATTTTTGGATTAACTTTGGAACAAAAACGAAATGATGCCGTTATTGGTCCTTCTCTGTTCACAAATGTTGTCACCAAAAACAACAAATTACCCGAATCTGCTGTTCGTGATTTGATTGTTGCCACCATTGCCTTGAAATTCACCCAAAGTAACTCGGTTTGTTATGCTCGTGACGGTCAAGTTATTGGCATTGGTGCTGGCCAACAATCACGCATTCATTGCACACGTTTGGCTGGTGACAAGGCCGACAACTGGTGGTTGAGACAACATCCCCGTGTTGCCAGCATGAAATTCAAGGCAGGCGTTAAACGTGCCGAAATTTCAAATGCCATTGATAATTTTGTTAATGGTACAGTGGGCCAAGATATGCCTTTGGCTCAATTCGAAGCCATGTTTGAAGTAGTACCTGCTCAATTAACTGCTGAAGAAAAATCTGCCTGGCTTAAGGAATTGAGTGGAGTTGCGTTAGGCTCCGATGCTTTCTTCCCCTTCAGAGACAATATTGATCGTGCTCGTTTGGTAAGTTTTTTTTTGTTTATATTGTATATTAGTACAAAAATTTTGTAATCTAATTTGATTTCTGTTTTTTCCAGAGTGGTGTTTCATATATTGCCAGTCCGTCTGGTTCTACCAATGATGCTGGTGTCATTGCTGCTTGTGATGAACACGGCATTATTATGGCTCACACTAATTTACGTTTGTTCCATCATTAATAATTGACATTTGTTTAAACATATTATTCCCTTTAGTTTTAAGTTAAAAAATGTTTCAGATTTATTCATTAAACGACAATAAAAAATATAATATATACTCCACTAAATTTTTTCTGCATTGCATTTAATTCAAATGTTTATAATTTTACCAGTTTTTTAATAATTTTATTATTATTTAAGTCATTGTATCTTTTTGGTGAATTAGAAAATACACAATATATACTAAACATCCCATCAAAAACTTTTTGGTTTTCGGTGATAACAACTACTTATTAAAGTAGTTTCTTGGTAATGAGGCGTCATTATTATTTGCCTACTCTGTATTACATTAATAAGTACTCAATATTTAATAGCACAGTAATACTGCAATCACGTGGATGAGTTGGCTAGGGCGCCGGATTAACAACCAGAAGGTTGTTGGTTCAATCCCATTCTGAGGCTGTTAATTTTTTTTATAACAAAATGTCTAAAAGAATATTTTAAACTAAATATAGTTTTTGTCGCTTGGGATGCTATGTGCGAGATGGTGTACTGAGTAAGACGTTAGTCCGTAAAAACGAATGGTTAGTGTATGTCCAAGTTCGAGTCTCACTGACGGCAAAATTTTTTTATTTTTTTTATTTTTGTTTTCGTTTAGGTACATATTTTTGGGTACCCCTAGAGTTAAAAAATAACTACATGAATTTGTGGACAAGTCGAACAAAAATAACTAGTTATTCAGGCAAAAAATAAGTAGTTTATTTTTGTTTCCAATTATACCTGCTACCTTACCAGGAAAGCAAAGTTTTTGCTTGGATACTATTTGATTTGTACATCTGTGAGGAGGATTTGTTTATCATCAGTTATTTCGATATTTATACTGATCCAAAAAGAAAATTTAAAGTTTGTTGTTTTTACTTTCATCTAGTTAAATCTAAAGTAATGAATACATAATATGTACATATATTTAGTCATTTCTAGTGTTGAGAAAATATAGTATTGGAAAGGGTCCCAAGCACAATCAATTCACTAGAAAACTAGAGTTAATAAAAAAGTGATTTATAGACTAACAACTTCATGATCACGTGTATCCAAATAGATTGAGAAATCCCGTGTCGCAGAGTCAGTTACTTTAAAAATTTTAAACGAAAAAAATCAGATACAATGAAAAACTATATGAAAGTGTTAAATACAGAAATATAATCCTCAGAACAACAGGTTCTATCAAAATCCAGAATATTTTTTTTATTAAAAAATCTATTTTAATTATGTTTTTTAAGTTTTTTAAACATTAGGAAGTTATTTGAGAATTTTTAGTGACAAATTTTCTTTTTCGATAAAAATTAAAATTTTCACCGTTATTCCGATTTTTCATCAAAAAATACGAAATTTTTTACAAAAAATCAGATTTTTACCAAAATTTGGATTTATCAATAAAAATTTTAAATTAATAAAAAAAAAACAGTTATCTTATATAACCTTCATCCTGTTGAGATGTTATATGAAAAATTTAACATTAATTAAAATAGGGTATTTCGAAAATTTAAAAATTCGAAATTTCAGATAAATATTTGTGAACATTCTACCGAAGTCCGTATCTTATATAGGGGCTTTAAAAAGTCTTAAAATGTGTTTCGGCCGATATCTCGGATACTAAAATTCCATAATTAAAAAAAAAAGAAAAAATTCCGAATTTTCTGTCAAAAAAAGTTTTCTGTTAAAAAAGTCGGAAACAAATACGTTTTTCCGACGGTATCTATCGGCGATATTCGGCAATTATGGAGAGATTTTGCTCATTTTTATTAACGTTCATCTAAGGGAAATTCTCTGTAAATTATATATTTATATATAATGATGGACAGATAGGCATCGTTATATCGACTTCACTATCAATAGGGATCCAGAATATATATATATATATATATATATATATATATATATATATATATATATGTATATATACTCTTTGGGGTCCTAGATGAATATTGTTGAAATCTTGGGGACCCTGATTATAACTCTCTTACAATCAATAACTAGACAGAGCCTCAACATTACTGCCTGACTATTCACATTACTCGCTCACAAATTCTCAAGTTACCTTATTAACAATTCTGTAGCCTATAGAATTGCCTATCGGAGTAAGAAATTATAGGGACATTTCTTCGATTGACTTTATTAAAGATTCTTGAGTGATCTAAATTGTTTTGATCACTATAGATCTTACTCACAGAAGAAACCTTTTTATAGCCATTTCGCCTACATATTACCCTATGGGTAGTAAGTGCTGAGTGATATCCAAAGCCGCTTGAATAGTTTTCATTTGCTAAGAAGTTTCCTGTAGCTATTCGTTCTCACAGCCTTCCAGCAGACTGCACAGTCATACGTAAGAATCGGACATTGTTTATAACCCTCTTCTAAGTTTATTATTGAGTGAAGCCAATATACCTTGTTCTTCACTAGATAATTTCAAGTTTGTACATTGATTCATTGTGTATTCTTGTGCAAATTTCATCTGCGAATGCGGTTAGAGTATAAGTGCCTGTTTTTATAACACGAGCGCAAAAACGACTCGTCTAACTTACATTTAAAACAAAAACAAAATTAAAAAATTTGTTTTTGTTTTAAATGTAAGTTAGAATTTGTTTTTGTTTTAAATGTAAGTTAGACGAGTCGTTTTTGCGCTAGTGTTATAAAAACAGGGTGTAAGAATACATTGACGTAAATTGGTCTTTGCGACGGACGTACGAGCAGGCGTAATTATATTATCATAGAGGTTCATAATATCATAAGTTACATATGGTTCAATATCTCCGTAAATTTTCATTTAATCGATTTCAGAGTGATTAATAAAAGTATATTGGTACATAGCAGTTTTTCATAGAAAATATATAAATTTTTTATTTGAAAAAATTGTTTAAAAAATATTTTAGTTAAATTAAAATTTATTAGTATTTTAAAAATATCTCAAAAACCTTTTCAACTATTGTCAAACAAATTTGTGAGGGAATGAATCATACCAAACAACATTATTTGTTATAGGTAATTATAAAACCATATGATGACCTTATTACATTCGTAAGGATTTCTTTCTGCAAAATTAACCTTTGACCCCGATGAGTGTTTTATTATCATTCATCATTCTAAATTATCTCTACTGGCACTAAGTCAAAGTCTTTAATTTTAATTTATAATCAAAAGTTAAAAAGTTACAGACCTGTGATCAGAAAATGATAACAATTTCCCACTGAGCGTCTGGTGAGTAGAACTAGCTTCGTTTCTCCAGGTTTATACCTGATATAATAACATCTTTCTGTCTTTTATGTACAGTGGGTGCAATCGAAAAAAAAAAATTGTAATAAATTTTTGAAATTTTAGTTTTGCATTTTCAAGTTATAGTGCAATTATCTCACATTTAATTTTTGAATCTGTAACATATAGATGATAGCAATAGAACAAACACCGAACTATTGTGGTAAATATTTGACAAAAAAGTTGACATCTAAACTAAATTTATTTATATTTATCTATTCCGAATGTAACAAAAAACAAATATTTAAATATGCCAGACACGATTTTTTTTAAATTTATTCTGTAACTTTTGATAAAGATATTTGAGTATAAGTTCACATGGCCAGGTGTTGATATAAAGACACACAGTTTCCGAGTGTGTTAGAGAGGCAATAAGTGGACCTCCAAATTTGTAGATTATATGCAGAAATTTTATTCAGTTTTTAAAACAAATATGAACTTTGGTAAGGTTTAATTCTACTCTTATGTTTGAAAGTTTTATTCTTTTGCTTGTTGTTATATAGTTCTTTGATGGTCATCAAACTGTATCTATTAAATCTTCATATCCTGACCATAGATTTTTTCAAAAGACATTAAATATAAAACAAACTTTCTTTTTTTTCTATTTTAGAAAATATTTTTACTATTTTTATTAATATTTTACAATAAAGTTTTACTTAAAACTATTATTAGTCAATCATTAATAAATCAAGTTAATATTATATAAAAAAAAATACTTAAACAAATAATTTAAAATTTAAATTTATTGTTTTTGTTTTATTTCTAACATTCTAGAATTGCAACAATAATTAGTAAATATTTTTAAAAATATATAGGTAAATATAAGTAATAAAATATATTTCATTTAAAATTTTATTTTAAAATTTCTTTCATTACAAAATAAATGCAAAATCAAAATGTGCAACATTATTAAAATAATTATTTTCATTATTTAAATATAAAACTTATTTTAGAAGCTATGGAAGGACATTAAACTTAAAGATTAAAATTTAAATAAAAATATTGCAGCACTACTATTTTAACTATCTTCTGTTTATTTGATGTTAATCACGATCGTTAAACACGATATTTAAAGGCCTTTTTCTGTTTTTTACAAAATATATTACGACAATTGCAAACGAACACTAAAAAGGTAACAAAGAATATGACCAAAGAGGCTATAACTAAAGCAATGGTGGTAGTTTGATCATATGTCTCTGTTGGATCTAATTTATGATCTTGTGGCAATAATTGATAATCGACTAGCACTTGTGTACCGTTCGGTGGTGGGCAGGGTTGTTGCACAATAATCTCTTGATGTTGCACCTGAAAATTTAATAGAAAACATCTCTAGTTTTGGTATTTAATATTTTGCTTCCACTAACCTGTTTATTGCGACACAATTGTAGACCTGCTGAATTGGCCAAAGTTTCCACACTAAATTCGTCTTGTACTAAAACTGGCAAAAGCCATTTTTCAGGCGATATTAATTCCGACCAAGACCATATTTTTGATAGGTTTTTGGGATGTACCGAATAACCGCCAACAGCTGTCAATCCTAAAGTTATTAGGATATTGACAATCGTTGCAGAAACTTTGCAGGGTAACAAATGAGCACAGAATAAGGCCAAAGTTTGAATGACCGTAAGATAAAGTAGCATGTAACCTAAACAAATATTAAATATTTAGATCAAATTTATTATAAGATCACAAAAAAAAAAAAAAACAAGTTATAGAAAATCTTACCCATGTAAAGGTAAATGCCAGTATCACTACTAGTGGTATAGGTATACAAACCAGCCATACTATGGGCTGGTAATAAATAGGCCAACCATATACACAGACTGGGAAACAAACCCAATAAGCTCTAAAAAATATATTAAAATTTTTCACTTTTTCTATAATTTTCTTTTAGAAACACAATTCTCACCTGCACTATTATATATAACGAACGTGAATATAAACCTAAACGTATATCTCTTTCGGCATGCCTACGATCCTCTTGGGTATCCCTTATGGTCAACATAAGTAGTGGCCAATACATGAGGGCCATGACACAATGATGATAACCCAAACGATCGTTATAGGTAAGCTGGGGATCTGAAGCGGGTACATCCCAGAATATACAACCAATGCATAATGACAATACAGCAGCTGAAATTAATTTACTGATCCAGGTGAGCAGCGAACCAGGTTGTTTGTAGGCTGCAAAACGTTTAATCAATGCTTTAAATTGTCCAAAGAAACCCGCTTTACGTATAAAATTAGGCATTGAGGCTGGTGGTGCTGCTAGTGGTGGTTCCGAGTTAATTTGATCCCATGAATTTGCTAAAGATTCTATGCGTGCCGATGATTCGAGTAAGGCAGCAGCTGATAAATCATCTAAGGTAACCAGGTCCACTAAGGGGTTTGAAAATTAAATAAATATTAAAAGTAAATGTTTAGTTTAATGATCGAAGAAATAAATTTAATCGAATATCAATCTCTTTAAATGTGATTTTATTTTATTGTTCTTTGGAAGTTATTTTAAATCAATTTCAATAATGAAATAAATATCGATTTGAAACATAATAATTTAATGCTTGAAGAAAATTTCTTAAAATCTTTTTAATACTTTAAGCAATTTTAATTAAATATAAATTCGAAGCCAAAAATAATTTATAATTTTTATATACATATTTTCAAAACGAACTTTTGACTTTGCGATCTTACTTTTTTAATTCATGATACTGTCCCATTTGTACTTACAATAATAATCAGCTGGATTTTTAAAGGGCGGACATGGATAGCCTAATTCACCCATATGACGTGGCAAATCCGAACGACTACCCGAAAACACGGTTCTACCACCGGATAGCAACAAAACACCGGAACACATGGATAAAATCTCAAATGTGGGAGGCTGTAAAGTCATTATAACAATACGACCACCACTGCACCATTGTCGTAAATATTCAACCAAAAAGAAGGTATCAAATATATCCATATTTGAAGTAACCTGATCCAATATTAATATTGAAGATTGAGCCAATAATTGGCAGGCTACACTAAGACGCTGCTTTTCCGAGTGCGTTAGAGAGGAAACATTTGAAGCACGTACCGTAGTCAAGCCCAAATCTTCAATGAGAACATCCATCTAGAAAAACATAGAGTATTTTGAAAAGGTTTTCGATTTTTTAAATCAAATTATGTATCAACTTACCCTTTCCTTTAAGTCACTACGATCCATGGGTCCTCTTAAGGCAGCATGGAAATTTAAGGTACACTGTACACTCATTCTAGGATCCAATGAAGATGCATTCAAAGCAGGCACATAACTACACAACTCCCTTAAACCTCGACGATTTATTTGTTGACCATTTATTAAAATTTCACCACCCATACGTTCCCTTAAGCCCGCCAAGCATTCTGTCAAGGCGGTACCCTCTTTTTGTGATGTTGCCATTATGGCAAATAAGTCACCAGCTTTAGCTTGTAGGGAGACACCTCTTAAACAGGGATTCACATCTAAACAATGTACTTGTATATTGGGATAAACCAAACCGATTTCGGAGCGTTTGCGATGTGTCATTCCATAGTTGGCCATATGACCATTGGCCTGTTGTTCCATTTGATTATGACGATGACGTGAAGAAGCATAGAGGCGAGACTCTCCACCACCACCACCGCCACCATAATCATAGACATCATTGCCACCTGCCAGCAAATCAGCCTCGCTGTGTGAACGATGACCATAGTGTTTGCCATTGGCCACATACTGTTGATGATTATTAACATGGGTGCCAACTAAAAACACAAGTTATTAAATTAATAAAATACGCTAAGTGATCAAAAGCACATTCGTTCTGTTACCTGCTATACTAGCTCGACTGTTGGCCTGTCTTAAAGCAGACATGGGTATGCCTTGAGCTCTAGAATCGGGACGTGATGATGGTATACCGCCTATGGCACGAAAATCCGATTCACTGCGATATTTTCTAAAGAAATTAAAAAAATCAAACAATTTAAAAATCTTTCTTATGATTATATATAAAAAAATTCTACCTTAAATTGGGTGGACCGCGACTACGTGTCGTTTCATTGTCACTGCTGTCATAACCAGACGAACCAGCAGCTGGTCCCGCTGAACTATCACGAAAACCTCGATTTATGCGACCATTAACACCACTTCCGCCACCACCACCATTACCACGAATACCACCTGGTCCTGGACCGGGACGATGTGAACGCTGTGAACCGGCATTTGGGGGAAAGACACGAGGTAAACCAAATTTTAAATACGTATACATATTAGAGCCCAATGGCGATCTAAAAATAAAAGAAAATTTAAATCATAAAAAAATACAAAACATTGCAGCTGCAAAACAGCCACCAGAAAAGCATACAACTTACTTGGGACCATAACGCGGATGATTGAGTATTGATTGTACTGTTGTATCGCGTAATTGAAAATTTCCATATGGCAACGGTGATTTGTCAGAAGACCCTAAAGCTGAGTCAGTAAAATCAGAATTTAAATTTTGTCTGTAACAAAGAACAATAAAGAGAAATATACAAGTGAATACAACAAGTTTATTTATTTATTTATTTTTTTTTTTCGTTAATTAAGTTAATAAACGGATGCGGTTTGCTTGGTTAAACTACAAATTCATACATAAATTGGCTTAAACCCTGGGTGTGTGTATTTGTTAAACAGTTTCATTACTTTTTTTTTGTTCATTTTGTTCTATGGATATATGTTATTGATTTGTACTAGACCAAGAGAGAGATAGAAAAAAAAAAAACATCAATCTATCAATCGATGCAATTTTATGATTATTTCCGTTCATTAGACTCTATCAACCGTGGTGGTTTTTCGGTAACAAAACTTTAAAAATTAAATAATTTCAGAGTTACATAAATTTCAAAAAAATATGGTGGTTGTATTTTAGTCATAATTTGACCAGTGTACATTCTAGTATCGCAGATATTTTAAATCACTTAATAGAAAAAGACAGGAAGTTAAAACTTTAAAATAAAAAAGACTGCACCCTGTTGGAAATGTCATTGTGTAGATCGGTATTTATGAGTATAAACAATTATGGTTTGATTAAACATTTTTTAGACAAGAAACTTTTTGCATATTTTCTTTCTGAGCTTTTTTACGTAGAAAGGTATTTTGTAGATAAGTTGGTAAAGTTTTGGCCGATCTATATATATATATATATATCATTGCCATTATGAAACTTTTGTCTGAAAACTATGATGTGATCAATATTTGCCATAAAAAATTTGTGTGATAAAAATTTGTCATAAAAAAAATTATGTCTGTTAAAAAAAGAAATATTTTTGTCGTAAATTTTCTATGGAAATCATTTGTCATTAAAAATATTATATAAAAGATTCAACAGAAAATTAACGTCTGATGAAAGTTTTCTATATAAGATTTATGAACGATGAAAATGTTCTGTAGAAAATTAATGTATTATGATGAAAAATTTCTAAAGAAAATGTTCAATAGAAAATTAATACCTGATAAACATTTTAAAGTTTTGTCTAATTTTCTATAGAAGTTTTGTCTGATAAAATTTTTTTATAGAAAAATTTAGTCTGATAAAAATTTTCTATAGCAAAAATTAGTTTGATAAAAATTTTCTATAGAAGAATTAAGTTTGATAAAAATCTGTTTTTGTGTGATAAAAATTTTCTATAGGTTAATGAAATTTTCTAAAAGAAACAATTTGTCTGATGAAAATTTTCTATAGGGAAAATTAGTCACAGACGTCACAGATCGTCACAATTTTATATCTAATCAAATTTTATATAAAAAAACGTTTGCCTGATATCTTTCTATCAATAACTTTGGCTGTTAAAAAAGTTTATAAAAAAAACTTTTCTGATTAAAATTTCCTATAGAAATTATTATTATTTTTTTTAATAAAAATTGTTTTTGGATTTTTTTCTGACAAAATGTTTATATAGACAACATTTGTTTGAAACAAAATTTCTAGAGAAAATTTTTGTCTGATGAAGCTGATAAAAATTGTAGATAGAAAACTTTTGTCTGATAAAAATATTATATAGTTAAACTTTTATATAGAAACCATTTGTCTGATATAAAATTGTCTATCTTTTAATAGGTTCTTCTGTTCAACATCGTTTATAGAAAGTTTTGTCTGATCAAATTTTTTAAGGGTATACATTATTTCTTATCACATTTAAAAAATATGTTCATTATATCCTACACTACCATAGGTGGGGTATTATGAGTTTGTGCTGATGTTTGTAATGCATAGAAAAAAAAAAAAAAAAATATCGGACAACCATCTTAAAGTATATCGTTCTACTTAGAATCACTTTTGAGTCGATTTAACAATGTCCGGTCGTTCGTCTGTAAATTTGTATACAAAGTATAGGTCGTAATTTAAATGACTTCTTACTGAAATTTGGCACAAATATTTATTCTGGTATAAAGATTTTTATTCTGGAAATTGCTTAGGTCCATTATTTCACCCAGCCCCCATACAAATGACCTTCCGGAATAAGGTTTTAGTACTCATAAATGCATTAAATATAACAAATTTTTTAATGAAATTCAAAACAAATAAAATTTATATAATTATAAATCAGTATGACAAATTTCAAAAAAGATCGGTTCATAATTGGCCATAGCTTCCATATAACCCCCTCCTTCAAAATCACTTTAGCGTGTATTATAAGCAAATGTAAATATCAAGTTAATATTTCATAATTGACCGTAGCTCCCATATAAGGTCCACTTCCGGGAACTACCCTAAAGTGCACAGATCCTATATAAATATATCAATATAATATCAACATACATTTGTTTTATAGAAATATACATTACACTTAATACAAGTATTGCACATACTCATGGTGTAGGGTATCTTATAATTCTTATTTTTTTTTTTTTTGTTTAAAATAATTACCTGTATATAGACCATGCGTGTAAATCTTCAGAGGCCGCTGGTGGTAATGGTGAATTTGGACCATGTGGCACAGAATATCGTCTTTCTTCGCGTGACATTTTTTTCGTTGCACCAAAATTACTCAATTCCATATTTCTGCAAAGACAAACAAAATAATACCAAAAAATTAAAAAATAAGAAATCATGAATGAAGAATAAAATAAATTTGTATTGTTTTTTGTTTTTTATAAATTATATGCTTTGCTTAAACCAAAGTCATTGTTATTGAGTAGAGGAACAAAAATTAAATAAAAAAAAAAAAAAAAATACCTACATTTTTTAAAGAAAACTGTTATGGGAAATAAATAAATAACAACAGCCACATTAACCACAATTACAATAGCAGCAACAACTTTAGGCTGCGATCATGGCAAATTTTAAAAAATGTGTGAAAATAATGTAAATAGCGGCTACGTGGAACTGTCTGTTAGTAAAAAAGTATTTTGTTATTATTATGGATATAAATGACATTAGATGATGACTAAAATGTGCTAAAATAATGATTATGTATTATTTATTTATAGTATTGGTTGATAATAATATTACGTTGTAATGATGAGTACATATCAAGTTTATGATGATAATCATCGTTGTTGTCATCATTAGTTTTGTTATTAACAATTAGTAATACCTTTTTTGTTTAGTAACGTTGTTTTTTTTTGGTTTAAGGCTGTGGGGCAAAAATAAAAAAAATCTTTTCAATTTAACGGTTCTCTTTCTTCTTTATTACTTTTTTTCTCTAGCGGTGCTTTTATTTTATAATTCCCTATATTTATTTTCTTCTTAAGTTGATAATTTGTTGAGGTAAAATTGATTTTGTTATGTATGATTTACACGTGATGGTAATCAAAATTTTTATGAGCAAAACTAGGAGATAAATATTTTAACATTTTTGTTTGAAACAGTGAAAATTTTGCAATTATTTTATTAATTAATAAGAAAATTAAAGAAAAAACTTCTAAAGAGGGGAAAGAGAACACGAATTTGTAAATTCGGAACCTTGGCTCATATTTATTAAATCAAAAGCTGCGTTTTTAATGTAGTAATAAACAAATGATTACGTTGAGGTTTTTTTAGGGAAGACAAACATTCGCAGGCAGAAAAATACTTTTAAAGATGGTAACAGCATAATTGACAGCGCTCTGATATAGGGCTATCAGAACGTCAGAAATGACAATCCTGTTTGACGATCCTATGATGGTTGTTTATAGTGCCATGATGTTGGTAATTTTAACGCTTTCATAACACTCTCATGATGGTTGTTACAGCGCTATCAAAACGCCGTAACTGATAATTCTATCTTATAATAGTTTTTTAAAACGTTCTTATGATGGTTTGAATAGTACTTTAAGAGTTTATTAAAAAAAAATAATAATAATACTTTATTATTGAAAAAATATATTTAAATATAAATTTATTAAACAATAAATAAATACATTATTATATATTAATAAATAAACTTAAATTTGTTAAAATTTGTAAAGTACAATTAAAATGTAGAAATGAAAAATTAATGTAAAATGTTCAAAAATTGCTATTAAAAACATGATATTTAGGCTTATTTTTGTCAATACTGTTCCTTCAGTTTCAATTGGAAGTTGTTTCAGAATATAATCTATAAATACCAAATATTATAGTAAGAATGTATATATATATATATTTTCTTTTTTTTTTTTTAATAAAATTGTAAGTACCTTTCATTGCACAGAACTTTTCCTTGGACACTTCTTTATTAGTTTACCACACAGTTAAACAAAAACTTGTAAAGGCTGCGACATAATATCCGAAAATAATATACTAATGGTCTCATATAATCCTTTTGTTCTAATTTTATACTTTAAAAGTTGTCAATATTAAATTAATGAAAAAAAAAAAAAAATTAAAGAATTTACTCATAATATATAGAAGATATGGTTTACTAGGCAATCTTCAAAATCCTATACTATAAAGAATGCTTCTCCTAATGCCTTTTAATTCCTTCATTCTATATATTTGGTTCCTCTCATTAATTGCATCTGAAAATAGAAATTAATTTTAAAACACAAAAAAAAAAAAAAAAAAAAAAATTATAAAATATTACAGCTTCAGATGAAATTGATGGATACCATTTGTATGGAATTAAAAATTTTGTTGATATTTATATATATATATAATTTTTATAATTAATTAATTGTAATAGCTCTTACACAAACATTTGTAATAAAATATATGAAATAGATTTAAAACATAAAAAATAATAAAATGTATACAAATTTATAAATTTGTATAATATAATAATATGCAATTCCTTAGCTATTTCCCAGCAAATACTTTTTGGTTCTCGGTAATGACAACTACTTATTAAAGTAGTTTCTAAGTAATGAGGCGTCATTATTATTTGCTTACTCTATATTAAATAAATAAGTACTCAATAGTATAATAGCATAGTACAATCACGTCGTAAAGCAAAGTTTTTGCTGGGTTATAATAATAAAAAAATTTTTCGGTGCGCTGACGAAGAGTCCAACGTGTAATCATTTGAATTTTTTTTTATTATCGCATCTTGCATCATTATTAGTCACTTATTCATCCTTCAAAGCGTTTTCCATTATTTACATATAATAGTTTTCAAAGAATCACAAAAAATTCTGTGATGACATGTGCTTCTCTAACGAGGGTTTAAATTTGGATTGCTAATAATTGTACTTTTAAGAAAAAATATTAAATAAATTGACTCATAGTTTTAAAATTCTTTAGTCTATTTAAACCTCTAGCAATTCATGTGAACTTAATTTATTTCTTATTTTTGCCCACAAAATACAATTGGTTCCTTTTATTTGCTACTATTTTTAGGCGGCTTTATTGTTGATATTTCCGCAATCACATCAAATTCTTGACCTAGTTTAAACTTGTTAACAAAAGCAATTATTATATAGCAAAGTTAAGAGACCAAACTACAAATTATGTCAGTTATATTTTGCTACTATAAGCAATAGCAAACAATACAGTTTCTGGCATTTGAGACAGACTGGTTTCAACAGACTGCCACAAATAAAGACCGTTTAATATGATTGATAACTGTGATGATATGACTGACTGAATGGATGTGTTCCAGTCTTCAATAGACTATATTTAAAACTTGCTTAGAAGTTAAACTTATTAACGTACGGACAAATGTACTGTTATGGCTAAAAAATATGTAAAATCAATGAATGAAGGGCTCAAATAAAAAAAAAAAATGATATAGATGTTTAATGAATAACTTTAAAAAAACGCTCTTAACTTTTATAAAGAAAACTATAATTTATATTGATTTTATTTGGTTCAACAAAATACAGTTAAATATATTAAAAAATAATAACCTGTAATTACCTTAAAGAATGTTTTTTTCTTCTAAAAAATATCTTTAATTTATTGCTTCATACAGGTTATTTTTATTTTATTATTTTTATTACTTTTTATTATTTGTTCATGTGCATGTGTACGTTTTCTTTAATTAAAAAGTTCTTGACTTACAAATGACTCACTTTTATTTAAATTAAAATAACAGAGAATATTATACATTTAAAAGATATTTTTTTCTTTTTTTTGTTGAATAATTAAATTTAATTTTTTATGCTAGTCTTACTTAATTTCCTATTCTAAAAAGATTAGAAGCTGTCAACAATAAAAAAAAAAAATAAATAAAACTGATTATTCTAAAATTTTAAATCTGAGACATAAATCTTTAAAACGACGTAAGTTAAAATTTTATTTTTTGAAGCAAGTAGAGAGCACATCTTAAAGTAACACAATAAAGTTAATTCTTTTATTTTGTATTTTTATTAACAATTAAAATGCATACGATGTTTAACAACATTTAACAATACAAGATATTGTTTAAACGTAGCAAACTTGAAGAACAATTTTATTAAGGGTATTCACAGGAAAATTAATAAATAAAATTGTATTAGCACTATTGTTGGCATGACAAAACCAACATTTTATCTGAGGTACGCATGAAAGTCATTTGCCGCCTACTCTTTCTAACCAAAGCCTTTAAATTTCTCATGTTCTATAGCAATTTAAAGTTTGATATATTTTTGTGTCATTGAAGAAAATTCTTTTAGAAGCAACTAAAACATTAAATGATTTAATTAATTATTTGTTTAGTATGTTATTTTTATAGTCAATATCAATGTTTTCTACTAGCGCATACCCCTAATATTTGCGTTTTTTATAAGTGTATAGAATATATTAAAAATTGGTGTACAACGTTACGTACTAATATTATTTCCGTTTCGAATTGCAAGTTATGTAAATTATTAAAAAAAAAAAAAATCATATGGAATATGCAATAATTAACTCTAATTATTAAGTTAATTTATTTAAGTTAAGAAATAGTTTAAGATTCGGCTGAGTCATAGGACTTAAAAAAAATTATATTACATACTTCCCTTTTGTCTTCATACTATTTTATAAAAGTTTCTCATTCTGAAATATACATCTAAGGCTAAAATTATTTATGGGTATGAAAATGAAGAAAGGGTGTGCGAGTGAGCTTTCTTGGCAAAAATTAGCAGTGAAAAGGAAACTCTTGGTTTAACATATTTTTTGTTGAAAAAGAAAATGAAAGTCTTAGCCCAGTCAAATAAGGCGAAAAAGATTTTCAATCTCGAAATTTGAGGGAGGGTAGCGAATTTTGGCATATAGCTTCGTTTTGGCGTCTTATAAATACTGTTAAAAGTCACCGATAATCACGTGTACGCGGTTATTCGCGGTTAAAGGTCACAAAAAATTGCGTACACACTGGTGCATATACCTATAAACGCATTTAAAATTTATATTTTTCCTTGAGGTATAATCGTTTCTCTTAACCAAAAATAATGTTGCGTTGTTACAATAACGCGCTATATAATGGTACTTTGTTGTTTTCTTTAATTTAGCAATCAGAACATATTCAGTGGAATATTCTTATAAACGCAGTCGAGAAAAATTTGTCTAAGAAATTATTGCAAAAAAAAAAAAAAACTCTTTTGGATTGGTAGGCTTGCAGTCCGGATTTAAATCCAATGAAGAATCTGTGGGGGTACATGACCTGTAAAGTTCATGCAAGATATCCACAGAATGAAACCATAATGACACTAGCGGAGTTAAAACTAAAAATTAAGCAAGTCTGGGAAGAAATTGATAGTGATTTTCTTCAAAAATTTGTTGAATCAATGCCAGACCGAATTTTTGAAGTTATCCAAAACAAAGGTTCATCAACACATTGTTAATAATGTTAATTAGTTAATTAGTTGATTAGTTCATTAGGAAAATAAAAAGAATTAATGTAGATTTTAAGTTCATTGTTATTATTTTTTTAAATGGTCAATAAATAATTTAAAACATTTTAAATTATCACCTTAATTATTAGCACCTTAATTATCTTTTAGCACCATCTGCTAAGTTGATTAAAAAATTTACGTTTATAAGAATATGCACCAGTGTACATATCTCGCTTATTATGCATCATTTACAGAGTATAACATTTCTCATAAATTCCAAGTTGGAACCCTTATTTTTCTGGACTATCTATTAGTTTTAAAACAAACAACTTCAAATAAAATGCAATTAAATGTTAGCTGTGGGTGATGTAATTTTCGTAAAAAAATTGCAGTTTTATCTTAAACTTTTCTCAAATTCGCTTTCATTGAAAAACAATTTTCTGAATTTAACCTATTTAAATAAATTTTCTGTGAAACAAGGTATATTAAGTGTACGTTATGAACAATATTGTGTTGGTATTAATAAGTTTTTTTTAAGGAATTTTAGAACAAAACAACAGCAGCAATTTTTGAAATTAATAACACCTTGATAGAAAATGATTCTTTTTATTCTTTAAGACATCACATATAAATTTCTAAAATTTTTTAGAGAGCTTTTATTTAAAATCTTTTACTTATTTCAAATAAGTAATACCTTATTAAAAATTTTTAAATTATTTTACTTTTCTTTTTTAATATTTCGATTTTTTTGAATTTTTCTTAAGACATATCCGTATATAAAGTTTAAAGTTCTATTTTCTTTATAATAAAACGAGATATATCTCTTTAAAATTGCTTAAAAACTTAAAAAATTATTAAACATTTTCTAAGATAAAAAAATGTGTAGGGTATTATATATTATATATAAATTCGGGAAGGGGACTTATATTACACCTATGGCCAATTTTACTAAATGTAAAATAAAAAATACAAATACAGAATAATGCATTGTTACTAACATCTAGATGATCTTAATAAAATTTGGTACAAAGATTGACTTGTACAGGACTTTTTTGCACCGAATTTCATTAAAATATTCTTATTTTTAAGACATTTTTGAGTGTTTAAACTCTATTCCGGGGGGACATTTGTATGGGGGCTAGGTAAAATAATGAATCGATCACAACCAATTTCAATTGGCTTCGTTCTTGTCCCACGTGCCAAATTTCATCAAACTGGCCATCCAGCCAGCCGTCCAGTTAGCCAGACAGATGGACGGACATCGTTAGATCGATTTAAAAAGTGATTCTGAGTCGATTGGTTTTAAGGTTGGTGTTGGATAACTTTTGCTATGTGTTACAAACATCAGCACAAATGCATAATACCCCAACCACCTATGGTGGTATAGGGTATAAATGTAGGAACCAAAAAATGGTAAAAAAAATCTTTTTTTTTTTCAAGGATTTATTGCAATAATTGAGAGATCCCTGACGCATATTGACGTAAAATATTAATTTTTTTCGTTTGACAAACTTCATCCAACAGCAATGGATTTACATATTAAAAGTTTATTTAAATATGTGTAAACTACTAACAAGTTCATCATAAGAATTTATACGAATATCTAATCTTTATTTTATGTTTTATTTAATGCAAGCTTTTTTTGGGAAAAGTGAAAAATCTATGGAGTGCTTAAGTAAATTTGTTGTAGATAAAATCGAATGAGTTCAACAGTTTTTGTCCAAATTGAAAAAATTAAAATTTTGTTATTTTTACAACAAACTTTTTTTTAATGTTATTTAAAAATTTGACCAAAATATAAACAAAGTTAGAAAAGCTTGTTTTTCTACTTTCCCTTAAAGTTTAAAAAGAATAAAATGAACAAAAGAAAACAGAATTAGAGATATATATTTATCTACCTAAAAGCAACAAAACTCAAAATTTAAGAAATTATTGGAAATTTTTAAAACTGATTATTTAACTTTTTAATGACATCCTAAGAACAATAAATATTCTTAGGTGCTTCTTATAACTTTTACAATTTTGCAAACGAGGAAGAATATCCTTTTAGCTAGCTCCGAAAAAAATAAATCAAAAATTTTATTTAATGAGTCTAGAATTTATTTTGGAACTCGCAGAGATTTTCAGTTAATTAATACTAAATCAATAAAAGATAACACAAAATTAAAACTTTTTTCTGTAGTTCTATGCCTATAAATCATTTCTTAAATTTTTTAATTAACTTAATATAATGGAAAAAAATCGAATTCAAATTATTTGAAAACTATGTCTATATCATTTTTAATCTACTTAATAGTGTTGTAGAAGTATTGAGTATTTGAGTACTGAGTACTCTATATCTGCTGTTTTTTTTTGTTTTGAGTACTCGATACTTAAAAGTACCTACTTTTAGAACTGTATTTTAAGGAGAAAAATCACCTTTCCCATTAAAATACACCCATTAAATATTGAAATTTTTCAACGAACTTTTTGTGAACAGTAATGATAAAGTGCCATTTAAAAATATTTATATCCCGTTTACAATAAGCAAAAATTGATAGTTTTTGGCCTCATTCACTTTTTTGAGTTTTTCCATTCAAATCAAAACCTAGATAAAGGTTTTATAAAAAAAAATAAGTATTTTAAAGACTGCTGACTTAATTTTAGATAATATAATGAAATAATATATATAATGTAAAAACTTGTAATATAATGTATATTAGTTCAAAAATTTTGGGCTAAAGTTTTCCGTATATGTGTGAGGGATATTTAAAAATGGAGAGTAGAGTTGAAAAAATATTTTATAAAATATTGCCAATTAAATTAAATTGAGCCAAACTTATTTGCTTGTGATGTTTAAATGTAGAAAAAACACCCTAAAATATTGAGTAGTAACGAGTACTTAATTGAAAAGTATTGAGTAGTATCGAGTAGTCAAAAGTATCGACTTTTTACAACACTACTGCTTAACAGTTTCGGAGCGATTAAAAAAAATATAAAAAATCGTAAAAAATAAAAAGTTTAAAAAAACTATTATTATTTAAATTTATTTTACATAATTTCGACTTTATACACAATTAAGTAAAGATATATTATTTAAAAATTATACAAAAGACAATAAATTAATTTGCAAAAACGCCTTAATTGGAGTCGATTATTTTGAGATATCATCGATTTTAATAAAATATGGTTCGTTTATATAGCTTTATGGTAAAAGAGAAAAAATATCAGTTTTGGTAGTTTTTGATTCTTTTTACGACTTTTTGAAAAATAAAAAATTTTAAATTAAATTTTGTTAGATTTTTTTTTAAACATTTTTATTAATATCTCCGAAACTATTGAGTAATTTGAAAAGTGATGTAGACATAAGTTGCAGATAAATTGAATTAAAATTTTTTGGTATTTTACTATCTCGTTCTCGAGATATTTTGTAATATGTGATGTAAATATATGATGTATTAATATAACGATAAATTTTAAAAATCATTAAAAATTAGAATTGTTATTATTTTTATTCGATAATTCAAAAAAATATGTGTTATTAGTTAATCGTAAGACCCATATTAAAACTAGGGTTGTTATTTTGATAGAAATTATTCGATTATTCAAAGAACACATTTTTTATTCTTATCAAATGAACAAAAATCTTTCAATTTAGAATAAAAAATTATTCGATCAATTTTTAAGGCTTAGTCGAATAAACGAATAATTTTTCAAAACTAGTTTTTGTTAAATTATTATATTGTACATAAATTCCTTTTTGAAATTATAAGTGTAAAAACTTTTGTTTACTTGGAAAACCTTGTCGAAAATTATTGAAAATTTCGTTGGGATATATAAATGTGAAAACCACGTATTAATAAATTTCAGGTTAAAGCCTTTTACGGATAATCAAGCCACAGTATTATTTGGCAAAAAATAGAATAGCTTTTCTTAAAGTTAGAATAAACGGGAGACTCATAAGTTATTCTTAAATTCTGGAATTTTTCCGGCACATATTATTTTTTTAAAATTTTCAACAAAAAGTGAAACAAATGCATATGGAAATGCTTTATTTTGTCATTTATTATTTATTTCAAAAAATATTTTTATGATTCAAATGATGTGGATTTGTTAACTGAACTCAATCAATCAATCAATAAATAATATCAAAAATTTAAAAAAATGATTTTAGAAATATTAATCATTGTTTATAAAAATCTAAAAAGAACAGTGAAACTAGATTTGCTTTTAATACTATTCTTACTGTATTCCCACCATCAATAATAAGTGAAAGGGTTTTTTCCCACATCTGCTTTTATTAAAAAAAAGAACCAATAATCGTTTTAAAAGAAATTTAATTTAGTTATATAAACAGAGAAAAAATGCATATATTTGAAAATTTTTTTCATAAATATTATGCGTCGAACATGACTTTTTTTTACCAAACTTTTTCATAAATATAAAATTTTGTTCATAGATATTATTAAATTGCTCATAATGAAAAATTTAGAAATTTTACAAAAATTTTGTTAAATCTATGATTTAGTTTTATTAGATTTGATTGCAAATGATAAATGAAAATAGTTATACATGCAAATATTAACAGCAAATGCTTTAAAATGGCAAAAATTCCAAGAAAAATCTGTTAAAAAATAATGTTTAGAAATTTGCATAACTTTGGTCGCATTATGCAACACATCATTCTGATAAAAAGCGCTTCTATTCTGTTCAAAAAATGTTTCTAAAAATCATTAAAAACTTAAAATTTTACAAAGAAAATTTCTAACATTTTTGTACAAATTGAAGATTTAAATGAAAATTTTAAAAATTTTTTCAGTCTTCTTGACTTCTGATTCATTTGAAAAAATATAAATTTCAAACATTTTTTACAAATTGAAAATATAAATGAAAATTTAAATAATTTTTTCAGTCTTCTTGACTTTTGATTCTTTTTAAAAAATATAAAAAATTTTTAATGTTTAAGAAATTATGCTTAAAAATGATGAGCTGAAATCAGTGAAAGTAATTTTTTATATTTATATACAAACTTTTTTCTATGTAATTTGTCTGTAATTTGAATATGGTCTAAATTTTTCTATATATATATATATATATTTTTCATGCTATATGTTAATGAATTGTTATTTTTAGGTTTATTTTATGTTAATAAAACCAAAAATTGTTTTGAAAAATACTAATTTTTACATTTTTGTAACTATTCGTAATTATTCGAACAATATATTTATTCTTTATTCATTCGATTAATCGAATAAAAAATATTGATTTTATTCGATCAACTTCAACGTTGAATAATTGACAACCCTAATTAAACAATCTTAGAATTTATTTATATTATTTATATGTTTATTATACATATACTTCTAGCCCCGAATTCATTGCATTTTTTACTACTTTGTGTAAATTAATGCCATTAGAAAAAAATTTGGAACTCACTTTTTATGATTTAAAATTCTTTAAATTAAAAATTTTGGGAAATTTTTTTTTTGAGAATTTTTTTTTTACGAAAATTTTTTAATATTCCGCAAATTATTTAGCAGACTAAAGAAAAGTTGTAAGTATGACTGGGTGAAAATTCGATTAAAGATTTTTTGTTATTTTATTAAACCAAATCAGACAATCGTTCTTGAAATCTCAGTAACTAGATTTAATTCAAAGTGAATTATAAGCTTAGAACTCTATGATTGTGTTCATCAAAATAAACAGAGAAATGTTTGGTTGTAGGAAAAAAAAATACTTGTTTTGTTTTTAGTAAAAACAAAATTCTGCTTTTATTTTTATAAATTTTAAGACACAAAGCATTAAATTAAACTAAATATACATAATACATTCGTTAGTAGATATCAAATTTCCTTAACGAATAAATAGTAACAAAATATGTCTGTCTGGATCGGAATTAAATTTTTTTTCTTGCGGTTTTACAAATGTTGGTTAGAGTAAATTTTATTTTTCTTTTCTATTTTATTTGTATTTTTAAGGAAAATACAGTTATAACTGCAAAAACCACTTTATTTCTTTTATCTACTCATAGCAAACAAGATACAATTGACTCACAAGTAGATACTTGAATGGGGAGAACTTACAACACACACACGTTGTAAGTTGTTGTTAGTTAAATGTGGAATTATGTCATTATACGAATATGAGTATATAGTGGCAAAGACCATGATTGTCGAATGACTGTGGAAAGAAACTTGTCTGTTTAAAAGTTGTCTAACTGTGTCTGTTTAAACTCAATAATTAATTGATTAAATGTCTGTAAAGAGTTTGTCTGTCTTGTCCGTCCGTCCGTTCGTTTCTATGTTTGAAGTCATGATTTGTATAAAAACAACAAAAAGAAACACAATCTATGTTTTAAATTAAATTAAACCAGTTAAGTTAGTTTCTTTATTTGTCGATAAAAAAAAATCATAAAATAAACTGAAACTTAAAGAAATTCCTGCAATGGATTTAAGGGAAATGGAAAATATTTAATAGTGTATGTTTTTTTTTTTAAATGAACAAATGTTACAATTTTAATGCTTCATTTTTATATATCCAATGAGCTTCTTCTTATAGTATGTGTATAGTAGTCAAATATTCTGTTTAACTTCGTGGCCATTATTTTGTAAAGCTTTTAAGTTTTGTTGTCTGTTAAATTTAACAAATTAATATTATAACATGAATATCGTGTACGCATGCGTAGCAATAAATTACGCATGAAATAAATTGTTTTTCTTTTAAATTGTAGATCAACGATTTTTTGGTTTCTTATTACTATTTACGACTACAAACATTCATTAATTTTATAAGTTTTATTATTTTTATTTTTTTCAGTTTTGTATTTATTTTTATGGCACTCATGCATGAAAATTAATGTTTTTTTTTTCAAATATTGAATGCATTTCAATGCCTTGTAATTCTGTATTAAAATAATCAATAGTTTTTCTATACTTTTATTTTTGTTAAACAATTTTTAGTTACTGTTACTTATCATAGTAATATATATTTGTTAAAATTAATAGACCGCAATTTTGTCAATTGTTAAGTTTTTTTTCTATTTAAACTATATGCATTTTTATTGCTGCAAATAGGAAATCTTTAATTTAATCATGCCTATCTTAGTTGATTCATTATATGAAATACTTAGTGTGTAATTTCCTAAAACAATAGTTTTAACAGTTGGACGATTTCTGACCTGTTCTGTGATCTACATAATTGTTAATGTTATGTTGAATTTTAGTTTCTCTATATGGCATTAGATTATAGGAAGATATGATATTGATTTTCGATAAGGTATGTACTAGCTATTGCAACCATAATACTTCAGCCAACTTACTTTACGATAGCTACCTAATTTCTCTCCTCCAGCTCGATATATGGCTTTTGATAGACACGGACATTCATATTGCTTACAAAATGATTTATCTTGATTTATCCTATTGCAAAAATTTCATAATTCCAGAACTTTTTCGACATATCCTCTTAGAAATTCTGATCTCAATTTTATATCATTTTTGGGCATCTTTATACCAGACTTGTATTTTGTCTCTAAATTTCTAGAATGCAATGCGTACTTCCCAAGTATACTTCACTATCTTCAGTCATGTTCGATGCATTTAGTTTGTGATTTTGTTTCACTTTACGCAAAATTTTACGTTAAACCAGCTTTTGTAAACATTAATGCCATGCTAATTCAGATTTATTTTCCGGTGAATTTTAGTTTTTTTTATTTTTTTATAATATAGTGGGACGTTTTTCTTTAATTTAATTTAATTTTTCGATTTTCATTATAAAATGATTTATTATTACGTTTTTTTCTTTTTTTTTTGCATCATTTATTTGCACAACATCGTAATAAAACAAGTAAGAAAGATATAATCGGTCAAGCCCGACCATATGATACCCCACACCATTGTCCAGGGGTCTTATATTCCGTGGAGGGGTCTTATATTAGACATGTGGACAATTGTGGACCAATACTTTTACTAAGTGTAAAATAAAATATATGAATACAGAATATTACGTTAATACTAACATTTATATGAATTTATGCACTTTAGGATGATTCCCGAAAGTGGGCTTATATAGGAGCTATGGTAAATTATGGAAGTCGGTTTTATATGGGAGTTATGGTCAATTATGGTATATTTAATGCATATATGAACGTTAAATCCCTATTCCGGGAGGATATTTGTATGGGAGCTAAGTGAAATAATGGACCGATCATCACCAATTTTAATAGACTTCGTCTTTGTGTGATGAAAGTCCTAAGTGCCAAATTTCATTTAATTCAAAATTGTGGCTTTGTGTACTTTGTGCACAAGATTTACATGAACAGTCAGTCAACCAGCCAGCCGCCCAGGTAACCAGACGAACGGACGGACATCATTAGATCGATTAAAAAAGTGATTCTGAGTCGATTGGTATACTTTAAGGTGGATGTTGGCTGATCGTTACAAACATCAGCACAAACGCATAATACCCTAACCACTTATGGTG
This sequence comes from Protocalliphora azurea, assembly GCA_932274085.1. Classification (NCBI taxonomy): domain Eukaryota; kingdom Metazoa; phylum Arthropoda; class Insecta; order Diptera; family Calliphoridae; genus Protocalliphora; species Protocalliphora azurea. The sequence continues at coordinate 141,644,229 of OW026519.1, read as the reverse complement.
GTGTCGGGTATAATGATGTAAAATTATTTAAGACATATGTAATTGTTATCCTAGTTGTAAAAAAAAAAACATAAGAAAATTAATATAGTTATCGGAAATGGACAATTAAATAACATGTCGAATAATTTTTTGCGTTTGAATTCGTGTAATGTTGAAAAAATTCCAGCACTAATTACAGTTATGTTCATTTGGGAGTAAATATTACCAACACTAGAAGGAAACACATATTTCAAATAAATATTTGTCATTTTATTCGCAGTATATAAATTATAATGAAATGAAATTATAAGAAATGAAATGGTATGTAGAATACTTATTTTGGCCACTGTACAAACTGAATGCCAAACAAATGCAAGCTATCTGTCTTCAGAAAAACAGGTGTTTTCAATTCTCCTTAAATCAAATACTTACAAAACTAGCTTAAATAAATTTCTTATATATTTTATTTTAATAGATGAGGTTAACAATAGTAAAGTGCTGTTATAATTCAGTTTCTTTGATTTTTTTTTTCTTAGTGGCGATATGTTGTCATCAGTTTTAAAACATTGATGTTAACTAGTACAACAACTATTACCACAATTGAAACTTCTTGCAAACATTTGTATCTAACATAACAAATATGTTGGTAATAATTTATTTTCTATATAAGTGACACACTTCTGCAGATCAGTTAAAATTACTAAACAACAAAAAAACAAAACAATAGTGGCTGCTATAAGATGAGTTTAAAAAATTTAAACAAAACAATATGTGTGAATTTAGTTTAACATACCGTTTAACAGCGTTTTGTTAATTGTTTTAAATAAACATAGACGTGGGGAAATAAAGAAAATGAGATGAACTTTCTTTTGCAACAATTTTAATTATAATGAATTAATATAGACAAATGTATGTATGTATACATAGTATGTGTGTATGTTTTTTTACACAAAGTGTTTTATTTATATGTTTACATACACTCAAACATTAGTTAGTTTATTATTAGTTGTTTATATTATATAAGTTTATGACTTAAAACGTTTGTTTATAAAATAAACAACATCAAACGCTTTATATAAAAATATTGTAATTTTTTTTTTTATTATTTATAAAATTTTTTTATTGTGGTCATGTTACTATTACCAATTTATACAAGAAAAAATGTGAATAGTTAATAAAAGCAAATTATGTTTATCATGTTATTATTGTTGAAAACAGTTTTTTAATGGACTTTGAACAATTTATAAATACTCAAAATTATTACAATTTTATTTTTAAATTTAAAAACAAACTCGAACTGTTTAAAAAAATGCAAAACTATGAAGAATATTAGGCACACTATAACCTAGCAAAAAAAAAAAAAAAAAAAAAAAAACAAAGAACTGAAAAAATGTTGAAAAGGTAATAATTTTATCATTGTGTTGTCATTGGAAGGAAGTACTTACTGCTGAAAAAGAGAGTGTTTTTAGCCTATGGTTGTCATTGGTTGGATGTTATTTCCTTATGAATCTTATTCATTGCTTTTTAAATTCTTCTTTTAAAACTATGTTTATAAATTTTTTAATAAAAATATTATTTTATAGAAGATAATAAAGATACTTTTAAATTTGTGAAATTAAAATATTCTTAAAAATAATTAACCTTTTCTGCTGCTAGAAATACATTTTCTCTTTTTTGCAAATAATTATTATTCATTTTCCAAAATATGCACTTAGTGCTACTTTTGAAGTTGTGAAAATGTTCATTTCTTAGATTTCTTAGATAAAACTAATTTCTGATATATGTATGTACATTAGGGTGGGTCAATTATTTGTGATAAAGGGCGTATGGCAAAAACGTAATCTTCGAAGAATTATAAAAAAAAAAAACTCCAAAGAAACCACAAAAGTTCGTTTTTTTTGCAATTTTCAAATTCAAAATCGTTTATTTTTGGACTCGGTAAAGATATCGACTTCAAATTTTTTTATTCAATAGATAATTTTGTTCTTCAACTAGTTAAGAAAGAAAACTAATAAAATCGGTCGGAAATACTAGGATATATATGAAAAAACTGGACCAAGAACATGCAAAATTATGGTGCTTAAAAATTCAAACGCAAATAACTCGAAAACTATAAGAGATAAATGGGACATGTCTTATCAGGGCCTAAAAAAATATATAAAAATATTTGAAATCGGACGAGAAACAAAAATTTGGCAAGTGATTAAAAATTTTTTATGTCAGAGGTACCTAACTTTGAACCCCCTTAGCTCCGCCCCTGAGGGGTTTTATTGTACCGCCCTTCCAAACTTAACATTGCACTCTCCTCTGTTACTCCTATACCAAATTTCATATAAATCCAACCAGCCGATCAGAAGTTACAGATTTATTTTCAACAAATATTGATTCTGCCCCACTGTGCAATGTGCGCAAAAGAGTTCCTTAAAAATGTTCTTGTATACACATATATACATATATACATACACACACATATATACATATATACATATACATATATACATACATATATATGTATGTCTATATTTTATTGTTGGTTTTCCTTTTTTGAATAAATGCAATTAAAAATTACCCTTAATTGAGAACTAAAAAAAATGAAAGAAGTTAAAGAAATTGAAAAGAAAATTGAAAGAAATTGAAAGAAGTTAAAGTTATTAAAATTTTGAAACTCTTAGTTACATAATTAAGAAGTATAGGACTAGTATGTTTACTTAATACCTTCGATTCTTTAACTTTAGTATTTCTTTATATTTTAAATAATTTTAATTTTATAATTAATAATACATTCATTAAAATTCTCACTTATTTCTATTATGATAGATTTTATTTTAAGTAATACTAAAAAAAAATATATCATGTATGATAATAAGTCTCAAAAACTAATTTGAAAGACTTTTAAATATTTATATTTAATAAAATCTGTTTACTAATAAAAATTATACCATATTTTTTCAATGTTACATTCATTTTCTCATTTTTCTTCAATAAGTATATAATTAGTTACTTCATTAATATTTATTAATTATTTTGATCACAAATTACAATAATATTATAAATAATTGTTTTAAACGACTGTTTTGCTTACAAAAATATTATAATTTACACAACTATGAGCGCACACACGCATACATTTGTTGTTATATAAAAACATGCAAAATAAATAATTTTTTTCCCTATTGAATCAAAGAAGTGGCCTAATGTCTTATATTATGTGAGCGATCGCACTCTTATGTCTTATTGGGTCGCTATCACAATACACGCAGCATTTGCTCATAAAGTTGAATAACACAAGTAGTATTTATATGGTTTTAAGTACCTGCAGAACAGTATTTATTTCTCCGCTTACATACTGATTTAAAGCACTTGAAAAATATCAAGAGGCTCTTCTTCAAATCAGTTAAATTTCATTATAATTTGAAAAATTGTATATACCCATATAGAAAGATGTAGGGTGTACAAAACAAAAAAATTATTTTACTTTCGCTATTAAAATTAGAAAGAAAAATACTTTATTTAAGAAAATATTTGTATATGTATGTACGTTATTTTTTGTTTTCTATGTTATTTAGTTATTGATGCTTATGTTCAAATCTGAACTATAATTAAATATATTTTGCACGTAAATGACCGAAGTCAATATAATTTGTTTCAATGGAAAATTTTTTATGGAAAGAAAAAAGTGAATATATAGTTAAATATACAAATGAAATATAGATAAAAACATAAATAAACGTGAATAATTTAAGAAGAGAATTTATGTATGTACAATCTTAAACAAAACTTTCATTTTTTAAAATTACAGAAATAGGCCACACTTGAAAATTATAAAGTATGAGGCATGTGTTAAAATGCTTTTAAAATTACACTTATTATAATATTCGAGAAAGGACCATTATATTTTTAAACAGTAAATATATATATATATATATATATATATATATATATATATATAAATGCATTTTGTAATAATTTGTAATAATTTTTTATCAATGCTCGCAAAAGTTATAAAGTTGAAATTAAAAAAAATCTTGAAAATAGATATCATAGAACTTCTAAGGTACTAGCATGTCAAAACTATTTCTGTATCTTTAAAAAAAAATAATAATAATAATTTTATTTCTTCAACAATTTTGTAAATAACCGAAAAGGTTTATTGGTTAAAAATCTGAAAAAATAGTGGGTAATTATTACAAACATATTTTGGGATATTTTTCTTCAAAAAATTAAATTAATATCAGTATTGTTTTGAAAAATATTGTCGTTTAAACCTTACTACTACTCATTATAATATTCCGTACAAAAAGCGCGATTTTAGTTTTTTTAAAAAGTGAATTTTCGCAAAATTTTAAACATGTATCTTATTGAGTGATAAGTTTTCTGTCAAAATCAGTTTTAATTCTTTCAAAATTCGAACTATAATGCGAAATATATGTGGCTGATTTTTATGACGCCCCTTGAATTTCAGTATTAAGCAAATAAAATAAAATGCATTTGACATCAATTTAATTTATATTTTGCAGTAGTTGTCTACAAGCGAAATGTGTTTGTTTCTTATTTTTATTCACATTACCAATTTTAACCATTTAGATAATTCTTTATAGATACTTTTCGATTATCTAAAACCATATCTAGTCTTAAAAAAAATGCGGAACAAAATTTTAAAATTTGGTATAAATTTTAAAAAGCGTATAAAATTTTTGTTAAATTTTTGTAAAAGCGGTATTTGTCAGTAGAAACATACGTTTTTCAAATATTTACGCCAATTATATGAAAGTGGTAATGCAGTTTAAGTTTCCAACTGGGATATACTCAGTCTGTCCAGTTTCTTCAAAGGTCTGCTTCCTTTGACTGTTACCACAGAGCGTAACGGATACCTAACTACGATAGAAAATGACATTATTGACAAAGTTAATTCCCAGTTAGAATGTGTTAACATGAATGAATGTAGTTAACAAAAATCCGACGAGACAAATTATTTTGCTCTCGACCGAACGTCAACGATTATACGACTAACTGGGTTTACAAAGGCTTTTGCTAAAACTAACTATTGGGATGCAATCCGCTGAGATATTTTCTTCGAATCTCACTCGGCTAACTATAGGATTCTGACAACAAAGTATAATTCGATGAGTTAGGTGCTTCAACTCTCAATCAGCTAACTAGGATCTTATGAGCTACGCTAATACTAAATACTCTTCGGCGAGATAAATGCTTCGGCTCTCGTTCGGTTAGCTACAGGTTTTTGTTTAAAAATACAATCCGATGAGATAAATTCTTCGGCTCTCGGTCGGCTAATTGCGAGCTGTGATAAATGCTTCGGCGCTCAGTCGGATAACTAAAGTCGTGTGAGCTGCGCTAAATACACGAGGAGATGAATTCTTTCGCTCTCGGTCGGCTAACTACAAGTTTCGTCTACAAGATACAATCTAATGAGATAAATGCTTCGGCTCTAAGTCGGCTAACTATACTAAATCCTAAATACAATCCGACGAGATAAATTCTTCAGCTCTCAATCGGCTAACTACGATGATACTACTGAAAAATAAATTCTTCGGCTCTCGATCGGATAACTGTGAGCTTTGTCTTTAAGATATAATCCAATGAGATAAATGCTTCGGCTCTCAGCCGGCTAGCTACACTAAATCCTAAATACAATCCGACGAAATAAATTCTTCGGCTATCAGTCGGCTAACTACGCTAAATCCTAAATACAATCCGACGAGATAAATTCTTCGGCTCTCGGTTGGTTAACTACAGGTTTCGTCTACAAGATACAATCCGATGAGATAAATTCTTCAGCTCTCAATCGGTTAACTACGATGATACTACTACGATCCGACGAGATAAATTCTTCGGCTCTCAGTTAGCTAACTACAAGGTAGATGATGTAAAATTTTCGATTTCTTTTTTCTATTTTTAAAATCAACTTTAGAAATACAAGACACATGAAGTCGGTTTCAAAGAGTTTCTAAAATTTTTGAAGTTCCTCATATATAAATTATAATAATTTCTATTATGACGTGTAAAAATGAATTTAAAATTAATAATATGTACTTTTTTTGAGTTTACATTTTGTGTTTACTTTTTCTTCTTAAATGCTGTAATTACTTTAAAGGAAAATTAAAAAATAAAACAAAAATAAACACGCACATATAGTCATAAAATTTTATAAATTAATAGTAATAGTAATTATTATTTAAGTAAATATATTGCAAAATAAATGAAATATTTTCTAACTAAAAGGAAAAGCTTATTACTAAATTAAATAAATCAACAAAATAAATATGATAAGTGGAATATACAATGGTTGTTTTTTAAGATATATTCACCAAATAATAATAATAATAATAATAATAATAATAATAATAATTATAATAATAATAATAATAATAATAATAATAACAACAATAATAATAATAATAATAATAATAATAATAATTATAATAATAATAATAATAATAATAATAATAATAATAATAATAATTATAATAATAATAATAATAATAATTATAATAATAATAATAATAATAATTATAATAATAATAATAATAATAATAATAATATTAATAATAATAATAACAATAATAATAATAATAATAATAATAATAATAATAATAATAATAATAATAATAATAATAATTATAATAATAATAATAATAATAATAATAATACTATGAGGAAAAAATAACGTTAGAAAATCGACAACAATTGTGGTCACATGGACAAATTACGGTGTTGATTTGTTGACTCTGTTCTTTTTCAACTTTCAAGCATCGCATACATAATACTTTTTAATAATTTTTTACTGGTGTGAAGTCATGCTGATACCAAAAAACAAAAAAGGCCTCAGAACCGCAATTTCGTAACTTTTTTTTCATTTACTACGATATCGCTAACCGATCTGTACATTTTAAGGATAAATATAATTAGAAATGGAAGAACGTCATTATTTGAAAAACGAAAATATAAGATTAAAATTGGATTTTTATTAAAAAATAAAACTATTTTCTTCAGAAAGTGTAAAAAAAGTTGAAATATTATATAAAAGAGTGCAGATTGTCTTTCAATAACATACGAATATGAGAATATTTATGATGGCATGCTGTTAGAAATGTTTGTGTAATTAATTTGTTGTTAATGTTCATGAAAATTTGTGTTGAAAGTACTAATAACATAACTATTATTTTTAAAAATTCCTAAATAATATTTTTTATTAAAAAAAATGATTTTTCATCAAATATTCTTTTATATGTACTAAAAATTTAATAAATAAAATCTTGAAGTTAGCAAATGAAAAATTTTTAAAAATAATAATTTTTCAGTGTAACAGCTAGTAATGATAATATTATGAGTCTTTTCACATGTGGTGATAGTTATTTATAAGATTAATGAATGCGTGCAATTTTAATATAAATAAGTGAAGTTTAAAATTTTGAGATTTCTTTTTAAATTTTCAACTTTAAACCGCGATAACTTTTTTGCCACACATTGAGAAATTGATTCATGTCAACGGATTTTAAACGCTGAATTATTGCTTTTTGTTCGTCAAAGCGCTATCAATGTGTTAAGAAAAATGTTTCAAAAAAACTAGGTTTTAATAAAATTTCAAAATATTTGTTTTTCAAAATATCGTAAAAATTCTAAAACTACCAAAACTGCTACTTTTCTCTTTTATTATTTATCAAAAAGCTGTATATGTTACAATTAAAACGAACTACATTTTATTAATCTCGATTTAAAAATGTTGATATTATACACAATTAAAATAAAAAATGGCTTTTCCAAATCCGATTGAAATTATTTTGTTTTTTTAAATAATTGTATTGTTTTTTTGTATAATTTGTAAATGATATACCTTTATTAAGGTATCCAATCGATTAACCGGCATTAAAATGGTCTATTTTCGAATAACGAATTAAGCGATTAACCAAAATTTAGTTTTTTGTAGTTATAAATTTAGATTTTTTATGTCAATTACATATTTTTTAAAATATCTGTAATATCCCAGCAAACATAATTAAGAGTAATTTTTGGGAAGTACTTTTTCATTACTTCTAAAGTATCAATAAGTGTTTGTTTTCTTGTGCTTAAGAAGTAATACCAAGAGCATCCAAAAATTAAAATAGATTCGAATGCAAAAGAAAATAAATGCATATAATTGTTACTAAAAAGAACTGTTAAAAAAAAAACGATAAACAATACTTTTTTTATTAAAAAATATGTCGTTTAACTAAAATTTAAAAATAATTTCCATGCGGCGAGAAAAAAGATTTTGAATGTTCCTTATAATTTTGCATGAAATCGTGAACATGACTTTCTTCTCATTGAATAGGTTTCAAAAAGGAGACCATCTTCCTATGATCCGAATTTGCATTACTTTTGGATCAAAAGTTCAGGATCTTATTGACTTTTGGATGTTATTTTTTTGCTGGGAAAGAATATTTAATAAAATGTGACCTGAAAAGTTTATAATAGTATGACTTCATAAATATTTATATTTGTGACAATTGAAATTGTAAAAACACAGTTTTGAGTAAAGTAACTTCAAAGCTAAGTCGTAAAAGTTTTAATTTTCACCAACAAAATATACGTAAAAACATCAATATTAATTTTGACTTTTATGACAAGAAAATCAAAAGTTAATAAAGAGAGTTACATTAAAAATATTGATTTATTAAATAAAGCTGATTTAGAATGCTTTGTAGCACTAGGTCAAACAAATTTGTTTTCTTACAAATGTGCGATAGAACTGATAAGATGAATTCTTTATAAAAATATTTGATCAACTTTATGTTTCTAAATATCTGTTTTAATAGATTAAATACTATACTTATTATTATTTATATGTTTTACATTTATTATTAAAACTATTCGGTTAATCGAATACATAATTTTTTAATATTTATCTCCGCAAATGGTAAGCAGATTAAAATATTATGTGGGCGCGATTCACAGATAATTGGAATTATATTTTTTTCCATTTTATTGAACCAAATCAGACCAATATTTTTCGAGAAATGCTGCACAATGTGGTGCAACCTTATCAATTATCTATAATTGTTTACCTCGAAAACTATTTATATAGTCAATTCAAAAAAAGTGATTTATACTTGCTGGAAAAAATATTGTTGAGCATTGTTACGGCAAACATATCATGTTTAAAAGTTTTTATGGTCACTGGAATAATTTATATTTTTACAGCAACCATATTATGTTGCTGGTAATCAAATATTCGTTTCTGTAACCATATTTTTTTGTGGTAAACATAAAATATGTGTCACAACTACAAATATGTTTCCCTTCTACCTCACTTTAGATTTGGGCAAAAGGGAACGATATTAATCGTTGTGGCAACCATGCTTTATGTTTACCATAAAAATAATTTGATATGATCTGTTTGTCGTAACAATGATCAACTATATTTTTTTTCTGGGTGTAGACTTAGAACTCCGTGATCACGTGAGTCCAAAGTAACTGAGAATTCCTGCGTTTCTGAAAAAATGTTCATTTTCTGTAATTTATATTTTTATTTAATATGAATAAAATATTTTTCTATATTTAGACTGTATTTTAATATATATGCATATTATCTCTGGGTGAGAATGAATAAATTAGGCGTACAATTAAAACTTGTATTTAAAATTTTTCTTCTTCAGGTTTTTTTTTCACTTAAGAAATTATTAAATCAATTTTAACAATCAAAATTTTTTTTATCATTTATTATTGCTACATATTAAAAAATCTCGTTTTATTTCACCTAGATTTTCGCCTATTATAATAATTTTAAAAAAATGTTTATCAATAATAAACCAATATTTTTTATGACAACTTAAAATTTAACGAAATATTTTAAATGTAAAAAAAAAATGCAACTACATATATAAATAACCAGTAAAAGTTGCACTTGTTTATTTCAGCTACTACATCACCACTAAATTCAGCTACAACAAGTCTATACAGAAAAAATAAAATCTCAGCATAAGAAATAAGAAAAAAAACTTTTAACCGGCAAAAATATAATAAAAAAACCATTAACAAAAATCTTTACGGTAAAACAGCATTCCAACAGAAAAGCATAAAGTTTTTAAAAGTTTCATACGTAAAAAAGTACCTACTTTTTGTGAAATTTTTCAAAAAATTATGATTGTTAATGTGTAGCTGATGTGTCGGAGAGCCAGTGTTACGTGTGTTTATTTGTACTTAAAAGTTTTGTTTTTCTTGGGATTTACTGTCACTGTTTTTTATTGTTGCAATTATATATGTTGCTAACAATCAATGCAATTTAAAAGGTTTTTTTCTTTAGTTGATTTTGTTTTATTTTTTTTTTAGTTTATTAAATGGCTAAGAAAGTGAAATTTTTTTGAAGTGTTTTTTTTTAATGTGATGTTGTTATGTTTTAAAGAAGTTTATAATTAAGGGGCATACACTCAGAAAATGTGTTAGTAGTAATTTAAAATGAAAGTGAAATTATATTTAATTTTCTCAGAAAGAAAATAAATTCTAATTTAAATTTTAGTCCATTTTATATAAAAAAGAAAAATATAATAAAAAGTCAGGTTTCCCCGATGGTCTAGTTTGTAGTGAGCTAGACTGTCAGTCTGGAAGTTGTGGGTTCGATTCCCACCAGAGACTCTGGTTTCTTTCACTACAACGAGCACATGGATCTTCGTCACCTCCGCTCGTAGGATTAGAATGTAATTTGTAATTATTATTGTAATTATTATTAATAAAATAAATAAATAATTAATAAAAAGTTTTTGTCTTAAGTCTTTTGTTTATTTTTCTAAGAACAATTTGTGTTTTTGGTAAATTATGGTAAATTTTATAATTCCGAAATGAGTAACATTTAATTATGATTACAAGAGTTAATGAAAAGGATGGATAATGACTTATTTTATATTGTACCAACCCAAAGTAGGGCCAATCGTAAAATTTTTGGTAATAAATCTGTATCTCCTAAACTATTGGTCGGATCGGATTGAAATGTATGGATTGAAGAGGAGGACTTAGGCTTTCAGAAAGATCATTTTTAATTTTTTAGCCACTCTATAATAATACGCAATTAGCTCGAGTATGTAAAACTTTTAAAATATCGTAAGTTCCGCAAATCCAGTTTGATTTCAAAGATTTTTATATTTCTGGACAGATAAAGATATTTACGCTTGAATTTTTGTCGACTTTATTTTGTTTTTCGGGAATAAATCCTGAGGTATATTCTATAATTTCTAATATATTTCAAAATAATATGCAACAAATTTTTTTTGGATTATCTCAATTCGTCTAGTCGTGAAAAATATTCAAAGTCAGCACTCTAAAATTAGTAGAGTTCTTTCACCTTTTTTCTCAAAGTTTTTTTTTTTTAATAAATTTTGTTATTCTTTACATATTTTAAAAGACAAGGCTTTATAAATGGCTAATAAAGGAATTTTAAATCGATTTATATTTGCATTCTATACCCATCATTGGTCAAAAATTGTGAATTTTAGAAAAAAAAAGAAAATATGTATATATATATATATATATTTATCTATTAATAAAAAAATTTCAATAATGTCTATTTTAGGAAAATTGTCAAAAATTGATTGTTAAAGCTTTTTAAATGATTTTTGGAGGAATGAAAGACTGATATTTATCTTATACAATGCATAAGAAATAGTAGTAAAAATGTAATGCTAAAATGCTTTTTATGCAATTTAAAAAAGAGTTTTTCGAAAAGTTGACTTTTTTCATAAAACCTATACTTCTGCTTTTGTTTTTGGCCGGCGTGAAGCATTTTAGTACCAAAATAATCTAAATATATTTTTTAATAAACAGCATCAATGAATTAAAAAAAATCGTGGAATTTTTTATTAATCGATAAATATAAAATTTTTTCTAAAATTCATCATTTTCAACCAATAGTGGATGTAGGGCGCAAATCTAAATCTATTTAAAATTTCTTTATTAACCATCTATGAAGCCTTGTGTTTTGAAATCTGTCAAGAAAAAAAAAAAAATGTATTAAAAAGCTTTGAGAAAAAAGTGAAAGAATTGCACTATATTTTTTGCAAAAAATGTAATTTTTCATACTAATTTCATACTGTTGACTTTGAATATTTTTTACGGCTGGACGAATTGAGATAATCAAAATAATTTTTTCCTCATATACTTCGGGACTTATTTCCGAAAAAACAAAATAAAGTTTTTTTCTTATAATAATATTAGTAGGAAACTTTCGCTAACGAATGCGGATTACACAGATTTTCAAAAGTAACTCTCAAGTCGTCTGAGAATAAAAATTTCATTAGTCTATTTTTCATCAGCGATATTTTAGATCAGAAAGACTAAATTTTTGAGCCTTAGTTCCTCCACACCGTCTAGTGCTTTATAATTAGGAAATGTTTTATTCATAACCAGTAGGAAAAACTCCTTAAATTTAAATATACAGTCCTGTTATGAAATCCCGGTGATTTCAAATCATGAAGGATTTTCAGCTATTCTGGAAATCACGTAATTTAAAATTTTTCGGAATGATTTTAATTTTTTGAAATCACGAGCAAATAGTTGTTTTATATTTTGTTTACAATTAAATAAAATAAAATATTTAGCCTCTTATTAAAATGCCAGGAGCAACATTGTTTGCAATAATTGCTTTAAAAAGGAAGAAAATAAATAATGTAAGTCGCTTATTTGCGGGACCTATCAAATCCTATAGAAACAGGTGAAAAGTTTAAGGTAAACAGCAGTTATGTACATTGAATTAAAAAATTCAAATGGCTTTTCATATTTATTTCATTTTACCGACTAAACAAAAGGGCATTCCAATTAGTACTTGATAGTACAGCACCACACATAAAAAACCCCACAGTTCCTCAAAGTATACAATTTGCAGCTGTTTTAAGATTTGTAGCAGTTGTGTCGTATCAGGTAGGACGCTTAACTTTTTGCAAAATACTTTGGAAGGTAATGTCCATGCTTGATTTTTGGGCTGCCTGGATAAAAATCAATTCGAGTGCACAAAGTATATCAAAGAGCCAGTTTTATAAACTATTTGGTATTCCGGGGATAATAGGCAAAGAAAAAATGAAATCACGAAGACGTTTCCAAAGTAAAAAAAAAACTATACGCAGAACTAAAGGTGTTTTCCAAAATTGCTATTTTTTAATTTCTATATTTCAATAAAATTAAAAATTTTCGAACAAAAATGGATAAAGAACATAATAAATTATTTATATAAGCCAATTAATATTTGATTTACAACATAGGGTTTGCAAAAATAAGAAAGTGATTTGAAATTGACACTAAAAAGTTGACCGATTTGAAATCAAGTGATTTCATAATTTTTTGTGCACAGAACACCTTTTAGGTTATTTGAAATCACTTCGACAAAAAGTGATTTCCAGAACATACCTAATAAATTTAATTAAACTCTTTATTTATTCCTTCTTTTTTTGAAAGGTAGAGAGAGAGAGTGACCTTTCCTATTAATTTTATTTGCAAACAGTTGAAATTTTTATTAACATTTTTTAGCCGGAGTATTTTTATCTTATTTCTTATATTCATATGATTCAATAATAAGACACTAAAGTAAATTTTTCGTTTGGGAGAGCAATCAAAAAATTGTTAATTTTTTTCTGCATGCTGAATTGGATGCAAATTAATGCACTCGTGCTTGACGTTAAATTGTACAAAATATATTTAAATTATTTGTTTCGCTTTTTTCTCTCTAAACAATTTAATTTATAACAAATCTTTTATATGCTTACTTACATACTATGTGTGAGTATTTTTGCAGACTTAAATAAAACAAAATGTTGCAACAACTAAAAACACATTGTAGTAAGTTTATGCAGCTGTTTATTGCTATACAATGTGTTGGCTGTTTCATGTAAGTGTTTTATGAATGTAGGTGAAGTTAATGAACTGGTTTAAAGGCATTTGAAAAAATAAGTTGAAAATTAGTTTTTCCAAGCTGTTTGACAATAAGAATTTGTTAACAAAAACATACTTATGACATTAAAAAAAATATATATTGAAAACATTTTGTTAATGAATAACAAACTTGTTATTTTAGCAGCAGATTGTTTTTTTTTTTTATTTTTTTTAAGAATTTAAATTTAAAAATAAAATAAAAATAATTTTATATACAGAATGGATGACCAATATTTTTTTTGCATCAAACAACTGTTACATGAAATAAATTTCTTTTTAAAAATTGAAAATAAATCCTTCTCAAACATGTAATATTCGTGGTCTTCTGGTAAACAATACACATCATCTCCACTCATTTGGCCTTTAAGCTATAAAAATCAGATTTTTTGAAAGCGCAATAAAAGCCAACCATAAAGTAGAAAATTTCCTTAAGAAAAAATAATCCCAAACATTCTTCAGATTGTGAAAGTTTTTGTTAAAAAGTTAAAATTATTATAAAATGTGTTGCTTTTAGTTTTTTAACATTTAGAGTTTTTGTTTGATTTATTTGTTTATCTATTAATCTTTTATAATTTTTTATTTAAATTGTTTTTGGCTTTTTCTTTGTTAAAAATTTGTCATTTAAAAAGTGATTGATTAAATTTATATTGGTTGATCCAGTACACAAGTGTCTAACATTTTGATGACTGTCAATAAATACAGTAAAGTTTTAGCTAAAAAATGAAAGCGAAATTCATTTGGTAGTCATCAGCACAGGTAAATAATTAAATTTTTATATAAATATTAGTAAGTTTTCACTCATAATTTTTATGTGTTTATATAGATATGAGATTAAGTGACCAACTATAAAAACACCTGAAAATATTTATTTAAAGCCATCAAAAAATTGGCATATAAATTTAATTATTTAATATTAGATTTGTGTTATATTAAAATAAATATTGCTGGTATAAATTTAATCTAAGACACTGCAGAGATTTAGCCACGAAATCTTATTATTTTTGAAAACATGTGAAATTGTTTAAATAAAATAATTTTCTATGTTATTTTTTGTAGCCTAGATAAACTTTTCATTATTAGTATTCAATGGTTTTTGGCAAACCGTCAATTGGAAATGTGTTGACAAATTAAATAAGTGAAAAATGTATTTACACTTATTTTAATATCAAGATGCATACTTTCTGTTGCGTTTTTTTGTGAATAAAAGAACAATAAATAAAGAAAAGAAATCGTGCGCGTAATGTACATTTTGTTGACATTTTGATCGGAACCAAAGTCATGAACAATATGTTTGTACAGTTATTGTCAACTACTACCAATGACATTGTTTGAATGTAGATTTTATATGGTAAAATTATGAATTTTTAGAAAAAAGTACTTCGTAATTTTGGCTATTAACTACATTCCTCAAAAACTAAATATGCCAGGTAATATTTCCTAATTACTTAATTTTAATTTGTTTTAATAGAATTATAAGAATTAACTTTTCGCATTGTTTCATAAGAAAATACACAGAAAAAGTCACCAACCACCAAAATTATTCATTCAATTAAAAATTTTTTAAATTTACATATCTCGTCAAAATAATTATACAATTACAAATAACTGCAAAAAAAAAAAAAAAAAAAAAATTAAAAACAGAAAAAAATTTCCTATTAAAAAATTTATTAAATCAATCAAATAGATGTTTGAATGAATTAAAAATTTAAATGAGAAAAAAAATCTTACTTGAATTTTATTATTACAATATTTTTTATTTTATTTTTGCTTGAATATATTAATTAAATTTAGATGTTAAACGAAAAAAAACTGTGTTAATTGAAAATATAAGGTAATAATTTTTTTCGTGTAGTTTTTAAGAAATAAAGATATATAAAAGTATAAATAAGGAAGTATAAATGGTATGTTATGACACAGAAAATACGGATTACAATCTATTGGTTTCTAATTATATATAGTTCACAAACTCCGCCAAAAAGACGACAGTTATAGATTTCCAATTGCAACTTTTTTATGGTCCTTTGAGCTGAATGTCTGAAAAATGAATTCTTCAAAATTGTTTCCAATACAAGGCGGGCGCCATATAGAGGTTTCAATTAAACACAAATGGATAAGACATCAAGAATTCTAATGAAATGTGTTCTGACATAGTTTGGTTACGTGAAATGGAGACAACAAGGGCAACAAGCATTATGTTATTTTCTAGAAACTAATATTTTGTCCTGATTTACGATTATAATTAAATATTTTATCGTGTTCCCTAAAAAGTCAAAATAATGAAAAGCACAAACTGTTTAAATATTTGGCACTAAAGTGATCACAGTATCATAGAGAATATTACACTTGTTGCTTTTTAAATTAAATTTAATTTTTTTGTACTACTCAAAACGGAGTCTATATCTGCTTACATGCTGCATATTAAACAAGAGAAAATTATATTTTTTAATTGATATGTCTCTTTTTGCTATTTTTTTTTCAAAAATTATAAACAAGCATAATGTTATTTAAATTCTTAAGACTTAATAATTTTAATTTTTAACCAAATGAAAGCATTTTCAATTTATCTTGACAATTAAGGATGCGCGTGTGATCTTTTCGCCATAAATTATATTACATTTATATTTTAGGTGCAAAAATAAAGAAAATTGCACTAAAAATGCAAAATTTAAATATTTTTGGCCCCAATTTTATCAAATTATAAAAGAATGCTGTATTTTCTTGTAAATTTTCAAAGTTTTTTTTTTATAATTTTTCCGAACAATGTGAAATATTTTACAATTTTTTTTTAACATCATTCACCATTATATGCAGTGAAAACACTCTCAAGCTGTATATTTTTCTTTTTTCCAAAAAAGGCAATAAAAAGAAGAAAATGTGAAATTTTGCGTTAAATTTTATAAAATTATAAAAATATATTTACGTTAATAATTCTTCTGATTTCTTTGTTTCTTTTATTTTTTGTACTTTGCTGTTAACTTTGTTTATTTTATAAAAAGGTAACATTTTATCAATGTGTATGTATTTTGTTTTTAATTTTTGTGGCAAAACGTTACCTTTTTGACATTACGTTACCTTTTTGACATAAGTTCTTAAAAAAAAAAACAATATAAAAAAACATTTTATAAATTATCAGTCTCTAAAACGTGAAAATGTACAACTTTTGTCCTTAATTTTATTAACTAGATGCGTACCTGCTGCAAAAATGTTACCTTTTTGCACCTTTCATTTCATTATTGTGCAAGAATATTGCTTTTCCTCTTGCGTTTTTATTTTTGCGATAAAATATGATTTTTATCTAGTTTTCTTTAAATTACATAATGCATCTTTTATAATGAAAAATTAAAAAAAGAAAAAAGCAAACTATGTTCTTTTAGAAATGTTCGTCCTTAAATGGGGAAAATGTACTATTTTTTGCCTTCTGTTTTCCTAACTAGACGAATGTCTGTTTTTGCATTGCATTTTTCTTATCTGATTGTGTAAAAAATGTTACATTTCATGTTGAGGGATTTTGAAAAAATTTTTAAAATAATAATAATAATAATAATAATAATAATAATAGTAATAATAATAAATAATAATAATTAATTTAACTAAGAAATTGATTTGTCCAAAAAAGGTGTATTTATTAAAATTTAATTTGTTTGTGTAAAGAATTATATTATTGCAGTCAATGACATTTACTTCTTTTTCTTTAAATGTTTCGTATTTTTTTATTTCCAAATTTAGGAGCCCTGGTACGATAGTTGGTAAGTCTATCATACTGAGTGTTGCGAGTTGGATTACCGTCAGAGCTTGTGATTTATTTCACTTCAATGACCTAATAGTCTACGTTAATCTGCTTGTAACATAAAATAAAAAATAAAATTATTATATATATAATGTGGACATATAAAAAATTATGCCTTACCCCAAGTAAAAAACGTTAGATCGTCAAATATCTTAAACTATATTATTTTGATATTTATATTTTGATATTATTGTGGTACGAGGAGTAAAACTAAAGACTTATAATACAAGCAATATTTTTAATACACATTTTTATACGATTTTGTTTCAATACTATATATAAGATGTGGGCACGAAAATTTCTTGAATTGCCAAAGTTTGAAACTCACAGAACCAACAAGGGCAGCAATATATTAATTTATAAAAATAGCCGATAAAATTACAGCAAAACTATTTTTTAATGATCAAAAGTATACATTTAATTCATGTGGGGCAAGCTTGTTTAAGCAGTAAGGGTTATAGCCTAACCCCACATGGCATTGAATTATTAATGTTGAAATATTTACCCATGATGTAATAAATATATAAATATTATTAAATATTAAAAATCAGAATTCTCTTTTTTGCCAAATTTGCTAGTCCCGCGATTTTCAATCATTAGTAAGGAACTTAAGACTCATCGAGACGCATGTTTTCAAGCGTCTTCCTACATTTGATTTCCATGGGATACTCTAATATACATAGAATAAAGATTTTAAAGATCATTTAATTTATTCTTAAAATAGTCCCTAATGTTTTTATATTCCCAGAAACTATGTACATTTTAAAGATATGTAATGCAAAGAATACAACATTATCTTCAAAAAAGGATAATATTATTTGTTTGCAATACAATTTATTATCGCGTATAAAAATTGAACAAAACACCCCAAGTATTAGAAATTCACAAACATCGGTAAACTGGAGTTGCCCTGAACAAAATTTGGCATTAACTAAACTAGCAAATTTTAGTATTAGTGTTTGGTATCGTTGAAAAGAGAAAGTCCTTTAGATGTAAAATTAAGAAGAAGAATTTTGAGCGTAATACATGTATTTTTTGTTTTTCTTTTTTGCAAAATTGAAATACAAAATATTTTATATTGTATGAATGAGAATTCTTATAACTTACTATGTCATAGAAGGTTGGGTTAATATGTGTTCACTCACTTCAAAATGTAACGTTCAACTTAAAATCACTCCTGAGTTGAGATAACGATGTCCCTCCATCCTTCCGTCTGTCTGTCTGTCAATGTAAGCCTTGTTAAGGCACAAATATATAAATACTATTTTCACGTACATATTTCTTAATATATTAATTTATGAAGTTACTACCATTTTTTCCTTTTATTCACTATTATTTATGTATTTTTAATTATTTTTCTTTTTCATACTAATATATTGAATATGTTATTAGTAATAGGTAATTACTAATTATTAGTAATAGGTAATTACTAATTATTAGTAATAGGTAATTACATTGAGCGCCTCTACTGTAAATACTACATACACATCCACACAAATGTGTAACAACTGCTTTAGTTGTGCAGTTGATATTGCTTAATGGTCAACAAGCAATATAATTCTCATTTAGTTGATACATGACTAAGTATAAGTAAACAAAGTTTGATTACAGTCGGGGCGATTCAAACAAGACACGAATCCACAATATAAGTCTCAAAGATTATTTTATATATTGCACGCTCAACTTCGGTTGAGTCCCTTAAATAAATTTTACACGCGTGACTTCGGTTATAGCGTTCTCACGAGTGACTTCGGTTGTTCGTTCTCACGAGTGACTTCGGTTGTTCGTTCTCACGAGTGACTTCGGTTGTTCGTTCTCACGAGTGACTTCGGTTGTTCGTTCTCACGAGTGACTTCGGTTGTTCGTTCTCACGAGTGACTTCGGTTCTTCGTTCTCACGAGTGACTTCGGTTGTTCGTGCTCACGAGTAGAATATTAACCGGTAGAATTGCATGGTAATAGTAATCTTCGATCTCCGAAGCTGCCACCTGTACCGGAAACCGATCCCGCCATAAACCAGTTTGAACAGCTGAGTGTATCGAAGCCGAAAGTTCAAAGTCGAAGCTAAGAGTGTCGAGCCGAACATACGATGTTGATCTTAATTCTACTACCGAGCCAAGAATCTTCTGACCCGACGCTGCCACCTGAACCAGAAACCGATCCTGCCGTAAACCCGAATCAGTTTGACAGCCGAGAGTGTCGAAGATGAAAGCTCAAAGCCAATTCTACTACCGAACCGATCCTAATATAAGCCGAAGAACCGAATCGATCCTAATATAAGCCGAAGAACCGAATCGATCCTAATATAAGCCGAATAACCGAACCGATCCTAATATAAGCCGAAGTGTCGAAGCCGAACATACGACGCCGATCTTGATTCTACTACTGAACCCAGAATCTTCGATCCCCGAAGCTGCCACTTGTACCAGAAACCGATCCCGCCGTTAAACCGAACCAATTTGACAGCTGAGTGTGTCGAAGCCGAGAGTTCAAAGTCGAAGTTAGGAGTGTCGAAGCCGAAAGTTCAAAGTCGAATACCTGAGCCGAGCCTATTACAAGCCAATTAACGGAAACAAACATAATCTAAGCCGATCAACCGTACCGATATCAACCGTAGCGATATCAACATACGCCGAAATAAGCCTTGCTGAAGAAGGAAATGCAGAAACATTTATTAAGCCGGTGGTATCCGAATTGGAGTTATATAAATTATTCTCTCGTAATATCTTTATATTTTGTACTTGAAATATTCTTGACGTATTCAATAAAGAAACTATTATTATTTTAACACCCAAGAAAGTGTAAAACAAACGTCTTATTACTTAAGGTTTGTGGATCCGTAAGTAGACCCTGGAGGCCACTAAGTTACCTCAGCCGACGACAAAACCACGTTATAAAAGTAAGAATTTTGTCAAGTGTTTTTTTGAGTAGTTTTCATATAAATTTTATTAAAAAAAATCGCTTGTTGTACTGAGAAATATTTTGAGGCCTAAATTATAGGTTAACATAAAGCGAAGAAGGAACTCAATTAAAAATCACATGTACTAGGATTTTTTTTTGACAACAGAGTTTCATATCTATGTTAATCTATGCATTAATTATTTGAAAATATTTCTCATTATATAATATTATAAAACTTTAGGTTTAGTTTCCTAAAATTTTTAATTTGTCATTGTAGTAATATCAGACGTACTGAGAACTGAGATTTGTATATTTTGTAAAATATTTTATATTTTGTAAAATATATATATAGTTTTGACATTTGCCACAAGAAATATTTCCCCATCACACAAAATAAAGTACAATTTTAATAAATAGTTCAAAAAATAAAAAAATTTTGTCATGATCCTCAAGTTACTAAAGGATGATATGACTTTTTTTTATTTTTATCTTACTTGTCATTACAAATGACTTGTACTATAATTGTACATTAGGGTGGTCCAACATTGTATGGAGAAAACCAAAGTGAATCGCACATTTAAACGTACTTAAAATTATGAAGGGGGACATCATTTAGAACATAAGTTTTTAAAGTTTTTAAAAATATTTCTATATTTAATAAAAAACCTGTTGACGGGTTTTTAAGTAAAACCGTAATCGAAACCGGGTTTTTTAAAAGTGTAGATTTTTTTAATACTCCTAAATAAATTCTACTCAATTAAACTGTTTTATATACATAATAGTCGTTTAAATATATATTTTTTTCAAGTTACAATGTTATATTTTAAAACAGACTGTTTGTAAAGGCCATAATTCACTATCCTTTTTAGTCCTTAGATCTGTAAAAATAACGCAAGTACATATGTTAAAAAAGTATGATAGTGTGGATTTGAAGGGAGTATGTGTGACAGATTTTTTGACAAGTCTGTCTTACTTACTTTTGCTTTATGAGAAATTTCATAAAATAGCATTTTATATGTGATAAGAAAACAATAAAAAAAACAATCATGTATGCATTATTTGTGTGATAGTGTGGCACCGACAATACATTTTCCTGTAATTTTTTATTTGAGTGGGACGGATTTCTGTCAGATTTTTCACTGACAGAATAGGATGATTATGTGATAGGATAGTGAATCATGGCTTTAAGGAGTATTCCGGACCGCATAAAATACCTTCTCGGGAAATGCCCATGATTGCTATATATAATTTCTTAGAATTCTTAATTGAGAAATTCTTAAAATTTCTTTGCACCAACAAAGTACCCCTTATAATTATAGATTTGAAATTTAAAATTTTTAAAGAAGCCCCATAAAACAATGACCATCACAAACATTATTTAATTAAAAATGATTAATTTAATATAGAACGCTTGAGGAATTTAAAAGAAGAAATTCTTATATAAATAATTAAGGAAAAACTAAATCAGAATAATAAAGTAACGCAACATTTCCCCCCTCCATTATTATGGTTATAAATAAGACAATGGAACATAAAGAAGAGATAAATAAAAGAACACAAAATAATAATAATACGAAGTAACTTAAAATAATAATAGTAATAAAGTATGAGTAATAAAAGAACATGTAGTACCAAATAAAAACCTAAACATTATTATGGGCTTTAAATAATGGCTTTAAAATAATTAAGAAGAAAACAAAAAAAAAAACATTACTACTCCTCTATAAATACTACGTACCCCAATGTTATTAGGTACACACGCGTTCATAAACTTTTTAATACGTAGAGTTTCTTCATTACAGTTGTAACTTACTTTAAGTTTAAGTATTCTGCGGTATTGCTGTTTGACTGTCTGTCGTTTTGAGTTTGCCAGAACTGTTTGTTAGTCCGTTTGTCAGTTATTTTATTTTTGTGGATACTCTCAATATATAAGTAGTAAATTTTTAGCGTAATGTACGAGTATGTTTTTATTTTATTAAAGTATTTTTTTTTACAGAATTCTCGTGATATTCACGTTTACATAGAAATATTTTTTTCTTTACTTCTCTTCACCATTACTTGATGAATAAATTTACCGTTGAATTTATGTCATTCAACTTCTGAATTCATAACGTTTTCTAACTTAAATTATTGTGCTAGTGGTCTTTTATTTTTAAGGCTTTTTGTTCACCTTTTTTGAATATATTAAATGGCCACTTATCTTTAGGGTTTTGTAAATATGGTGGGTGGATACTAATTTCTCGAAAGTAAACACGAGTGAATGGGGAATGTTTATTGTTCGAAATTACAATCTACTTAAAAGGAACCTATAGTTTAAGGTCTTAGCTAAGTAGAAGTTCAGAAAATAAATACGAGTATGTTAATAATAAAATATATCGAGGGCTTATATTCAAAAAGGCCTATCTGCAAAACTCAAATTGTTTAGGAGACCATAAAAACTGTTTCTTTCACTCATTTTTCAATATGTATACTAAACCTCACACAAAAAAATAAATCTTTTAATCCAATTATTATTTTTTAAATTGATACCATTGATAAAGAACACAAAAATAATATTTTTTGGAAATCTGCTGATAGCCCTTTCTAATATAAGCCCTTCAAATATGATAATAGTTTTATATTTATGTCGAAAGTTTTAGTAGACTTGATCAGAATTTAATTATTTTTTACAGTTATTTAACAAAACATTACACTCACAAATGAAGCTTAATTCAAAATTAATCATTATAAAATACTTTGAAAAAATTCAGATTTAATGACACTGGTCTACACAGAAATCCTTTTTTAACAGGAATAGGTGGAACGTAATGATTTTGATATACTGAATAAGAATTTGTTCTTAGTTTTTGTACCCTACACCACCATAGTATTTGAGGTATAATGCGTTTGTGCTGACGTTTGTAACGTACAGAAAAAAATTTCTTCAAACCCCCACCTTAAAGTATACCATACGACCCACAATCACTTTCTGATTCGATTTAACGATGTCCATACATCTGGTCAGCTGGCCGACTATCTGTTTATGTACACATTGTGAACAAAGTTGAGTAAATATATCCTGATGAAATTTGGCGCAAGTAATTATTTTGGCACAAGGATTAAGCCTATTGAAATTGGTTATGATAGGTCTATTATTTCATACAAATGTCTTCCCGGAATAGGGATTTAACGATCATAAACGCCTTAAATATAGCAATATTTTAATGAATATAAGTATCAATCAATCATATCATAATCTTGTGCCAAATTTCATGAATATCGGTCCATAATTAGCATGGATCCCATATAAGCCCACTTTCAAGAATCACCCTAAAGTGCATAAATTCATATAAATGTTAGTATTTCATTTTACTCTCAATAAAAATATCGGTTAGCCACAGGTCTAATATAAGACCCCTCCATGATTTTTGATGGATATACACAGTGGTGTAGTATGTCATATGGTCGGGCTTAATTTGTAAAAGCTACGAGCTCTTAAAACTTGTTCATGCTCGAGGTGGCCAACAGGGTGACCACAAGATCATTTTTTTGAAAGCTCACGTTCAACTTCCAAATACATTTGAATTCGATCCGATCAGTAGTTTAGACAATACCGATTTATTATCAAATTATATGCGATTTGTTCCACTATATAGATATTAAACAATTTTGTCCTCAAAAATGTCGGTCCAAAAAAACAGTTCGATATACATATTTTTGCAAAATGGATAAAAAATTTCATATGTTTGTCCTTTTAAGTATATTTTTTTTTTTTTTACCAGAATGTACTAAAAAGTACACTCGAGAAAAGAAAATATTATGGGAAAAAATGCTAAAATATTTTTTCCAAAACAGGCTCAAAATAACGAATTCTTTGAGATGTATTTCTAAAAAATATTCGCAAATTTTGGGCAAAATGTACTAGCGATTTTCAATCGCTGGTAGAAACTGAAGACAAATAGTAAAATTTTTTTAAATATTTTTCTGTATTCAGTTTATAAATGTACGTCGTTCGAGGGGTTTTCCTACATCAGTGTCACAAAAAAAAAAAAAAGAAAAAATTTGGAACATTAATATACATATATTGGAGATATAAAAAGTATTCGCGTTTTTTGCCACTAGATGGGGTAGATGCCCATTTATCGATTGTATTAAACGGATACGTGTTTAAAATGTGACATTTCAGGTTTTGGTGAAGACAGTTCGAAAACATCTACATTTTTTTGGAGGTATCTTCGGTTTTTTGGCGATATCTCGGATATTTATGGTCCGATTTTGCTGATTTTTATTAGCGCTGTGCTCCTGGAAGTGACCTATGAAATGATGTATGAGACATATATCTGATAACTGTGGCTTTATAAAAATTGATTTCAACAGTCATTGTTGTACCGACATCCTTACCAATAAAGATTCAGAATGCATATACTTTTTGGGGTCTTACATGAATATTGTAGAAATTACAAACGGAATGAGAAACTTATATATATACCCTTTGTACGGTCAATGGTCGGCGACTCTCCGCAAACAACCTCAAAGCCTTGCAAACAAGGTTATGTTGATTTCGTAGGATTTGAAGGGAATTATCTATTATGAGCTGCTACAACCTGGCGAAATAATCATTTCCGTATTCTACTTTTTACAACTCGACCGTTTGAACGAAGCAATCATGAAAGAGTGACCAGAATTGGCCAACAGTAAAGATATTGTGTTCCATCATGACAATGCCAGGCAATACACATCTTTGATGACCCGCCAAAAATTGGCTGCACTGGGCTGGGAAGTTCTGATGTACCCACCGTATAACCCGGACATTTCACCATCTGATACTATTTGTTTCGGTCTCTACGAAAATCTTTTGATGTTCGAAAACTTTTCAAAAACCGCGGATACATTCTATATGAACTAATATTAAAAAATTATTTTTTTTTCTTCTTTTTAAAGACAGAAACCAATATCCGTGTTCTGTAACTTTGTGAAAAATTTTATTTCGAGGAATTTATAGTCCTCTTGCTTAAAAAAAGTGTTTAATAATAAAACCTCCGTTTTTTGTTAGCATTAATTATGTTCACTTTAACATTTTAATATGAATCATTCTGCTAAAAACTGGATGACTACTAGAATTTTAAAATTGTTTTCGTTTCCAAAACTTTTCGCAAGTTACAGAACACGGGTACAGTACCCGTGTACTCTTTCAAAACTGTAACATCTGTATATTACTTATTACAAAATTATACGAAGTTTGCTTCACAGACAGGTTTGATTCCACTCTATAATTAAAAATTAACAACATTTTTCTTATCAAAAACTAGACGTAAGCAATAATTTCACGTACATAACATAATAATTACCTACCAAGTATTTTAAATTGGAATTTTCTAAAAAAATTTAAAAATTTCTAAATTTTAAATTGAGATCAGAGAAAATAAAGTAAATAAATTTGGCATTATCGATACAATGAAATTACAACTATATGTATGAGTGAGAGAGCATAATTAATATTCACTGTAAACAAATGTGTTCAATTTGTTTATAATTATGAAAAAACAGCAAATCTATATTAAAAAAAAAAAAATGTGGGCATTCTCTCCAGTAATAGTGGTACGAATAAGTACATTTATTTATATACACGTTTCATATACATAAATAATTAGTAGATATGGCCTAAACTGAAAAATGAAAATACCAACGAAAGAAAAAAAAGCAAATGTTGTTTATACCAGCACGACCAGTAGGTTATTGCCTTATTCACGTACATATTTTAGCAGTTTAGTTACTACACTTTTGTTTGTTTTTGTTTTTTCTCTTGTATTATCATTCATTCTACACTAACCCAATTTATTTATAACGTCATGTGTGTTAAATTTTTTCGCTAACTTTTTTTCAGTCTTACACACCATCAAAAAATGAGGGGGGGGTATATTGTGTTTGTCATTCCGTGTGTGACATGTCGAAATAATCATGTAAGATATATATATATATATATATATATATATGTCCGTTCGTCTGTCTATAAGCAGGATAGGGCTCGGGATGGACATCATAAGGGGACGAAATTTGGCTCAATTATTTGATTTATATAAGGTTTGTTTGGTATTGAATATGAACAAAATCGGTTCATAAGCAAAAAAGTTATGGAGCAAATACTACAAAAATAGGGTGTTCGTCGTAACTCCAGTTTATACTTTTCGGCCGATATCTTTTACAAAAGGGCATATACATCAACGAAATTTCGCACAAATAGTTCAAAGACCAATTCAAATTTTGCAAAAATAGTAATGTAAACTCGGAAATAAAAATGGGCATGTCTCATCCATCCACCTCCCATATAATGTGAAATTTTAAAAAGTTGCAGATGGTGGGTATATAGATTCGGCCAAGCAGAATATAACATTTTCACTTGATTTATTTTTAAATTTAAAATTTTTGAGATTGTGGTATTTTTTATTCTTTTGTTTGCCATACAAATAGAAAAATGATCATGATGTTTGTTTGTTTGGTATTTGTGTCAACAGATTCTACTGTCGTTTTTTTATTTTTTCTATTTCACTGTCTTTTTATACATTAATGGGAAGTATTTTACTTTTTTTTTGCATTTAAAAAAACCTTATTTTATACAATTTTATCTGAAAAGTTTGAGGTGAAAATATTCATATGTATGAGTATTATAATGATAAATTATTTAGTTATGAATGAATGCATAAATTTAGTTTTTAGTTTTGGTAACTATGTATGTAGACGTGTTTTTAACACGTTTTAAGACATCAAATAAATTCACGCCTTTAAGAACTAGTTTATTTTCAAGGCATGTGGTTTGTATGTGGTTTTAGTTTCAGATTTTTTGTTCAAGTTAAAAAAAATTATATGAAAAATCCACAAATGTCATGTGATCTTGATCATAATAATAACGAATTAGAACTGAAATTTTGTTTAAGTTGATTTTATTTTTTCTAAGGAAACGGATATAAATATACCTATGTAGTTTTTTTTTAAATGCATTTATATTGTTATAAGAATAAGATATTTGAATAATATTTTTTCTCACAGATTTATAGAACTTTTAAATAATTGTTTTTATTAAATTATGTTATATATAAGATTTTGAAGAATATTAATTTTCTTTTGTATTTTTTATTTTAGATATATGAAAGTGGATATTATTATGTTTGATAAAATTAAAATTTTTTTAGTTATAAAATTTTCAGAATAAAAATGAGCAAAAGAAAGTAACAATTTAATCGAGTAAACAAGTAAGAAAGTTACAAACAGTCAAGATCGACAATATGATACCCTACGCCATTGCGTTTGTGCTTTAAAATTATTTTCGAGATTTTCGGAAATGGACCTAATATGGGGCCTATGGTAATTTATGAAACTTATTTGTGTTTAATATTATCTTGATACTGTTATTCATTTGCGATTTATACAAGTTAAATTATTTTTCGAAAGTGGGCCTTATATGGGAGCTATGCTTAATTGTAGACCAATCTTCCTGAAATTTAGCACTCCGGTTAACTCCTACATAAAATTTATTCGTAACCCCTTTTATTGAATTTTTTTTTTTGTTAAAAAAAAACTAAACCAAAAATGCTATTTTCCTTAGCATTTATGGTAGTTTTAAATTCGCTAAGATTTTTGAAAACAACATTTTTTAAATTTTCTAAGAAATTTGAATTTTTTACACAATTTTTCTAATATCTCCAAAGGTTTTAGGCAGATTAAAAAATTATGTAAGCATAACTTGCAGATAATTTAAATTATAATATTTTGTCATTATATTGATCCAGATTAGACAAATCGTTCCAGAGATATACTGCTCTATTTGGTGCAACCTCATTAAGTTTCTATATAAGACTTTATTTCGAAAACTAACGTCAATTAAAAAAAAAGTGTATCCAAATTGACTGAAAAATGCCGCAGATATTATATATGTTTGAGGTTACTATATTTGATTTGCTTTTACTAGCTCTTAGCTAATGCACTTCGCCAATTTCCTAATTTTCAGATTTGAGTTAACAATCCGACTGGACCTATTTTTATTTCAATTGCAAAAAGTTTTTTAACTCATTTACTAAATAGCTATGTGTTAACTAAATTTTTTTTTATGGGGGTATCCTTCCCCCTAGATCTATCCGTTCTACTTTCATCTTAATTATGGAAGAAGATAAAGTTACTACCACAAAATTACAAGATATAACAGTTCTTTAGATATGCAATAATTAATATATTGTTTGTAGAGGGAGGGGGTACCATTCCAATTGATCCTACCTATCCTATTTTTATCTCAATTAAGAAAAAACATATTTCCATTAAATTTATCTTTATTTGGGGGATAAACATCCCCCTACTCCTATCGAAAAATTAAGTAGTCTATTTTACTTTCGCGGCTTACAGGATAATGCTGTTATAATTTAAAGAAAATCGTTCTAACAATTTAGATGTTTATAAGGTACAAACAAATAAATGCACAAGTAAACAAACAAACAATACACAACACTGATGTTAATTAAAACTTTTTTTTTTAATTTGCACCTCTCACCAAAATGATTATATCAATCACTAAAAACTGTAAAAATTGAAAAATAGAAAAAATTTTTCCAATTAAAAAATTGATCAAATCAATCAAGTAGATGATTGAATAAATTAAAAATTTAAGTCAGAAATATATTTTATTTTATATTTATTTGAATATATTTATTAAATTTAGATAAAAAACAACTGTGTTAATTGAAAAAATATACAGTAATAATTTTTTTTGTGCTCTTTTGTTGTTTCCAGAATAAAAATATTTTAACGGAAAATAAGTTAATCTATATATATAAAAGAAAGTGATGTTAGTTACTATTGTTATAACTCAAGAACGACTAGACCGATTTTGATGATTCTCACCAATTCGGACCGGTCACCGGCCAGAAAAGGATAATACGAAAAAAAATTCGCGAAAAATCCGCGATAAAAAAAAAACTCTTTTTTGTCATAATTTCTTTGCCTTAATAATCATTAAAAATATTTTTTTTAATACAAATTATAACAATTACTGTTTCTGTTTCTATCGAAACGCTTACTTTTTTGTGCAATTTGTTTTCTGGTGGTGGTGTAGAATTCTATTTCCAAACGGTAAGTTCCGCGATAAAAAAAAACTCTTTTTTGTCATAATTTCTTTGCCTTAATAATCATTAAAAATATTTTTTTTAATACAAATTATAACAATTACTGTTTCTGTTTCTATCGAAACGCTTACTTTTTTGTGCAATTTGTTTTCTGGTGGTGGAGTAGAATTCTATTTCCAAACGGTAAGTTCCGCGATAAAAAAAAACTCTTTTTTGTCATAATTTCTTTGCCTTAATAATCATTAAAAATATTTTTTTTAATACAAATTATAACAATTACTGTTTCTGTTTCTATCGAAACGCTTACTTTTTTGTGCAATTTGTTTTCTGGTGGTGGTGTAGAATTCTATTTCCAAACGGTAAGTTCCAAGTAAAGCTCATCATTTAGTGAGGTTGTGATATTTAAAACCATTTGTTGTATTTTTGGCATCCGTTATTAAGTGTTATTCACAATGTCGCGACCCCGGAGATCTAATATTTCGCGTCGAACACGTAATGCAAGTACTTATCGTAATATCGTCAATCAATTGAATATATATGAACGAGAAATCACACGAGAACAACCCCGTATTAGTTTGGCCCGACTTCGTACATCACAAACGCAGGAAGAAAGGCAGGCGAGAAATGAAACGGCTCGGTTAGCAATGAGAAATCGTCGAGCAAATGTAGCAATTCAACAACTTTAAAATTTTTAATCAACGCATAAGAAGAATTGCTTCAAGTTCTGATTTGAATCAAGCAGCGTTCCATTACAACTGCAATTTCGACTACAGCTCTCATCATTCCGTTCAAAAAAAAGACATTGTCTATCCGCTAACCTTAAGATGAAGTAATAAATAAATATAAATTCAAATTTGCCTTAAATACATGCGTATATTTTTTGATTGAGCCCACATCTACATCATATTTAAATTCTTCTGTAAAAAACACTTTATAATAGGTATTCCTTAGATTTTTATTTAAAGGTCGTAAATTTCGTTAAAATATCAATTTAAATCGTTCAGTAATACAACACTAATGTTTGCTTAGGGCCAGCAACGCGGCTCGGGTCAGCTAGTTTTTAATAAAAAGTGTTTTTTTTTAAGGGGTAAAATTAAAATACATATATAAATCTTATTTTGATTTTCTAATTTAACAGAGAGAATTTCTTCAATACCTTTTACACCTGTTATTAACATTTATGAAATACCTTATATAGCGACGCAAATCGAAATCATAGCGACGCAAATCGAAATATTGAAATTTCAAACAGCGGCGCAAAGCGCAATGACGCATATCGAAGCCTGTGTGTATATTACATACATGAATTCTAATATAGTTTTCGTGTACTTAAAAGAATGATTCAGGAATTCTGTTTTGAAAAATTAATTTTTTTTTGAAATTCTTGTAAAATTTCTTTAATTGTTTAAAAATTATAAGTTATGATTAACTTTTTTATTAATATCGAAAAAAAAAAATAATAATAATAAATTTAAATATTTAATTGTATTTTTAAACATTGCAGCATTTCGAGAAAAACATTTGCCAAAATTTTAATTTCATTAATTAAATTTTATCTTAAATATTTATGTGGGTGAAAAATTCCTACATCAAAAATTCCAAATTTAAACAAAGAATTTAATTAAGCACACACCAAAAACTATATATCAGCTGTTTATACTTTGTATATTAATCATAATTAGAGGGCGGATTTTGATACATTTTTTTGAAAATATGCCTCTAAAGAATGCATTTAAAAATATAAAAAATATCGTAAAAGTTAGAAAAAAAAACATGCACTTATCAATCCATGGTAAGTTATGCATTGTAATATATTTTGTATTTT
The DNA here is from genome assembly GCA_932274085.1 of Protocalliphora azurea. Lineage (NCBI taxonomy): Eukaryota > Metazoa > Arthropoda > Insecta > Diptera > Calliphoridae > Protocalliphora > Protocalliphora azurea. The sequence goes on along the minus strand of OW026519.1, from coordinate 141,612,744 downwards.
AATCGTTAAAACTATGTTAAAAAAGATTAATGCAATTTCTTTATCTTTTTTGTAATTTGTGCTCTTTTAGGTTTATTTTTTTTTTAACTTCTATTCGCGACACTGAATTTGATAAAAAACAGGCTTTTATTTACATAAAAAACGTATTTTTTTGCTAAGTTGTCAAATGTAAATGATGTATATTTTGGCGTAAACAATTTGCATATATAGAAAAAAAATTACCTTCATACTTCAATAGAAGTAATGGAGCTCATTGAAATAATTGTAGTTCAAAAGGAGAGTTTCTTCTGTACACGAAGTATCATCTTTAAGTAGAATAATTGAAGCCGTGTTCGATAAATAAAATAGAATTTAATTTTTATTCAAATCCTCCCCTAAAAATTTAACTGAGTCATGAATGTAGGGGTAATTGTTTTGTGGTTTAAACATTAAAGTTTTACAATATTAATCAAAATCTTTTGTTTGCTCGCATCAACCTGACTCAAAACTCTAACAATTATATTTACAATATATCGATAGTTCTATCCATACTTATCCATAAAAATTTATTTTTTAAAAGCGATTTTATCTCTTCAAGTTGCACAGAAAAAATTTTGTGCATAAATATAAAAATTTCTGTTCATAGTATTTAAGCATAATTTCATAAGCATCAAAGCTTTTTTTATATTTCTTAAAATAAATCAAAAGTCAAGAAGACTGAAAAAATTGTTTAAATTTTCATTTATATTTTTAATTTGTAAAAAAATTTTTGAAATTTTCTTTGGAAAATCATTAAGCTTTTAATGATACATTGTGGCTACATTGTGGGAACAGAACAAAATGATGTACTGCAGAATGCGACCAAAATTATGCACATTTCTAAACATTATTTTTTTAAACAGATTTTCCTTGGAATTTTGCCATTTTTAAGGCATTTATTATTAATATTTTCATGTATAACTATTTTCATTTACCGTTTGCAATCAAATCTAATAAAACTAAATCAAAGATTTAACAAAATTTTTGCAAAATTCTTAAAAATTTCATTATGAACAATTTAATAATATTTGTGAACAAAATTTTATTTTTTGTGAAAATGTTGGGGAAAAAAAGTCATGTTCGATTCATAATATTTCTGAAAAAAATTTTTTATTTTTTCAAATCTATGATATTATTTTCTCTGTGTCAATATGGTATACATTTTCACCGTTATTATTTATTAGCGTACTTACGAATGGAATGCTTTCATTTGTGTAGGTTTTTAAGAAATTGAATAAAATCGAATAAAATAATGTCTGCAGATATAAAGGCTTCACATAAGTTTTCAACAATAATTGTGGGGCTTTCTGATTGCATTTCGATTCAAATTCTTTGTGTTTTTGCTATTTACATAGCGATGAACAAGAAATTTCTTTTCATAATTTACTGACTTATTACAAATATTTATTTAGTTAAATTTTAGTTTAAAGAATATTTATTTATTAAAATTTTCTTTATAATTCTCATGCCTATTCACAGAAAATATTGTTACTGAAAAATAGTCATAACACACATATTGTGACTATAGTCTTAAAATTCCTATTCACAAACAAAAATTTAATAACTTTTAGTTTTCAAAATGAAGACCTGATATATAGAATTGTGATTACCATAAAAAGACATTTTAGTTGAAAATAAAAAATATGAAAATAATATAAATTTGGTTGTGTAAAAAACAATGCATACATACAAACATATTTGAAATCTTTGAGGGACATGGACCGCATTTCCTGTTGATTTTCATTACATCTTGTTGTCTATTTTGCGAATTAGCCATTCTTCTATAAACATTTTAAATTTCTATTAAAAAATTTTTTACTATTTTTTTTTTTTTAAATTAACTGACAAGAAAAGTCATAATTTTTACTTTACATAACATGTTAAGCATGTTTTGTGACTGTGTTAACACAATACGGAGTTATAACCTAGTCACATGGAAAATTGTGACTTTTCTAAGACTCTTTTATGAATAGGCAGTCAATGTAACACTCTCATAAAATTTCACTAAGTAAAGATTTTTATAAAAATAAACTAAGCACTAATTTTATCAATTTAGGAAATTTTAATGAAATAAATAACTTTTTATTAGAACTTCTGTTGGCAAAATGTTGCTTTACTTTTTAAATAGCATTTGATCAGAACGTTTATAACAAACCTGATACAATGCTTTTTTTGTAAAAAAATTAAAAAAAAAATTAAAAATATGGATATATATATATATATATATATATATATATATATATATATATATAGTATATGCATTACAAAATATGTAATTTCCATTAAATATGAAAAAATATGCACTAAGAAATTAATTCCATTTTTCAGTAAAATGTATGATACGGAAAGTTATCTACATAAGCTAATATTTAAATGTTTTGAAAAAGAAAACATGCATTTCCATGAAAATCCGCCCCCTAATCATAATAAATATTAGTAAATATGTATTTAATTAACCTTAAATATAAAAAAATGTATATATTTTTTTGTTATTAAATAAAAATCAAAAATCTGATGACAACAACAATTTGATAACACATGACCCAAAAAATTTAAACAAAAAAAAAAAAAAAAAAAAAGAGCTAAAGCCAGCATAAATTTAAAATAAAAAGTGTTTAGAAGCACTTTTCTTAATAACGTCACTGAAGCGTTTTACTATACATGAAAAGTTACATATTTCCATATTAGTTTTTACAGAATTTTCAACTTTAAATGAATAAAATATGAATGTTGACCTTGACAAATTATTTTTGTTTTTATGGTTGACGTTAAATTTTTAAATTACCATAATTAAATAACATATAGATTTATAATTAAAATATTTTCCAAAAGCTTGTTTTAGGCAATGATTTTGTGTTTTTTTTTTAAGATTTTCTTATGTTAACTGAAAATTAACATGAAAAGAAAAACATAAAGTACATGATGTATTTAGTGGTTATGATACCCTACATCCTAATCCAATGATTATAAATATAAATAGTGAATAAATAAGCTAATTGATAAAAGTTTTAAAAATCAAAAGAGGAAGAGCTTTTTTATATACATAGCATTCTTAAGTTTTTAAAATATTTAAGCTTTAGCATGCTTATATCAAAATAATGCTATAATTTCAATTACCTCCAATAAATAACATTGCCGTAAATCAGTTCATGTTCCTTAAAGAGGCAAGAAAACTTTTCATATGTTTTAAATTTAAATTCTGTTTAAAATGAAATCAAAATCTAATTTTCTTAAATGAGAACTATTTAATAATGATTAATTAAGTTATTTTAGAAGGGCATTCCCAATTCGTTTATTTTCAACATAATTCAATAAATATCACTGCAATCTTTAAATTTATCTTAAAACATATTTTCATGTACTTTTTATTACATATTTTTTTTTTATAAAACATGCGTGTCTCTTTTACTGTACCATTTTTTTTATAAATTCATATCTTTGCAGCTTAAATTTAACCCAGTTTGCCATGAGATTTTTCGTTAAGATTTTTTTTGTAATTGGTTTTTAACAATTTCTATATATAAAATGTATTTAAGTAGAATGAATGACTTAATGAATAAATGAACGAATGCAGTCATGTTTGAATGTAGTTACTTTTGGAATTTGTTGGCAAGTTTTGGAGGTTATAAAATAATCATATTTACTATTAATAAGTCAGGTATTCATTAATTTTAAATTGTTTCTTTTTTTTTGTTAAATTACTGAGGTTGTAAAATTAATTATTCATTTTTACCTACATTTTTTATATAGTACACCTATAAAAAATTTATTAGTAATGTTTGAGGAAAAAAAAAGAGAAATAAAAATTGAGAAATTGTTTTAGAATGCTAATGACTGTAAATAAATTTTTTTCAAGCAGATTTTTTTATCATGACATAGAAATAACAAATATTTATTATTTCCAGGTATTTGAATCTATTTTAAAAAGTTTATATAAAGTTTAATTTAAATAATAAAAATATTTTAAATTTGAAATATCATTGAAAAAAAAAAAATGAGAGAATATAACTTTGACTTGAATTAATGTTTTTTTATTAGAGAGTTCTATCTAAATTGCATACATACAAGTGTAATTCAAAACTTAATAATCGTTTAAAGCTTAATAATAATTTAATTTGCTAATAAATTTTTTGAGTGTAATTTCTTCTATAATATTTATTGATAATTTAACTTTATACGAGTACTATTCCTAAGGTGTGGTGTCTTATTTCATATTTAGTTATTTATTTTTAAGTATATAAGTGCATTATAATAAAGGAAGTTAACATTTTTTAAAAAGTAATGAATGAGTTTGCATGAAAGATGATACAACTACGAAGAAAAATTTTAAAGTAATTTTTTAATTATTTAATGGAACAAATTTTATATACATGTTCGAAGGTAAGGCAAAATGTATTTATGAAAACACACTGTAATATAACAATGTTTATAAAAAGAAATGGAAATTTAGGTATATTACCAGTAAAATATGGCCAATAAAATTCTGTAAATAAATTTAAAATTTAAACAGATCTATTACAGGTGTAAACATATTTTGCTTTTGTCTCAGAAAAGTTTTTATACAAATTTTATTGGCTCTCATTTGTAGAAGATGCGAGATCTTAAATATTTTTCAAGCTCATGGTGTTCGTTTTTATATTATTATAATAATATTATAATATTATTATAATAGGGTTACTATTTTTGTCTAAGTTTATGTTCCCCTCAACAACTTTCGTATACACATCTGTTCGATTGGACCCTATATATAGCATACATATCAAAAAGGCCAAGGAAAGTGTCGTAGAGGAACGTTGCAACGGGAAAAGGTATATAAATATCCTTAGAAATTTGGCATTCATTATATAAATATAATCTTAATTATCTTTTCAAATAGTATTTAATAGCACTAGTTGTTCTGCGTTTGGAATGTCCTTCAAAGATGTTATAAATCAGGGGTTCTCACAAGCAACAGCTTCAAGACCCGCTTAAGACATTTCATATCATGAAATGTCTGAAAATTTTTGTGTAATAAATAAATATCAATTCAAAAATTTGAAACATGATTATTTTTGATATCAAATACGTTTTTTAAGTAATGTTCAAAAGAAGTTTAATTTTATATCATTCTCAATTTTAAATTAAGCTTATTAAAAAAGGTATAAGATACTCAAATTGTGTAAAAATTATATAAAATTCTGTCGGCTTGGCTGTCCTATTTCCCAATTTATGGAAACATACATTCCAATTGGAGTGGAATGTTTCCATCAAAGAGTGAAGATCGATAATTGATTTAATCTCTCATACATACATACATTCATACATACATATATACATACATGCATACATACATACATACACACATACACTTGGGAAAAATAAGTTCCTCTTGATATATGTAAGAGATATTTCAGCAAATGGAAATTATTTTAAAGCATTAAAACCACTAACAAATCAATTGGAATATAAAACTTTTATTTAAAATAAGTTTGTCAAATTTTGCGGATTTGGAATTGTGCGAAAAATATTCTAAAAACGCACATTATTTTCTATTACTGTTCAAATTTTCTTCGCGTCCTTTCTGCAATAATTTAAACGTCCCATAGTACTAACATGGGACTTTTAATTTTTAAAGTGGTGAACTTTCTTAAGCGTTTCAAGTCATTAGTGCATTAAAGCTGGATATACGTCGACTATTGTCAAAAATTTCCTGAGCTGTTAGCAGCTGACCCCTTAATTCTTAAATTAGAATTTGATCAATATTAGTTTGGTTACCATTAGGGTAGGTCTAAGAAAAGTTGTGCCAGTCACCTCATAGAATGAAAGAATTATTTCTTTGCAAAAATTTTTGTTTGCCACGCCCCAAAACAGCGCTCTTTTTATTTTTTGTGTATAGCGTCGCCATTTTAAGTCTGATTGTAGAATGTGATTTGTCATTGTTAATGGTTTGACAACCGCTTAAATAATAAATAATATTTTTCATATGAAAGATTTTTTTTAATAAAACTTTACAAAAACTAAAGCTTATACAGTATTTTGAACCTTTGCAATTTTATTGTTTATGCATAAAATGAAATACTTTAAAAACTAAAAATAGTAGATTTGCAAAAGACTTTCACCACATATGAAAATAATTGGACATTAGGGGGATGTATCCGAGATACCAGAAGTGACATCTAGAATTTGATGTTGGATTCAAAAATCAAAAGAGAAAATTTACGCGGTCGTTAAACCATTAACAACGACATACCACATTCTACAATCGGACTCAAAAATGTGACTCTATACACATAAAACAAAAAAGGCGGTATTTTGGAGCGTGGCAAAAAAATAATTCTTGTGTTTTTGGAAATCTTATGAACTATTCTTTCATTCAAGGGGGTGACTGGCACAATTTATTTTTTTTTTGTATGGAGACCGAACCGCTCTAATGTCCATACATATATTTACAAACGGATTTGTAAAATATAATGATACATAAATATTTGTATTTTCGAATAACCACATTAGATATTCTTGATAAATACAAAGTCCAACATACTAAACTTTATTAATCAACTATTGAATGCAATATTTATATTATAAATGTCATAAAAACAAAAATTATGACAAAGAGCGTTGAATATTATGTCATAAATTCAATAGATATGATTATAATTTAAATAACTAATGCATAAATAAAATTTTCGTTTTACACAGATTTTATTAAAAAAATTTATAATAAATTCACAAAAATAGTTAAATAAGTAGCATTTATATTCTAGACACATTTTTGCACATAAAATTTATTCAAGACCACACAATGCACATATTTTTCGCCATATTTCCTGTGCAAAAATAAAACAAAATAAAAAAAAATAAATAAAAAGAAAATAAAATATTAAAAAAACAATATTTAAATAATTTTCGACAAAGTTTATAGGAGATATTTATTTGTTACTAAATATGGTTTATGATTTTTTTAGCATAGACCAAAAGAAAAGCAAGCAAAATTATTTATTCATACTATTCCCATTTAAAGCATACAGTTTTACTAAAATAAAGACTTATTTCATAATAAATTAGAATTCTCATGGTAAACTTTTAGTTTTCTTTCATTTTTCTCTAAATAAAAACTAAAAAATTGCTATAATATTTTTAAATTTTATAGTAATTGTTATTTAAAATAATAATTTATTACTATTTAAAATACCTGTTTTATTTAAAGCAAAAAACTTAAAACTGAAATTAAAATTAAAAAGATAATAAAAAATACTTTCACACACTTTGTAATTTGTTACATGCTGTGATGGACAATAGCTCATGTGAACTGACATTCATCTGACAAAAAAAAAAAAAAAAAAAAAAAAATATTTAAATAAAAACCAGCGCTCATAAAACTATATAAAAAGCTAAAATAAATGTTAAGCAAAATTGTTAAGCATCAACGGTAGACTTTTATTCTTTCACTCTGCGAAAAAGAGATTGTGAAAAATTAATAAGAAAAAACAAGAAAAAAAAAATATTTAAGATAAAGATAACCAAATAAATCCATTAATTAGTGAGAGTGACAAATATGTATGTCAGGGTTTGAATTTTAGAATATCTTAAAAATATGCGTTTGAATAAGAATTTGACATAGTTTTGTTTATAGACTAGTTTAATTTTTTATAGAATAGTTTAAAGTGTTGTGTCTAGTCGAGTCTATAGTCTATAATCGGGTCTATAGTGGAGTCTATAATCGAGTCTATAGTGGAGTCTATAGTCGAGTCTATGCTCGAGTCTATAGTCGAGTCTATATTTGAATCTATAGTCGAATCTATAGTCGAATCTATAGTCGAGTCTATAGTCGATCTATAGTCGAATCTATAGTCGAGTCTATAGTCGAGTCTATAGTCGAGTCTATAGTCGAGTCTATAGTCGAGTCTATAGTCGAGTCTATAGTCGAGTCTATAGTCGAGTCTATAGTCGAGTCTATAGTCGAGTCTATAGTCGAGTCTATAGTCGAGTCTATAGTCGAGTCTATAGTCGAGTCTATAGTCGAGTCTATAGTCGAGTCTATAGTCGAGTCTATAGTCGAGTCTATAGTCGAGTCTATAGTCGAGTCTATAGTCGAGTCTATAGTCGAGTCTATAGTCGAGTCTATAGTCGAGTCTATAGTCGAGTCTATAGTCGAGTCTATAGTCGAGTCTATAGTCGAGTCTATAGTCGAGTCTATAGTCGAGTCTATAGTCGAGTCTATAGTCGAGTCTATAGTCGAGTCTATAGTCGAGTCTATAGTCGAGTCTATAGTCGAGTCTATAGTCGAGTCTATAGTCGAGTCTATAGTCGAGTCTATAGTCGAGTCTATAGTCGAGTCTATAGTCGAGTCTATAGTCGAGTCTATAGTCGAGTCTATAGTCGAGTCTATAGTCGAGTCTATAGTCGAGTCTATAGTCGAGTCTATAGTCGAGTCTATAGTCGAGTCTATAGTCGAGTCTATAGTCGAGTCTATAGTCGAGTCTATAGTCGAGTCTATAGTCGAGTCTATAGTCGAGTCTATAGTCGAGTCTACAGTCGAGTCTATTGTCGAGTCTATTGTCGAGTCTATAGTCGAGTCTATAGTCGAGTCTATAGTCGAGTCTATAGTCGAGTCTATAGTCGAGTCTATAGTCGAGTCTATAGTCGAGTCTATAGTCGAGTCTATAGTCGAGTCTATAGTCGAGTCTATAGTCGAGTCTATAGTCGAGTCTATAGTCGAGTCTATAGTCGAGTCTATAGTCGAGTCTATAGTCGAGTCTATAGTCGAGTCTATAGTCGAGTCTATAGTCGAGTCTATAGTCGAGTCTATAGTCGAGTCTATAGTCGAGTCTATAGTCGAGTCTATAGTCGAGTCTATAGTCGAGTCTATAGTCGAGTCTATAGTCGAGTCTATAGTCGAGTCTATAGTCGAGTCTATAGTCGAGTCTATAGTCGAGTCTATAGTCGAGTCTATAGTCGAGTCTATAGTCGAGTCTATAGTCGAGTCTATAGTCGAGTCTATAGTCGAGTCTATAGTCGAGTCTATAGTCGAGTCTATAGTCGAGTCTATAGTCGAGTCTATAGTCGAGTCTATAGTCGAGTCTATAGTCGAGTCTATAGTCGAGTCTATAGTCGAGTCTATAGTCGAGTCTATAGTCGAGTCTATAGTCGAGTCTATAGTCGAGTCTATAGTCGAGTCTATAGTCGAGTCTATAGTCGAGTCTATAGTCGAGTCTATAGTCGAGTCTATAGTCGAGTCTATAGTCGAGTCTATAGTCGAGTCTATAGTCGAGTCTATAGTCGAGTCTATAGTCGAGTCTATAGTCGAGTCTATAGTCGAGTCTATAGTCGAGTCTATAGTCGAGTCTATAGTCGAGTCTATAGTCGAGTCTATAGTCGAGTCTATAGTCGAGTCTATAGTCGAGTCTATAGTCGAGTCTATAGTCGAGTCTATAGTCGAGTCTATAGTCGAGTCTATAGTCGAGTCTATAGTCGAGTCTATAGTCGAGTCTATAGTCGAGTCTATAGTCGAGTCTATAGTCGAGTCTATAGTCGAGTCTATAGTCGAGTCTATAGTCGAGTCTATAGTCGAGTCTATAGTCGAGTCTATAGTCGAGTCTATAGTCGAGTCTATAGTCGAGTCTATAGTCGAGTCTATAGTCGAGTCTATAGTCGAGTCTATAGTCGAGTCTATAGTCGAGTCTATAGTCGAGTCTATAGTCGAGTCTATAGTCGAGTCTATAGTCGAGTCTATAGTCGAGTCTATAGTCGAGTCTATAGTCGAGTCTATAGTCGAGTCTATAGTCGAGTCTATAGTCGAGTCTATAGTCGAGTCTATAGTCGAGTCTATAGTCGAGTCTATAGTCGAGTCTATAGTCGAGTCTATAGTCGAGTCTATAGTCGAGTCTATAGTCGAGTCTATAGTCGAGTCTATAGTCGAGTCTATAGTCGAGTCTATAGTCGAGTCTATAGTCGAGTCTATAGTCGAGTCTATAGTCGAGTCTATAGTCGAGTCTATAGTCGAGTCTATAGTCGAGTCTATAGTCGAGTCTATAGTCGAGTCTATAGTCGAGTCTATAGTCGAGTCTATAGTCGAGTCTATAGTCGAGTCTATAGTCGAGTCTATAGTCGAGACTATAGTCGAGACTATAGTCGAGACTATAGTCGAGTCTATAGTCGAGACTATAGTCGAGTCTATAGTCGAGTCTATAGTCGAGTCTATAGTCGCTTCTATAGTCGAGTCTATAGTCGCTTCTATAGTCGAGTCTATAGTCGAGTCAATAGTCGCTTCTATAGTCGAGTCTATAGTCGAGTCTATAATCGCGTCTATAGTCGCGTCTATAATCGAGTCTATAGTCGAGTTTATAGTCAAGTTTATAGTCGAGTCTATAGTATAGTCTATAATAGGGGTTTCCACAACAATTACCTTTATTTAATAATATAAACACAATCAGTAAATAATGTTTGTAGGGTCGCCAAGAAAATAATAAGGAATCAATATTTGTTTTAAGATAAAGATACAATGTATTTTACTCAAAGTATTGTCCATCGTAAGGTACGATTTTCCATTCTAGCAGTTTATCTCTTTATCCCAAAAAGATTCTTAAGTTCAGAGGCACGAAACGAATTAACCCAACTTTTACCTAGACGCCATCATTATTCGATTTTTTGGACTTCGGATTATCATAGTAGATCAAGTTTTCATTGCCCCTAACAATGCAATGCAGTACCGATTTTTTTGTGACAATAAAACAACATTTGAGACACTCAAAATCGCCTTTCGACGTCTCTTGTCTTCAGTTTGTGTTACACAAAATTTCTCGTTTTTTTGGATGAACCGAAGTGCTTTTAAATCCCAATGACTATGTAAGAATTTCCACATCTGCTTTCGTAAAATAATAAAAATAATAATTTAAAATTTTCCAATCAGATTTCTACTCCACGACAACCACTCACGACTACTAGATAATAGACACAAAACTTAGGGACTTTGTTAGATATTTTAAAACCACAATTGAATCTTCGATCTCTTATTCCACTCTTATTCCGAAAAAAGAACAAATGAATCTATACACTATTTTAGATATTATCGCGGATCCCTTAAAATGACCCTACGGACCCCCATTTGGGAATCCGTGCTCTATAGCTTATTCTATACACTAGTCTTTAGTCTATAGTATAGTCTAGATTATACGCTTAAGAACTGAATGTATGCACGCTCGGAGAGCGGATGACACACTCTCAGAATATAGAAGACTAAGTAAAAAACCTAGGACAGCTATTAAAAACAGCAAAATCGAGAAATGGAGAGATCTGTGTAGATCGGTAGATGACGATCCATGAGGAAGAAAATTAAAAACAAGGAATGCTATAATCGGCATCAAGGAGCCAAAGTGGGCAGTTAAAATTTTAACTACTTTGTTCCCGGTAGAAATTCAGGAACCAATATGTAAATCTAAACTTCGACCGAGAAACGAATTTGTCCCTTTCAATATTGAAAAGTTAATCAGAGAGAGAGAAGAGTCCAGGACCCGATGAAATATTCCAATAAGGCATTTAAGTAAACTAGCGCACTTTGACCAGAATTACACACATGTGAAAAAGACAAATGGTGTCTTCCTAAAATGCTGGAAACCTGAAAACTAGTTTTGTTGTGTAATGGTTCGAAGCCGTTAAGTGATCCAAGTTCCTATAGACCGCTGTGGATAATAAATACAGTATGCAAACTATATGAAAGTTTTTTATTTTTCAGACTTGAAGACATCAAAAGAAATGGTGGGTTATCTCCAAGACATCATAGTTTCCAAAAAGGTAAAAGCATAGTGTTTGCCATAAAAGAATTGACTGATCTTGCATTATCCACTCCAATGAAATGCAAGAGCGGTACCGTGGTGGGACGGGGAAGTGGTTGTAAGGCCACTTGTTGACGTCGCGCTATCACTACGTCCTATTAAAAAAAAAATATAGTCTAGTCTATGATATCGTCTATATTCTACTGTAATGTCTAGTCTATAGTCTAGTATATAGTCTCGTGTATTGTCTAGTTTTATCTGCATGTTTAAGTCTATTATCCCGATTTTATTTTGTAGTGCTCATAGCATATAAAATTTGTTATTAAAAATCTTTTAATGTGTAACGTAGGAGACGTTGATAAGAGGTAGAAACACTAAAATAAAACTTGACTTGAATTTTACTTTGTCTTATTTACAAAAACAAATTAGTTGCTATTTTCTTTTCCAACGGAATTAAATGCGAATCTTTTTTAATAAACATTTTTAAAATAGAAATATAAAATTTTCTTAGCATTAATAACACTGTGCTACAATGAAAAACACTCGCAAAGCGCTCTATAATAAGGGGAAAAAATTAAATAACAGCACTTATCTTAATGCGTAAATCCAAATTTGGATGCATTTGCAAAATACCAAAAATGCATTTATTAAGGCCTTAAAAAATCACTATATATTTAACATATTTTTGTAGCACAATGTAATTAAAAATTTAGAAACACAAAAAAAAAAAAACAAAATATATGTATACATAAGTGATATCGAATATTTTCTTTGTGGCATTTAGTCATCACAATCTTCATTAGCACCACTATGATCTTCATTTTACACAGAAATTTGTTGAAACATTAAATTTCCCCTTATAAACCAGACGGTTAAAACACAGATTAATGATATTTTTATGCAAATTGTTTTTTTTTTTTTTTTCGTAATTTACCTTAAATAAGCTGAAAATTTTGAAATGAAACCAGACAATAAACTAATTGATATATTAAGAAAGATTTCTTTTGGAGAAAATATGTATAAAATAAATTGAATGACAGAAATAAACCATAGAGCCGTTGTGTGATTATATGCGGCTTTTTAAAAAGATATAGTTAAAGTGATTTTTATAAGGTTTTAGTAAATTTGTTTTAAAATTATAAAAATTGTGAATTTAAAGGTTATATGTTATGACTCAATTTGTGATCAATTTATTGAAAAATTCAAGTATTTCTTTATACCTTTATGAATTAATAGAATAGTTTAGCAAATTATCTAAAATTATTTTGAAATTAAAGTGACTATAAACAAAGTTATTTGTTGATAAAATTATTCAACAAATACTTAATTTAATTCAATGCTATAGAGAAAAAATTGTGCAAAAATATTTTTTAATGAATCATTGTTTGGTTGCAAATAAAATTTTATAATAAAATTATTAGATTTTATCATTATGTGTTATTGGTTGAAAATTATTTTAAAAACAATCCACAAAACAAAAACAATTTAATGTATTTTGACAATTTCAGTAAAAAAAAACAAGCATTATAAAAATGAGAAAACCAAAATATTTGAAATTCAACATTTGAAGACATTCGGAGGTAAGTTATCCCCTATTTCCTTACAGATTATTCTAATAACGATTAAAGTTTATATATCTTTCAGATGATTCGAAAACAAGTCATGATAAAGGAATTTTTCCTCATGAAATAGCTACACTCATGAAATAGCTATATTATGTTGTGAGTTAATTTAGAAATACCCGTCCTTGTAAGTAGCTGCATGAAAAATTTTTCCTCATATGCTCTCCTTAAACGAATCGATTGTATTCGATACAGATCTCCCGTAATCGTTTCATCAAAAACGATTTGGTTTTGTGGCGCATTTCAGAATTTCATCAAACACTTCTTGCAGACCTCCAATTCTTTATTTTCAAAAATTTTTGGCCTTATCATGCGCATTGAAATCACCACTTTTAGATATCAAATTCATATCTAAGACAAGTAAGTTATCAATTGGAACTGATGTTAAATTTTAATAACAAGTGGATTTCTTTTTTAGGTCGATTTGGTAATTTATAGAATGTGAAAGAAGCATCAAAGAATCAGCATTTACTTATTGTTTTTTTTATTTATATGTATGTATATTAACACACACTATTATTTCTGTATCAGTTTTATTAACTGTATATTACACTTCATATACACGTATTCTTTCAGGAATCCTATACCGAATTTACACAAACACTATTATATATATATAATATATATAATATATATATTAATTCAACAATAAATATTGTTTGAGTAGCTACTAAAGACAATAATAATTAATATTCGGAAAATTTATAAATAGTAAAAATATTTTAAAGATAAAATTTTTTTCAACAAAACATTTACGAATTTGAATGTTCATTGATACACAGAAAAAAGTTTATGCATAAATATATAAGAATTTACTTTCATTGATTTTGGTTCATAATATTTACACTTTTTAACATTTTTTGAAATTAATCAAAAGTCAAGAAGACTTAAAATAAATTATTAAAATTTTCATTTATATTTTCAATTTGTAAAAAATGTTTGAAATTTTCTTTGGAAAATTTTAGGTTTTTAATGATTTTTAGCTACATTATGGCAACAGAAGAGAAGCGCTTTTTACCTAATGATGTGCTGCATAATACGAGCGAAATTATGCAAATTTCTAAACATTATTTTTTCACAGATTTTTCTTGGAATTTTGTAAATTTAAGGCGTTTGTTGTTATTATTTTCATGTATAACTATTTTCATTTACGATTTGCAATCAAATCTAATAAAACTAAATCAAAGATTTAACAAAATTTTTGCTAAATTACTAAAATTTTCATTATGAACAAATGATATTATCTATGAACAAAATTTTATTTTTTATGAAAAATGTTTCATAATATTTATGAAAAAATTTTCAAATATTTGAATTTTTTTCTCTGTGTAGATGCAATTTCAGTAAAAAATACAATTGATTTTATAAATTTAGTATTAAAATATGAAATTTCGTGTTTCCTGTGTGTGTTTTTTTTTTTTGAAAATTTATTGGTTTTTCATTAACAAAAATAGACTTTTACGCTTGATTAAAAAAAACTTCTGTATAATTTTATAAATGTTTTATTAATAATTAGTTTATAGTAACGTGCTGAAACATGACTGGACAAATATTAATTTATAGAGAAGAATTTATGATGTAAAGAATTTAAACAATTTGAAATTTTGATTTTTTGAGAGTAGAAACAAAACAAATTGTTTAATTGAAGGGTATTTTTAAAAAATAAAGATTACATGATAAGAAATATAAGCTTAAAATGGGTAAAGTTGGTTTTAAGAAGCTGTTATAAATTTATTTTCAATTTAAGAAATATATTTTTGTAAATTTATTTATTTATTCATTTATTTTTTTTTGCTTGGAAAAATTGTAATTTGATTTAATGAACTTAATCGAACAATAGAAAAAAATATGCGAGGTTCATTCATGCATATTGATAAGCTGATTGATTGATACAGGATACAGGAGCGAAATTTTAAAATTCGTCTGGCGCTCTTTAGCAGCGATTGAAATTTACTGGTCTAGAACATTTGGAAAAAAATTATCCTATTATATTAAAAACTTAGTTTTGCACTAATTTTGATTCATCTTTGTTTTTTATATAAATTTTTTTTTCAACAGAATGCACTAAACCGAAATCAGGGCGAAAAAAATTTTAAATATATCTTTAAACGAAAAGCTCAAAAAGACGACAAATTTGAGATTTATTTGGCATTTTTATGAGCCAAAATGTACCGGATATAGGATTTTCAATCAACTGAAAGACCAATTAACGTTTTTTTTTTGGAATTTTTCTTTTATTTGGCTCATCGATATACATTGTTTTTTTTTATTTGAAAATTATATACATATGTATTTTATATATATTTTTAAAACGATAGGTTATTTTTTTAAACATCGCTTCTTTTTTTGGAAATGGATAATTTTTGAATGTCTCATGGTAAATTTGTTACCGAATTTTAAACAAAGTTAGATTCACTGCCACTAAATTTGTTCGTCTATATAAGTTACACAAAAAATTCGCTTTCATGTGTCGTTTTTGTTTCTTCACTACAAAGAGAAAACAGTTTAGTTGTGGCAACAGAATTTTTTGTCAATCGAATTTGATCGCTTACATGTATTTTCCTAAAATTCGGTTGCCAGAACCATATATATCGTTATTTGCAGCTATTAAAATAATAATAATAATAATAATAATAATAATAATAATAATAATTTGGTTTGTGTAACTTCTTAGTTTATGTTTATACATTAGGCTAGCTCAAAAATGTACAAAACATATATTTTAAAAAGTTGCGCTTAATTATAGTTACTACTACGTATAAGCATAAAAATATACACTAACATGTTTCAAAAAATATTATAAGCTACGCAAGATATTCGTGGCTAAAGTTCACAAAAAACAGTTTAGCATTTATTTATGTTCTTCTGCATCGTTCGTACTTTGGGGCTATTACAATATTTATAGATTATAAATTTTCCCATCTACGTCTAATGAATGGCATAATTATCCTTACAAAACCAGAACAAATCGAACTTCAAATGATAACGCACATACAAATGTACTTCAGCAAAATTGTAGCAAATCTTATAAAGTATGATACACAATGAGTGAGATATATGCAAAGAACTCATTTTTTAACTTTTAACTGGGAATATCTTCTGTATTGTACACTTCATTATCGTTCAAACAGCATGCAAAGAACGTTAAAAGGAAGATTGGTAATATCTTTCCAATTTGGCATTGTATTACTGATTGGGAAAATGAATTAAAATCTGGTACAGGAGCAATGATCGAGTAATGACGGTAATTTGTTCTTTAACCTGAAAACAATTAATGTGTTGAAAGATTTGTTTCCAAATATAGCAAGTTATAAGTTTCTTACCATTATTACTCATAACATGGAAACAGCTAATATTAAATCTGTGTAAATTATACTATTCCAAGTTGAAAATAGTATCTAACTTTAAAAAAAAATGTGCTAGAAACTTGTAACTTACAAGGAAATGGAAAAATCACACATCACCTAAAGATAAAGATGAATATAAGTATAATTAATGCACATTTTCTTAAGAACAATGTACTTATCCATATATCCACAATAAAAAAAATATTTATTTTATTTCGAAATTTATTATAAAATTCTTTCTTTTTGTAGTTTTAAAAAAATGTTAAAAAATAAATAAACATTATTTATTTTACAATACAATTATATTTTCTCTGGAAGCATCGAATTTGCTTTATGTTTCGTTATCGTAGCCGAATAATATTGATTGCAGTAACTGAAAGTATAGTTAATATTCAAATATTCATAATAAGAAATATTTTTTAATTACAACTACCAATATTTAGAGGTAATATATGGAATCAGTTTGTTTCTTCCGAATTTGTTTAATTTATTTTAACCGATTAAAATTGATTACCATAACTAGCTAAAAAATTATAATAACTATTTATCTAATAGAAAATCAGATGCTCTAATATTTTTCATTAATATTTTAAAATTTTAATTAGTAAATTTGTATTAGTAACCGTTTTCCAACTAATTTTTTTCTATGTGTGCTAAAGCTATATAAAAACTCCTTCTTCAACTTTCACTCCAATATTGCATTGAAAGATTTGTAAAAGAATAAAGTCCATAGGATTTGATAAAAAAAGTGCAGGGTTTTGTACATTTATTAAACTATTTTGTTGAATAGAAAATTTTCAGAAGCATTACCGATATTTTCATTCCTTTTAGAAAGTTAATTTCAATGAACGGATAGGCAGTGATTCTTTATTTAATTCATCTGCTTATATGGATTCAGAATATTGATATATTCAGTAGGAGGTCTCAGATAAATATTTGAAAAATTATTAACAGAATAACAAACTTTCGTTTGTAGTCTTCGTAGTCTTTGATGATAAATATTATAATTAAAATAAATATTTCCTAAATCAAAACACTAAAGTCCCAAATTTCAAAAACGACAGGCTTATTTCAATATTAATTCCAGCTATTTCAAAGTTTTTTTTTCACCAAATTACAACAGACTATATTAAATACCACCACGGTATCTTAACAAAATTAAATTATTTCAAAACAACAGTTTCATACAAATATCCCTCATATGTATCTTATAATAAATAAAGTTCAATATTTAAATAATTTGTCAATATAAAATTTTATTATTTGAATAACTTTTCAATTTACTACACCGTATAACAGCATTTTTCACGTATGAACACATGAAATCCGAGAAATTTTATGATATGGCTGCACGTTCTGTTTTTCATTTTGTGTTCAAAAATCCTTTTAGAAAGACTTTTAAATTTAAAAAATAATATATATTTTTTTAAATCTGTCCCAATAGTGTCGGTATAGGCATCAAATAATGGAATAGGATTTAGAAATTCCAGTAAAATTATTTGTTTAAACTTTTCAGAGTCTTATAATGTCAAAAATGCCCTTCAATATTTTATCCTTAAATATCCTTGATATTTTTCAACAAGTAATTCTGAAATTATAATACAATATGTTTTTTTTTTAATCTCACATTTAGTTTCAACATTTCAAATTTTAATTATTAAAATTATATTTAAGGAATGAAATGTTTTTTTCTTCGTCATTACTGGTAAATTAAAATTTCAGGGTTTGGATGCATATTTGACCATAGTTTCTATATTAAATCTACTCCCGAAAAATACTTTAACGTGTATAAATGTCATAAAAATGTTAGTATTGAAATAAAATTTGGCACGATTATTTTGTATTTTAGTATAAATCATGTTATTAAATTTCACAAAGATCGATCACTAATTGACCATATCTCCCATACAACACCAATTCGATAAATTATTTATATGCCATTTAAAAAGCATAAATGGCATATAAATAATTTATTTTGTGATTCTTTTTTTTTGCAAAAATTAAAATTTATATAACTATAAATGACATTGAAAAATTTCAAGAGCATCGGTCCATAATTGAACATAGTTCCCATATAAGATTTATTCCAGCAAATAAATTAATTGAGCATAAATTTCACAAAAATTCTAGATTTTGAACTAAATTTTGCATAGATAGGTTTTGTATAAGTGTAAAAGTATGAATTTTAACAATGATCGGTCCATATATGATCATAGTTTCTATATTAGAACCTCTTATAACTGATGAATTTAAAGCTAAGTAAATATAAATACTTAACTTTCCATCTTCTTAACTTTCAAATATATTTTAAAGTCATCCAAACAGTCTTGTCATGCTACACAGAATTACTTAAAATTTAAATACTATGACTTCAAAAATGGCTTATTGCTTTTGCATGCCCAATGTCTCACTAAAGTGAAAATTAAATTTGTATTTGTTCTTAGGAATAATTTTCAGATCGTTGTATGGATTAAAAAACTGGATATTGGCATCATTAACATATATTATTTTGGAAATTATTTGTTGTAAACTTCCAAGGATATTTAAGTATGAAATATTTGAAGGTCTTTTTTGAAACTTTTAATTTGGATTATTTTAACAAAAAGTTATACGTTATAATGTTCATTTTATATCTCTTCATTTTATATCTCTATCTGATTGATTGATTCATCATCGCAGAGATGAAATTTAGTCCACGGTTTTTCTCCCACTAAGGCGGGATTTTTGGAAATTCGAATGTTTAGGGGGTAAAAAAGGGTAAAATCGGTAACCTTATATATCTTAAACTAATATGGATTCAAACAAAATTTAATACTTATCCTTAATCATTTAAAAAATAAGGTGTCTGGTACTTTTTTGAAATTTAACCTTTTTAGGGAGAAAGTAAGTAAAAACAATACAAAATTTACTTATTTATTCAAACCCGTTGAGACAATTTGGAAAAGGTTTGAAAGATTTGTTGGTTCATTTAGTCACAAAAAAATAAGGTAACGGGGCGCTATTTTTAATTTAGGTACCAAGACGTACATCGGCCCAAATTCTGGTAAATCGTTTGGTACTTTCAGTAAGACATAATTTCCTTTTTTAAGTAATTGAAGGCAGATGATATGTATCTTTGAGTCATATAAGTTTATCGGATCTGTACTGGGGCAAAAAATGGAACTTGGTACTTTTTTGCTTATGGTACTTTTCTAATGTTTTCAATAAATAAAATTACCGGCATAAAAGTTAGCTACTATGGTAATGAGTGAATTAGAAAGAAGAAAGTACTGTTTTTAATTATTTTTAGGTTGAAATCCACAAAAGGGAATAAATATGAAGGAACGTTTTGATACTTTTTCGTTCTTCTAATGGTACTTTTCGTAATTTCTATAATATTGAACCAAGAAATATGAAATTAAATATACATGGTCCTATGTGGGTAAAAATTCACTAGGGGGACTTTGTAGTAGTTTTTCATTCTCCTAATGGTACTTTTTGAATTTTCTATAATATTAAGTGTAGAAGCATAACATTAAATATAAAGGGTCCTGAGTGAATGAGATCCTATATGAAGGGACGTTTTGGTACTTCATAGTTCTTCTAATGATACTTTTCGAATTTTCTACAATATTGAACTTAGAAATATGAAATTAAACATACGTGATCCAAAGCTAATGAGGTTCCACGATAGGGGACATTGTGGTACTTTTTCGTTCTTCAAATGGTACTTTTTTAATTTTTTTGTAATAATTAACCTAGAAACATGAAATTAAACATATATGATACTATGTAAATAAGAGGGAATTTTGTAGTAACTTTTTGTTCTTCTAATGGTATTTTCGATTTTTTTGTAATAATTAACCTAGAAATATGAAATTAAAGATTAAGGTTCTATCTCTACCAAAATTTGTTGTAAATTTGGAATCTTGGGGGTGGGTAGAAGCGTCTAGAAAGGCACTTTTTATAGATTATAGATTGTGAAATTTAAGAACAAATTTTAAATAATTTTCTTATTAACCCAAAAAAGTGGTACGATATTCTAGTCCTTAGATACGAGTATTCCTTATTTAAGTATAAACCTGGAGGCATGAAATTAGAAATATAAACATTTGCCATATAAGTTTTTTTCAAAATTATCAAATTTTGTCCTTAATCGCTTCGTTAAATCATTCATTTAATATAAATTTAAGCTGATCGAATATTTACAAATATATTTGATCAATTCATAAATTATTATAATAAATTGCTAATTCAGTAACGTTTATAAGTTAATTTTTGCATAACTAGTATTTTATAAGTGAAAAGCTTATAGTGCTTATAGATTTTTTATAAAATAAAATTTTAGTTTTCCTTATTATAGTTTTTTTGCATGTTTATACATAAAATGAAATTTAGTTCTTTTTTTTTTACTAAAATAAAAGATTTTTTGTTTGAGAATCATAAATTTTCATCAGGTCGTTTAAAGTCTTTTAAAAATATATATTTTTGATGAGAAATATGTGTAGGTGATCATAGATTTTTGTCCTTTCTCACGTCCTTTGTTTATATTTTCTTAAAGTTCTTTTAAACCTTATACGCCGAAAAATTGTTTATAATATCTTAATATATGTATATTAGAATGACCGGAGAAAATACTTTTTTAAGATTCTGATGTATGAGAGCCCCTCAAACGATGAATATTTTTGAGTTAAATTCAGGAAAAATATTTAAAAATGTTCTTCAGTTTCCTACCATCGATCGAAAAATCATGGGTCCCATACCTTTTGTTCCAAAAAAAGTTTTGATTTTTTACCCGAAATGGATGTTGAAAAATTCGTAATTTTGGGCTGATTATGGAAAAAATACATTAGATTTTTCCACACTATATTTTGGTAGTCTACAGGACTTTTTAGTACATTTTTGTGAACAATTTTATTAAAACTTATTTAAAATGGATCATAATTACTGCAAAACAAAATTTCAATATTTTACTAAAGAAAGAAGAAAAAGTTTGTATTTTGCATATATTTTGTTAAAAATTATACAGAACTTTTTTTTCGCATGATGTACTAATAGCCCAACTATACCTAACAGAATATGTAAGATTTTTCTCTCAGAGAGGGTAAAATTCACTCTCAGAGAGAATTATCTCACTGGTAGATTCAAATATTAGTACTATAAAAAGTATTATGAGACTGTTGTGATGAGATTTATCTACACGAAGTGTCAAAATATACGAAAGTTAGTTTTTGTGTGTGTGCATGTGTATTTTGGAAATTACTAAAATGAACAATTTTTTTCGTAAAATTGTTTTCCTTTAATGATCGTTTTATATTAAAAAAAAAACATTTTTATATAAATTATGCTAAAAAAGTACGAATTAAAAAAATAATAAGTTAATTAGTAAAGAATTATTTCCAAATATAAATAGTTTTTTTAGTTTTTTTTGTGTGTTTTATTTTTTTACTCACAAAATAAAACTTTATGTTGCTAAATGATTTTTAGTAAAAAAATTAGCATTGCATAATTTTTTACAAAAAATTAAATTTTTACAAAAGAGTATTTTCATTTTAAATTTTAAAAAAATAATTTTGAAAACTGTGACAACTCTGTAGCTTTGAAAGTGATTAATATATATTTTTAAATGGCCATAACTTTTGCTGTATGAAAAATATAAAAATATTTTTTTGCAGTAGAATTGTCAGGGCTTGTATATTAAAATTTTGTATTTAAATTAAAGAAAATGTTTTTTAAACATATTTCTTTATAAATTGTTTGTTTAGTATGTTAATGCATATACAAGAAAAAATATATATTTTTATTTTTTAATTATTCATTTCCATTTCTTTTTTATTAAAATTACTAACTAAATTCTAATAGTTGCATCATAGCGGCCATTTATTATTTGTTATTAAATTTCCGAAGGTACCGATATTATAATATTTATTATATGTTATAAGATTTAGGGGTTATAATATAATTTTTCGTTTTTTTTTTTTTGCAAATTAAAGCTACCAAGTTTATTTCTGGTCTATGTAGGAGTTCTGCACGTCCGCCAACGCAGTAGCGCTTTAAATGTTAGTATTAATTATAAAGTAGTAAAATAAAAGATTAACCTCGTACATTCTTAAAAATTTTAAAGTTCTTTTAAAAGGAAGTCTATAATTTCACATGTATATGGACTTTATGTGAGAGACAAATTTTTGACTTTTGTTGTACGGTGCTATCAAACCCCACCCCATAATTATTTAATTAAAATTTTTATATTGTTTTTAGTCAAACAGCAAAAAATTAGCATTTCTTGATATTGTAATTTTATAGCATAAATAAAAACAATCACTTTTGTTGCTTAAGTCTTTTGTTTTTCTTTTATAATGAATTTGTATTATTCATTTACTTTATTATTTTTGTTATTTTTTTTTTGTGTTAAAATGTGCCAAACAATTTTAATTTAATCAATTATTAAGTATTAAATAAAAAACAACAATACGAAAAAATGCTTAATAAATTATATTACTAAAAATAACAAATATATGCTAAATGTCGAACATTTAAAAGTAATAAATTAGAATTAACATTTTTCTAAAAAGAATTAGCCTTTGAGATTTTATAGCTGTTTTTTTTTAGCGTTGTATTGTTCTTAAATGTTAGAAATTTTGGATTAAAACTTATTTTAAACTTTCTTTGTTAGTTGATATTCTATTTGTAAAATCTTTTGTTTTTATTGTAATAAGAAAAAGTGAATTTAGGGAAGTGAAATTAAGATAAATGTTTTAAAATAAAGAATTTGAAAATTTTTAAAAATAATAAATATTTATCATATTTATAAATACGATTTGAAAGTGTATTTTTATGCTCGTAAAAGGTTTTAATCACTTAATAAAAGTTATTTCATTTTATGAAAATTTATTTTATTTCCACTCATTAATTTTTTATAACCTTCATTAAATGAGATCCTACAATTTTCATCTGGGACTTCAAAAAAATCCTACTTAATAAATAAATTTGTTTTGGTGGATTAAACATGATGCTTTAAGATATCAAATAAGGTAATTAAGTCCCGTTTCAATAGATAGATGATAGATCTTGTTTATTAAAAATTATCAAAATGGCTCCATAAATACGGTGATAAGGGAAAAATTCTTTTAACCATATATTTTCGACTTTTTAAAGCTTTATAAACTAAATATATACTACGATCTTTTACATATCTGTGAGAAAATGTCTATATATATTCTATATATAATTCAATAATTCTATATATAATTTTTTTTTTATCAACCATGAATATCTGTGATATGGGCGGGAAACTTTTTTACCATAATCACGTTGTAGCTTCTTTCATAGCCAGTTGTTTTATTATTCGATTTTTGTTTAATTCAACCTTTCTTTTATTTCGAAAATAAATAAATATTTTAAAGTTTTATTTTGAAAATTCTTAAGAAATTAAAAAAGATAAACATGGTTCGTTCGCGTTAAAAATTTTTTATTAAAAATTTAATTTTAACTTCCAAATTCTAAAAGCTATAAAAAATATTTACTTACCTAAAATATGCAAATTTTAGCATGAATTTAAAAATTAGTTTTTTTTAAATTTATATTTAAATATGAAATGACAATTTTCCATTTTTAAATAACTTTGAAAATTTAAATTCGAAAATTCTAATATATAGTAATATAATTTTAAATTGATTTTAGTAAACAAATGAAGATTTTCTTTCAAATTGATTTTATTTTAAAGTTCGGATTTAAAAATTCTTGAGGAAATATTCAAAATTTTTGGTTTTGAGGCATGAAATGAAATTTTATATATTTGGGTATATATAATTTCAACTAGATTTTTATTGACAAAACATAATTTAATTTTTTTTAATTTAAAATTTGAAAATTTTTGAGAAATTTTCTAAAAATTACGGTTTTTTAAAGTTTATAATGAAATGAATTATGAAATAAAAAATTTTATATTTAGGTAACTAAAAATTTTAATTTAATTTCGAAATTTCTAACTTATATTCGAAACCATTAATATATAATTCTAACTTAATTTTTAATACCAAACCACTAAAATTTTGAAAATTTTCTTTTAGATTCCCTTAATTTTAAACTTCAATTTGGAAAAATTTTGAGAAAATCTAAGAGATTTAGAGATTTTTTAGTTTATTTTGTTTATTTTAGTGAACTTAAATTTCGTTTCTTAATTTCGAAAATTTAAACTTATGACAAAACTTCCAAATATATCTTCTTTCAGATTCCTTTAATTCTGAACTTTAATTTTAAAAAATTTTGAGAATATCTAAGAATTTTGTGATTTTTTAGTTTATTTTGACTTCCTAATTTCGAAAATTCAAACCTATATTAAAAATTCCAAAAATATCTAAAAATAGTTGTTCTTATTTAATAACAAAGATTTTAAAATTTTTGTTGAGAATTCCTTTTAATTCAAAGTTTTATGTCGACATTTTTATCAATTTAAAAATTACCAATAAATCGCTAAAATAGAAAAAAAAATCATACAATTACAAGAATAGTGGTAAGTTACGTTTCCGAAACCGCATTCCGTTTCTTAATCCCAGCTTTGGGATTTTAGAATATATTATCTAGTTTTATTATTAGTTTTAATATAAAATAGGTAAAATTTGGAAGGAGTTTTACTCATCCTTATTTGAAAATTGGACTTACTTTTCTATTATAATGATATATAAAAATATCTTTCAGAAATTATAAAATCTTTACATTAAAATAAAATTATTTAGTATTATTTATGTGTGATGATTTATTTTTTGGCCAAAACAAAATAAAGCAAAATCATATTTTTCCCTAAGCTTCAAATTGTTAGTTATTTATCCGTTTCAGGCAATTTTTAGAATTTTGGCATCGATTTGTTATACCATATTTTTCTATATTTTAATCATAACGGCATACTTTTAGATGTTTTAGACTTAGAATCATATTTTGTAAAATTTTTATAGAAAATTCTTATTTTAGAGTATATTTTAGCAATTTAAGTGGCATATTTTTGCATATTTTATACATAATAGCATAATTTTTCATATATTACACTAAAGAGTATAATTTTGCATATTTTACACTTAAGAGAAAAATGTTGCTTATTTTGCACCCAATTGAATTTTTTACATATTTTGCCAATAGTGAAATTTTCATTTAACTATTTCAAATGCGACTGCCTAATAATTTTCATTTTATATGTTGAAAGAAATTTTGTAATTTCTTGACAAAATGTATTAGATTTGAATGTTTGAAAGTGCAAAAAAGAAATATTTTTAGCAATTGCTAATAAAAATCAAGTTATTTTTATAATGAATAGTAAATAATTTTTTTAGAGCATATTTTTGGCGGCCTTGGTAAGTAGCAATTTTTTTAGTTAAAGGAACAATTTTGAAATAAATCGTGTGTAGTGCGTCCGATACATTGAGAACAATGAAACAAGGTTTTGTTAAATTATGAAATTTTAATTTTAGATACGAATAATTTATTTTCAAAAACCCCACTAGCAAATTTAATCACTATTTAATCTAATAGTATTTTATAATGTTTTTTTTTCAGTTAATTTGAAATAAAAATTAAATCTTTATGAGTCAGTTTCAGTATATGTGGTGAATGTTCATGTTTTTGAAAATTATTTTAATTAAATAAATATGTTTATAATAAATAACAAATAAATATTATTTAGAAACTATGACTAAAAGCAATTCACACAATTTTCTTGTAAAATTACTCTAATCATATAGAACAACAAGAATGACAACAATCATAGAAGTAAAGAAAAAAAGCAACAAAAAACGAGTTAAAAACTTGTTGGCAAATAAGACACCAAAATCGATTTTTTTCTTGTTGCTGTTTTTGTAGTAAAGAATCATATAGACAGGAATGTGAAATGTACATAAATATATACAAAACTCTTGAGATCAGAGGAAAGATGAAAAATAATAAAATAGAACAAAACAAACGAAGGGGAATAACTAATAGTAAACTTATTTTAGAGGAAGAGCTGTATTTTTCTGAAGTCTTTTATATGAGAGTGTAAATATGTATACGTACATATGTATGGTTGTGTATTCACTGACCAGTTCTTTTTTAAGTAATAAACAGTGTTGCCAGTTTAGCCTTTTTAAGGCTAAATGTAGCCTTTTTATTTTGCTTTTAGCCTCAAAATTTTCGCTTTAGCTTCTAGCTTTTTTCTAGCCTTTTTCGGTTATTAAAATTGCCTTAAAATGGCTAAAATGTTACTATTTCAAGAAATAAGAAAATAATTTCTTTTTTGGCTGTTAATAACACTGGTCAAAAAAAAAAATATTTTTTTTCTGTGATTTTTTCGTTTCTATCTCAAATTAAGGCGTATTTTTTAAATACGACAACAATTTTTCCCTAACAGTTTTTCTTTTTGAGTTATCGCTCATTTAGATTTTCGTTTTTTTTTTTGGACACTAAAATATATTTTGTTGTTGTTTTCGATATGGATTCGTCAAGAAGAAGTTGTGTGCTTAGTCCAGATTGTTTTTTGATGTATTTGTAGTGAATATATATTTGAAAACTGCGTATCATCAATATTTTAATTTAAAATAAAATTGTGTAATCAGGAGAAGCCATGGTTTCCTCATATTGTGTGCCAGAAATGTGTGGTATGTCTATGGTTATGGTCAAATGGAAAAAGAGATGCAATAACACCCATGAATTGGCGAAAACCTCAAACCATCATGATGACTGCTACTTCTGCGCTGTTAAAAAAACGGAATTAACCCTGGAAATCGAAATTAATGGTCATATCATAACTTATCTTCTGCTCAATGACCTCATTAAAATCGCGAGAGGTACAACCCAAATCTTTGTGAACTCGAACGAAATACATCAAATGAAGACTCTGATACAGACTACAAATTACGTAAGTTTCCAAGATTAAGTACAAAAAAAATTGAAAGCTGATATTATTGATGGGCCACAAATTCGGCAACTCGTGAAAGATCCTAATTTTTGTGAAATCAATGGCTGAAGTCAAATGCAAAGCTTGGAATTCATTTTTGTTATGAGTAATTTCCTAATCAAAAAAAAAAAAAAAATCTGACTACCATGCCGAGCATGTTGAGTGCATGTTTTCGAACTTGCAACAGATAGGGTGCAACATGAGCATAAAAATCTACTTTCTGAACTCGCATTTAGATCGATTTTCACAAAATCTGGGTGATTTTAGTAAGGAGCAGGGTGAAAGATTTCATCAAGATCTTCGGACAATGGAGCGTTATCAGGACAGGTTGGACTAACATATGTTGGCAGACTACTGCTGAAGTTTGCAACGAGATCTACCTAAAGTCGTCGATCATTTGATAGTGTTCGATAGAAATTTTGTCAAATTAATAAAACTGTGTATTTCAAAAAGTAAAGCTGTTAGCAATCTCCCAGTATTTTTTTTCATAGCCAGTGCCATAGAAATACCCAATAACAGAAAAAGTAAAGGAAAAAAGAATTGTGTTGATTTTTATAGAATAACCCATTTAAAGAAATTTATGAATTTCTTCGCACAAAAAATCAATATTGTTTATATTTAACAAAAAATTTTCCCTGCTGCGCTTCATTCTCCAAATCAAAAATAACTTGGCTAATTTTATGGACTTACTAAATGGATTACACCGTGCTACAAAATAACACTTTTTATTTTCACTCGAAAAACAATCTAATGTGGGATGTAGATTATTAAATAACAATTTTCAAAAATTTAGAAACACACCCTTAATTTCGACCGTTTTTAGGATAATTCCTGCACTAAAGATCTTCTTGAATTTTTGATTAATTTTAAGATTTTTAAATAGATTTAGAAAATAGAAGAGTAATAAAATATTAAAAATTTTTAAATTTATTTTCTTTATCTTTTTCGAAATTTTGATTTTAATGTAAATTTTTTGGATTTTTTTCTTTATAACTTGCAACAGCTAGGGTGCAACATGAGCATAAAAATCTACTTTCTGAACTCGCATTTAGATCGATTTTCACAAAATCTGGGTGATTTTAGTAAGGAGCAGGGTGAAAGATTTCATCAAGATCTTCGGACAATAGAGCGTTATCAGGACAGGTTGGACTAACATATGTTGGCAGACTACTGCTGAAGTTTGCAATGAGATCTATCTAAAGTCGTCGATCATTTGATAGTGTTCGATAGAAATTTTGTCAAATTAATAAAACTGTGTATTTCAAAAAGTAAAGCTGTTAGCAATCTCCCAGTATTTTTTTCATAGCCAGTGCCATAGAAATACCCAATAATAGAAAATATATATATACACAAT
This sequence comes from Protocalliphora azurea, assembly GCA_932274085.1. Classification (NCBI taxonomy): domain Eukaryota; kingdom Metazoa; phylum Arthropoda; class Insecta; order Diptera; family Calliphoridae; genus Protocalliphora; species Protocalliphora azurea. Next base: position 141,583,753 of record OW026519.1, on the reverse strand, counting down.
CTTAAATGCTGTTTTGTTTAGAATAAATCGAGATGCTTCCATATAAAATCACTTAAAAAGCTTAAAAAGTTATTAATTATTTCCTAAACATTATTAAAAAATTCTTTATATCATCCCTTCGCTGACTGAATTACTTGTACCTATGTAAAGATTTTCGATTTTTTCATTGCTGTATTTAGATCCCCTACTAGTCACACATAAGACCATAAGCATAAGCATTTGTGAATAAATCAACTGGTTTAGGATTTACAAAATTATTTATGTGATATCATATATAAAATAATCAAACAAAATTACCTTTTAAATAAATTTTCCCATTAGTTTTCTTAGAGAAAATGGTAACATAAAATTTAAACATAAAATATTTATTAAACGAGTATTTGACGGCTAAAAGTGAATATTCCAAGACTAGTTAGAGTAAAATTAACTGACACATCATCTAAAGCTTTAATGTTGTCTGTCCGTCCGACCGTTTGTCTTCCAATTTCAGATTATTATAAATATTTAAAATGTACATGCGTTTCTTTATTCTTAAATGTATAAGCACGATAAGTCCGGATTCCTTTACATAGCCCGCATTTTTAAATTAAACAAAAACTTCGACGGCTACGGAAAATAAACAACAATTTTATTTATTTTCTTTTCATTTCATTTTTTGCTTCAAACATTTTTCAATTTTGTTTATGAAATTCATATAAATTTAAAAAAATATGATAACATTTTATGTGAAAACATTAAACCAACAAAAAATCCGGAGAGTATTTACATTAAAATTTCTTTTTAACCGAGCCGCATTGTGCATTTTTCATACAAATTTACATGGAAATTTCCAGACCAGGGCTTGTTCTCTTTATACATTATACATTAATTAAGAACTCCGTATAATCCCAGCAAAAACTTTTAGGTTTTCGGTAATAACAACTACTTATTAAAGTAGTTTCTTGGTAATGAGGCGTCATTATTATTTGACTACTCTGTATTACATTAATAAGTACTCAATAGTGTAATAGCGTAGTAATACTGCAATCAAGTGGATGAGTTGGCTAGAGCCCTGGATTAACAACCCGAAGGTTGTTGGTTCAACCCCATTCTGAAGCTGTTAGTTTTTTATAACAAAATGTCTAAAAAGATATTTTAATCTAAATAGAGTTTTTGTCACTTAGGATGCTATGTGCGAGATGGTGTACTGAGTAAGACGTTAGTCAGTAAAAACGAATGGTTAGCGTGTGTCCAAGTTCGAGTCTCACTGACGGCAAAATTTTTTTGTTTTTTTTTTATTTTTGTTTTCGTTTTGAGTACCCCTAGAGTCAAAAAATAACTACATGAATTTGTGGACAAGTCGAACAAAAATAACTAGTTATTCAGGCAAAAAATAAGTAGTTTATTTTTGTTTCAATTATACCTGCTAGCTTACCAGGAAATCAAAGTTTTTGCTGGGATGTTTTAAAATTTTGAGACTTTAAACGTTCGCAACTAGACGAAACATATATTAATTTATTTATGTATTTACTTATAATTGTCTACCTAAAACTAAAAATATTAGATTATTTGTTTAACATTCTAACAAAAATAATTGAAATTGAACAATTCATTTTGGAAAAGGGACATACAATGATGGAACAGAACAGTTTCTATTCCAAAAAAATATTTTAGTAGCCAATATGTTCTTTAAAGAATTATATAGGTCGCGTTAGTCGAACTAGGCTATCGGGAGACCTTACTGTCAATGACATCCGAGCGTTACTTTTTATATATTGGAATTGTTTCGATCAAAAATTAATAGTTGTATATAGTGTTGACCGAATATAATATTTTTAGAGATATTTTAAAATTGGCCCAGATTACGAAAGCAAAATAATTGATCATAAATATTTTGCGGATTAGTTTATGACACATAAATATTTAATTTTAGGGGGTTTCATTTGGAACATTTTTTGTCTTCACACAAATTGATGGACTTTATTGAGTTAATAAATTTTTAGCAAATCGTTAATTTTAGCTTCTTGAAAGTCTAATTGATGAAAATCATTAATTGCGGGTTCATTAGCTATCCTCTGATATGTGTAACATTAATATTGCGAAAAATTCTTTTTTTTTTTTGTTTTTTTTTTTCTTATATTTATTTTTTGAGATTTGTTTTCAGATTATTAACAAATTACTGCTAGTAGGATGTTCCAATCATCTGAGGAAGCTGAAAATTGATCAAAATGTTACTAATAATACTTCCTTCCATAGTTCAAACTTATATTTAAATAAACTTAAGAATTTACAAAAAGAAAATCAAAAACATATATTAATAAAAATTGCTTCACAAAATTACCTACGTACAGTTTTCGTTGATTTTCTCCAAAAAGCGCTTAAAGTTTCGTTCTTTTTTATAATATTTATTAATTGCATTACTAAAGATATGTTCACATTTGGCAAATATTTCATCAAAATTGCGTCACCACTAGTCACTTGCAAATGTTTTGTAAGAGAAAACAGCGTCAAAAAAAAAAAAAAAATGCGATAAAATGTCAGCTATGATTAGCGATAAGTAAAAATATTTTTTTTTCCCATTAAAAAGAAAAATGCGAAAACATTTATTATATTCATAAACGTTAAGTTATTGAAAATTACGTAATCAGCGCAAGGATTATATATTTTTAGCAAAGTTTTTTCTTATATTTTTTGCTTACTTTTTAAGAAAAAATGAGAAATGTATGGAAAGTTTTATTTAGTCATTCTAGATAAAATCGAATAAGTTCTACCGTTTTTGTCTGGTTTGAAAATACTAAATATCGTTATGTTTACAACAAAAATGCCTTTTAAAATTATTATATCGTTATGTAGGCTTTTATAGAAAAAATTGTAATAAATAACAGTTAAACTCAAAGAATTGTGGAAATAATTTTATGTAGATGTTTAAAAATTTGCTTTTAATATTTGACCAAAACATAAAAGGTTGAAAAGGCAAATCCGTTTACTTCCCAAAAAAGTTTAAAAAGAAAAATCCAACAAAAGAAAACAATATTTTGGATGCATTTATACAGGGACCTATTCAAAAAAATTCGAAATTTTGGGGTTGTATTTAAAATTTTTAAAACTAATTTATGAAGTCCTCAAGAAAGCATATAACATACACTATGTCATTTCTCAAGTGATTTTTCACTGTAGAAACTTGTTTTTTTTTTTAATATACTTCATTACTATTAATACAATAAAAGCAAAAAATCACCCAAAAATTTGGAAATGCTTAATCAAAAAGGAATTCTAGCTGAAAAATTACAAAAAATCATTTCGAAACATTGAGAAATTTTTCGTTAGAAATATAATTCAAATTTTTTGGGCGATTTTTCATTGGGTCATTTTGCTGGCAGTCGTTTTATGTTTTATATATTTAATTATCTATTTATTGCAATATCTTAAAAAAAAAAAATATCAAATATAAATGAGAACGAACAAAAATAAATTTTAAATTAAAAAAAAAAATAAATAACTTTTTTTGGCCTTATTTTTGGGAGATTTAGCCTTTTTGACCTTTTTTAAAGTTCAATTTATCTCTTCTTTTCTCATCTCCTGGCAACACTGGTAAAAAAACAAATGAGTTCACTAGAGACCCTTAAGAAATCCCAAAAGAAATTTATTTCTTTTAATCAGACATGTTGACAAAGTGTGAAGAAGGAATAAAGGAAAAGAGGAAGGAAAAAGAAAAATAAAAGAGAGATAGAAAAACTAATAGTATAGATCTTTGACCCAAACAGCTAAAATAAACATAATATTAAGAGAGAATTCTGGTTAATAATGAACATTATGGTATAATAAAGTTAGAATATATTTTTAATAGCATAAAATTATAATAATGAAATTTAATATATAATAATGAAGTTAACAAGTTAATAATCATAATGTTTAATATGATCATTATATCTCATCGTTACAACATCATTATTTAATTTAATTATGACAAAAGAGAGTTGCGTAAATGTGGTTTTTGTATAATTTTTCTTTTTCTTTTTTATTGACATTTTGTAGTTGTTGCTAAATAGCAAAAACGTAAAACCATAAAGAAAGCAAAAAGTCTTGGTAACATTTTCATAAATTCTTATGAGACGAATAAAAGTCTAAGGAGGTGAGTTTTACATTTAGACATTTTTATTGACACATAAAAATAAAAAAAAAAAAACAATATCAACTGTAAATTATAAATGTTGGTGGCTGACATAAATGCGTAACTACATACAAAATTTAACAGTAAAATCCAGTTTAAACAATATAGACTAAACTAGGAAATTTTAAACATAATTTTAAAAGTTCAAACAAAAGTAAAGAATCTATCTATTGATTAAACTATTTAAAAATCTATATATAAAAATAATATGATATTTTAAAATTAAGCACTTAAAATTAATTTGAATTATTTTATTTATTTTTTTTTTTATATTTTAAGGTATGTTTAACTACTATCAAGTAAGAAAAACTAAATAAATATAAAGTGATCATATGATGGTTATCATAGAAATTATCAACAACTTTATCTCTAATTCGACAAAAATATGTGAAATTAGGGAATAGAAAACAAATAGAAAAAAAACATAAATTGAAAAAAAAAAATAATAGAAAAAATTTATGTGAATAGTGTTTGTTTGTTGCTTTCTATACGTTAAGATTTTCTATTTGATTTTCTTCTCCATTTCTTTAATTCATTAAGATGGTGTGAAAAAGATAAAGAATTTTATGGGTTTTATATTTTCTTTTTTCTTCTTACAATTTATTTCATCTTTGTGGCGTTTCTTTAAACAGGTGCTCTTTTAAAAGAGGGCCTGTATTTTTTTTCATATTGAATAAACACAAATATACAAGTTTATACTATTTACTCGCTTGCATATTGTTAAGGTTTATATTTATATATAGTTTTTTAATTATTTAGTTTGAGTTTTTCCCTAAAAACAAAATTTTTTAATATTTTTCGCCTGAAATTTACAGCATAATGCTTCTCATGTTTCTTGGTATAACATTTTTTTTTTAATAATAATAAACAGTTTTTTATTATAATTTGCATAAATATCACACAATGAGTTTCTTTGACAACAGGTTCTATTCTTAGTGTTTTTTTTGCGTCATATTATGGGTTTTAATAATTCAATTTGGCCGAAATAGATTATGTCACATACGACCATAATTATTATTTTTTTTTTATAATACAAAATTTATGATTATTGATCTTAAATAACAGTTTAGAATTTAAAATAATGTGGAGTTAATATATATATATATATATATATATATATATATATATATATATATATATATATTTGTATATATATATTTGTATATATATAATTAAATGGATGCTGGAACACCATTCAATTAAAACATCATGTACTATCTCTTTAAAAATAAGGAAAATTCACTTTATGTTGCTATATTATTTCTTTTTTTAGAAACATTTCTATTATTTATAGAACGCGAACTCAATACTAAGAGTATATACACTCAACTAAAAAAAAGTAGCAAATATGGTAAAAAGGGGTGTAGGATTGAAGAAAAGTAGGTTAAATATCAACCAGCAGAACTATTAGTCAATTCAATAGAAATAACGTAAATTAGATAATTTCCTCAAAATTGCTTCAAATTTATGTGTATTTAGAGGTTTTTAAGTAATTTTAGTCAGATTTAAAATTTATTCAAATTGATTAGAATATATTATTCAATTTAAAATTAAAAAAAAAAAAAAAATACAATCAAAAAAATAATTAAACCGATACCTTAAAAATATGTGTAAAAATATATTATGTAAAAAATGCTTTCGCGAATAAAAATACAAAAATTGGGTTCAAATTATTTATTTCAATATTTTAAACTTTATGTACATATTTCACAATAAAATGTATTAATGGCTGTATATAGTTTCCAAGTGGTTGTGTAGTAAGACTACAAAATAAATTTCTTATAGTTTTCAATGTAGATAATTCTTCGACCTTTATAACCAAGGGAACAGCACATAGGAAAAGATATGAAATAGAAGTTGATGATTGTTTAAAAATCTTCAAAGCATAACTAAATATAACTTTGATACATAATGGACTTTTAATTTCGGTATCAATGAAAAGAACATCTAAAATAAGACCAGAATACTTCAGACTAAATTAAAACACAAAACATGAGTACTTACTGAATAACTAATACAATTCCTGTAGTCTGCAATCTTTGAGATCTAAGGATGTCATTCTATTTTTCTTAAAAATGATACAAATTAGCAATAATTGGCCGGAATTTATGAACAATTGGCTTAAAATTTTATTTAATTGCTAAACATGAAAATTGGTTTTCAAAATGATTTTCTTTTTTTTTTTTTGTATGAAGCTTTTAAAAGTAGTTAAGTTTTAAAAATAATTTGAACTTATTAATTATATTAATAAAAAAATAATTAAATTCGTAGATAAAATTAAATAATAAATTAATTGAAAAATTTTAATGAATTATTTTCTCTGTGTAGATTCAAGTAAGGGAAAAATAAGTAGTTATTTTTTTTTTTTGGCTGAATAACTACTTATTTTTATTCGCGTTGTCCAGATATTCACAATCCTCGTTTACAAAATGATGGAAAGTAAGAAGTTTTTCATAGGCTGCTGTTGTAAATGTTAAACAAAAATAAGTTTTTACACTATCAATGCCCAATCATGACACCTAATTACCAAGTAACTACTCAAATAATTATTTTCCATTATCGAAAAGCAAAAAGTTTTTGCTTGATGCTTTTGGCGGACTGTTAAGAGCAATTATAAATATTTATAAAATAAAATTCAAAATATTGTTTATCGTTAAGATATTATGTTTAAAAACTGGCAATGTATCGTTAGTTCAGCTAAAGTTTTATTAATTTCGAATTTTTTTATAGCATACACCACCATAGGTGAGAAGGGTATTATGCGTTTATGCTGATGTTTATAACACTCAAAAATATTGGTTTAAAATCCATCTTAATTTATACCAATCGGCTTAGAATCATTTTCTTAGTCGATTTCACAATGTCCGTCCATGTAAACCCTGTAATGAGGGTATAGAGGTCGCAATTTTAAAAATAATTCAATGTAATTTCCATGTTCCAAAGATTAGGCCTATTGGAATTGATTAACATCAGTCCATTATTTCACCTAGGCTCCATACGTGCAAATGACGTCTCAAAATATATGTTTAACATTCATAAATGGCTTAAATACATAATTATGGACCGATTAACATATTAATGAAATTCAACGCAAATAAGTATATAAGTATAAATCTACAAGTAAAAATTTCATGAAGATTGGTCCATAATTGGCCATAACTCTCATATATACCCTTCTTTTGAAAGTAACTTTTACGTACAAAAATCCTATACAAATATATACTTCCACGAATTACCATAAAGTGCATAAATCTCATATGAATATTAGTATCAACATAATAAAATGTTTTATAGAAATATATGTACATTTCACTTAACACAAGTATCGGTCTACAATTAGCAACATGTACCATATAAAACCTTTCCCCGAATTTTGATACTCATATACATAGATGCAGGATATCAGTTGGTCGAACTTAGCCGACTATATCCTTCTTACTTCTTATTATTTATTTCCATTAATTTGTAAATCCGGTTCCACTGTATATATTTATATAAGGCTCTAGAACTGTATTTCTTAATTCCTTGAACTTATAGGTATTTTATTTTAATATTATGTAGTATTAATTCAATTAATAAAAACTTTATAGCTTCACTTAAAATTCAATTTAGTTCTAAAATGAACTCAGCTACAGAAAATATTAAATAATTTCTAAAAAATATTATCTCAATAAATCAAAAAACTTACCCGAAAACAAAAAATTAAACGTAATTTACTGATTTTTATTTCCTTTATGAAATAAACAAGATTCGTTGTTGCATTAATTTCACAATTATTTATTTTATGATTAATATGATTTAATCATAAATTAACTTTTTTTGTTGTTGTTAACTTTATTTTTTTTATATATAAATAATAAAACTCATACTATTAGGGTTTTTATTTTACACTTCAAAATAAACAAAAAATATTGTTGATATTATGGTGTTTATTTTATGCATTCATTTTTATTTTATTTCGAACCATGCGATTTATAGAATTTTTTTAAATAAAAATAACCAACAACTCACTGCAAATTTAACGAATCAAAGAGACAGCGAAAAACAACAAAATAAATAAAAATGGTTAAAACATTACTAGTGTAGATACAGAATAGAAGAAACAACAACAAATCGGTTAAAATATGCGTTTTTCCTGCTACATATATTTTTCTAATATGTACTTCTCTATTTTCTTTGTTACTTCTTAATGGTTGGGGAAAACTAAAGAGGAAAAGCTCTTTTTTTCTTTACGTTATCGTAAAAGCCGTTAGTTATAAATGACAGTAAATGATGATTTAGATTATTTCTCTTTTTTTAGATAAAACACATACACTTTTCTTTGAAATTTTAAAAGAACTTTTATTTTTTCCAATAGGTACTTTAGATAATGAATTTTCTTAAACTATATTGAACTATTTTTTTTCTTTTATATTCTTATTTGATTTTAAGATTTTTTATGTTTCCAATTTCTTTGTTAATTTTTATTTGGTTTAATTGTTAAACGCACCGCGCACCGTGCGCAGTTTTATCTGGTGTATTTGAAGTGACCAACGTGCTTAAACTCTCTCCGCATACTGAACTTGGCCTCTGACGCCATCTTAACCATAAAGTCTTGGCTAAAATGTAACAAAACATTCCAATGAATATTCCAAGTTTAAGCCAAATATTTTCTGTTTATATATGAGAGAAATAGAGAGAAAATATTACTCACAATGAGTGTCGAAAAACAAGAGAGTGGGTTTCTTTTTTCTAAGAATTCAAACTAAATATTGACATTTTAAAGGAATCTTTTCATAATTTTGACTAAAGACTGCAAATATTAAAATATTTTATACGTTTTTATTATTTAGAAATGTGCATGGAAAAATTTAATTATTTATTTTTTATTTTATAAAAAACTTTTTTGTTTGAATATTAAAATAAATATGTAAATTTAGCGATTTTGTACGAACTTTCGTATTCTATAAAGAATTATATTTTTTCCAAATTTCGTGTATCAGTCTAAGTTTCTAAAAAAATTAGAACTTATCGAAAATTTTCTATAAAATAAGGATTTATCGAAAATTTTCTATAAAATGAGAATTTATCGAAAATTTTCTATAAAATGAGAATTTATCGAAAATTTTCTATAAAATGAGAATTTATCGAAAAATTTCTATAAAATGAGAATTTATCGAAAATTTTCTATAAAATGAGAACTTGGCGAAAATTTTCTATAAAATGAGAATTTATCGAAAATTTTCTATTCCCAATTTTTGATAAACAGAGAGAAATTTTTCAACAAATAGATAATTTACTGAAAATTTTCTATAAATTGAGATTTTATCGCAAATTTTTTATAAATCTAGAATTGGGGAAAATTTTCTATAAATCGATTATTTATCAAAAATTTTCTACAAATAAAAAAATTTTCTACAAATATTTTCTATAAATAAGGAATTTATGGAAAATTTTCTATAAGTAAAGAATTTATCGAAAAATTTTCTTTAAATAAATTTTTCGATAAATTATCTAGAATTTATATACAAATTTATCGGAAATTTTCTATAAATGAAGAATATATCGAAAATTTTCTGTAAATGAATAATTCATCGAAAATAAATTTATTTACGTTGACATCACTACTATTCTCAATAAAAATTTGATCTCATTCCCATAGTCCATATTTTCTCACACTCTCTTAGCCTCTCTCTTAGCCATTTCAATAGTAATATCTTTTACCAATTGGAATTACGGAAATTCTATAGCGATGACTGTTTTAGGACCAGACTTACTACCACTTCCAGTTTAAATATCAGTTATAGCTGAGCGTTTAAAGTGTTTGGACGTAAAATTTTCTGTGGACGGGAAGAAGCACGTTTAAACGTGTTTTAAAATACTCATTAAAAAAACTGTCTTATTTACATAACAAATATAATAAAAAACAGAGATAGAAATAAAAAATAAACTACAGAAAGAAAAGAGAATAACATTATTCTCTTTGAGAGTGTACAAGAATATTGTATAGTTATTTAGTATTTGTACAATTTCTTCTTTGTGTTTTTACAGTATTAGTGTACACCTGTGTAAATGTAGTGAAAAACGGAATACAAGATAAAAATATAATAAAAAAGTTTGTCTATAAACAAAATATAACCGCTAAAAAGGAATACAAAAAAACTATAATAACAAGAAAACGACAGCAGCAACGACAATATTTATATAATTGAAGAGTCACGCTAGAAATTTGACATGAAAATGATTGGTAGCGATTATGTCTTGGAGGCTCATAACATCTATCATACTACAGAGGTTAATAGAAAAAAATACCATTATATTTATTGATGTTATTAATAATAATAGACAAATTAATAGAAAATAATGAAAGTTATTTGAAAATATTCATTTAATTTAAAGAGTTTGCCGCTTAAGTCTTTCGTTTTGGCTTGGTTATTCTATAGAAAAGAAAACTTAATGGCAGCAAGTTTTTGTCTTATATCTGTTCATTCTTCTTACAAAGATCTTTGAGAAAGATGTTTGTGTTTTAAATCTTTTGCACAATTTTCAAAATGCAGATAGAAGTTTGTGTCTAAAATCTTCTGATACTAAATCCATATTATAAGCAAAGTTTGTTGCAAAAATTTTTCAATCTTTGTTAAATTATACTTCATAAAATAATTTTTTTCGGAAATTTTTAAAATAAATCTTTTTCCTTATAAAACTTTTTTATCTAAGGGAAATTTGTGATCTATTCATTTACATATCATTTCAAAAAATGTCATTAGGTTGATGGAGGTGGTTGTTTTAATGGAGGTGGTAGTTCTGCCTTAGTGTTAAAAGGTGTAAATCTCACTGTGCACAGTGGTGAGGTAATGGCCATACTGGGTTCTAAAGGTAACTATTAGAGAAAAATCTTATAAAATTCTTTACGATTCCAATTCCTCTTTTGTCCTTTTTGTTCCAAAGGCAGCGGCAAACGTGCCTTACTGGATGTTATTTCACGTCGCGCAGAAGGCTCTACCAGAGGTCAAGTGCTGCTAAATGGTTCTCCATTAACAAAAGCCTTATTTCAACAACGTTGCGGTTATGTGACACAATCTTGTACTTTTATACCTGGTCTTACAGTTGCTCAAACTTTACACTATACGCCCACCATAGTAAGTATATATTTGGAAATTCAAATTTTAGTTATGGTATTAAAGTTGTTATCGCTTTAAAGCTTTCAGGTTATTTAAAAAGTTCAAAGGTACGTCAAGTCTTGGCAGATTTGGCGTTATCGCAAGTTGCTCATAAACGTGTGGAATATTTGAATATAAGTGAAGCCAGACGTTTGGCTATAGGCATACAATTGGTGAGAGATCCAGGTGAGAAAAGTCCGTGTCGTTGTTGAATACGAATTTTAAATATCCGGATTAAAGAATTTTCGATAAATTATTTATAGAAAATAATTGATAAATACACTATTAGTAGAAAATCTTAGTTTCGATGAGTTTTCGTTGAATTCTCTCTTTAAGGAATTTATGACGAACTCCCTCTTTATAGAAAATTTCCGATAAATTCTCTATAGAATTTATATATAAATTCGCTCTATATAGGAAATTTACGATAAATTCTTTCTTTATAGAAAATTTTCCATAAATTCCTTCTAGAAAAATTTCTATAAAATGTCTTTTTATAGAAAAATTTCTATAAATTCACTTTTTAAAGAAAATGTTTTATAAATTCACTATTTATTCAAAATTTTCGATAAATTCCGTATTCATAAGAAATTGTCGATAACTTTTCAATTTATAAAAAATTTTCGATAAATTCACTTTTTATAGAAAATTTTCGATAAATTCTGTATTTATAGACATTCTCGATAAATTCCGTATTTATAAACAATTTCTCTGTATTTATAGAAAATTTTCGATAAATTTCGTATTTATAGAAAATTTTCGATATATTTCGTATTCATAGAAAATTTTTGATAAATTCTGTATTTATAAAAAATTTTCAATAAATTGCAAATTTATAGAAAATTTTCGATAAATTTCGTATTCATATTTTCAATAAATTTCTAATCTATAGAAAATTTTCGATAAATTTTTCGATAAATTCTTTACTTATAGAAAATTTTCAATAAATTTCATATTTATAGAAAATTTTCGATAAATTTCGTATTTACATTTTTAATAAATTTCTAATCTATAGGAAATTTTCAATAAATTCTCTATTTATGGAGTATTTTCAATAAATTCTTTATTTATAGAAAATTTTCGATAAATTCCGTTTTATAGACAATTTTTTTGTATTTATAGAACATTTTTGATAAATTTCATATTTATAAAAAATTTTCGATAAATTTCGTGTTCATAGAAATTTTTTGATAAATTCTGTAGTTATAAGAAAATTTTCAATAAATTTCATGTTTATAGAAAATTTTCGATAAATTTCGTATTTACATTTTTAATAAATTTCTAACCTATAGGAAATTTTCGATAAATTTTTAATTTTATGGAATATTTGCGATAAATTCTTTATTTATAGAAAATTTTTTATAAATTTTTTGTTTACTGATATATTTTGATAAATTCTATATTTATATATAAAGTTTTCAATAAATTTCATATTTTTAAAAAATCTTCGATAAATTTCGTATTTATATTTTCAATAAATTTCTAGTCTATACGAAATTTTCGATAAATTTTCTATTTACAGAATATTTTCGATAAATTCTCTATTTATAGAAAATTTTCGACAAATTCTCTATTTATAGAAAATTTTCGATAAATTCCGTTTTATAGACAATTTTCCTGTATTTATAGAAAATTTTCAATAAATTTTTGTATTTAAAGAAAATTTTCGATAAATTTTCCATTTATAATATATTTTCGATAAATTTTCTATTTATAGAATATTTGCGATAAATTCCCTATTTATAGAAAATTTTCGACAAATTCTCTATTCATAGAAAGTTTTCTATAAATTTCGTATTCATAGAAATTTTTTGATGAATTCTGTATTTATAGAAAAATTTCAATAAATTTAATATTTATAGAAAATTTTCGATAAATTTCGTATTTATATTTTCAATAAATTTCTAATCTATACGAAATTTTCGATAAATATTCTATTTATAGAATATTTTCGATAAATTCTCGACAATTCTCTATTCATAGAAAATTTTCGATAAATTTCGTATTCATAGAAATTTTTTGATAAATTCGGTATTTATAGAAAATTTTCAATAAATTTAATATTTATAGAAAATTTTCGATAATTTCGTATTTATATTTTCAATAAATTTTGTAATCTATACGAAGTTTTCTATAAATTTTCTATTTATAGAATATTTGCGATAAATTCTTTATTTATAGAAAATTTTTGACAAATTCTCTATTTAGAGAAATTTGTCAATAAATTTTATGTTTATTGAAAATTTTCAATAAATCTTATGTTTATTGAAAATTTTTGATAAATTCTCTATGTACAGAAAATTTTCGATAATTTGTATGTTTATAGAAAGATATCAATAAATTCTCTATTTAAAGAAAAATTACCATAAATTCTTTATTTATAGAAAATTTTCTATAAATTCAATATTTATAGAAAATTTTCAACAAATTCTCTGTTTCTAGAAAATTTTCAATAAATTTTCTATTTATAAAAAAATTTCGATAAATTTTCTATTAAGTAGAAAATTTTAAATAAACTCTCTATTAATAGGAAATGTTCAAATATTATATACTGAAAAAAAAATTTCGATAAAATTTATAGAAAAATTAATTCTGTTTACTGAAATTTTTCGATAAATTCTCTATTTATAGAGAAATTTCAATAAATTCTAATTAGTAGAAATGAGTACATTACCCAGTTTGGTGCAATTACATAAATACTTCATAATTTTTACAGTAATGCTACTTCTCGATGAACCCACTCAAGGCTTGGATCCCTTGAGCGCCTATTTGCTCATTTCAATTTTATCGAATACGGCCAAGAAAACTGGTTGTGGTATTTTACTCTCTCTAGAGAAACCACGTTCTGATGTATTCCCATTTTTGGATCGTGCACTATTCCTATGTTTGGGAGGTGTTGTCTATTCTGGTGGCACTCGAGCAATGCTGGAATATTTTCATGGAATTGGTTTTCCTTGTCCACAACTAGAGAATCCTTTAATGTATTATCTATGTCTATCGACAGTAGATAGACGTAGTAGAGATCGATTTTTAGAATCAAGTCAACAAATAGAGGCTTTGGTGGAAAGATTCTCTAGGGAAACTTCCATGTCAGATGGTCCTTTAAATAATATGGGCAGCGGTAAGGTACCCTTGGCTTATGGAAAACCGGGGGAAATTAAAGTATGGGTAATGTTGTATTTGTAAGTATTTTGGTTTTTATTGACAATGAATTAAAGAGTTCATTTATAAAGTTTAATATATTTAGAAAACTTTTGGCTTCTACATTTTCTTGTGGCATGGCTGGCATGAAGTCATTATTTTTACGTTTGTTTATTTTACCCCTAGCCATGGCTTTAATGTGGTTATTCTACACCAGTATAGGAGTAAGTATTTCAATATCTTCTTATTGTGTAAAAGAGAATTTTATTAAAAAATTATTGATATATTTTAGGATGATGCTCATGGTTTCTTTAGCAAAAATGGCATGATTTTAAATATAATTGGTTTATCTTATGGTTGTGGCATATTGACTACTATATCTCTGTGTAAGAATATTTTAAAATATAAGTTTATTAATACTATTTATTACAAAATGTTATTTTAGTTCCTATTTGGCGCAAGCGATTTTCACAAGATACTCCAGAGGGCTTATATTCCGGAGCCACGTTATTAATAGCCTATAACTCAGTATCGATACCATTTTCTATAATATCCGCTGTTATGGCTAGTTGTGTTATTTATCCGTAAGTTTTGAGAGATAAGAGGAATTGATTATTTTTATTGAAATTTATTTTCTTTTTTTTTATAAAAGTCTCTTGTTGGATCTTAAATTCCCTAATGGCACCACTTTTGCTTATCTTTTGGTGGCTTTATGGTCCAGTTATGTTTTAGCTGAACAATTGAGTATTTCATTTTTATTATTAGTTAAAGTTCCCTTTAATGCTGCCATTGCTGTCTCTTATATCTTGGTTATATCGATTGCTTTGGCCAGTGGCACTGTGCGGTAAGAACATTTTAATAAAAAAATTTTTTAAGTTAAATTTTTGCTAACTTTTAAATAACATACTTTATTCTGACATGTAATTTAGATATTATTTATATGATATATGAGTCAAATTTGATTAAGACGAATAGATATTTAACTGTTAAATATATCAAATAAGACTGTAAGCTGAAAGCTTTGCTGTTGGCATTTACTAACCTTATGAGGAAGTTTGCAATAAATGTTTTGATTTAAAGAAAACTTTATTTGATTTAAACTCGGAGATATATTACGAAGAAAATTGTATTTAGTTTTTATAGTTGTAATTTATGTCAGTTGGAATGAGTTCAAGTTAAAAAATTGTACAATTTGTAAATTTAGATTCATAATTCTTACAGTAATGATACTTCTAGGCGAACCCACCCACTCAAGACCTAGATCACTTCAACACCTATTTGCACATTTCTATATAATTGAATGGCATTTTAGGAGGAAGGATAATTTCTTATATATTCCTTGATCTGAGGCTGATTTAAGTACAAATCTTCTAGGTAGAAATTTTCAATATATAAGTATTAAGCTTGTGAAGCAATGTAATTCAATCATGTCCAAGATAAATTTAAACACGTAAGAAATATATAGTCGAGCCCGACTAGATGATACCATAACCATTGCGTATGGGCACCAAAATTCGGGGAGAGATCTTTTACTAGACCTGTGGCAAATTGTGGAACAGTACTTGTATTAAGTGTAAAATAAAACATACGAATTTATGCACTTTTGGGTGATTCTCGAAAATGGGCTTCATATGGACTGATCTTCGTAAAATTTGGCACTGTTAACTTTTTGTGTCGAATATTAAATTAATGCTAACATTTTTATGGAATTTATGTACGTTAAGAGGGCTTTATATTGAAGCTATGGTGAATTATGGACCGATCTACATGAAATTTGGCAATAAAATTTATATTCACATATAGCTTACTTGCGCTGAATTTCATTAAAATATTCCTATATTTAAAGGATTTATGATCAGTATGAGGGTTAGGTGAAATAATCAATAGTGTTTATCACAAGGTTTACATGGACAACCAGCCGATCAGCCAGCCAGACGGACATCGTTAATCGACTCAGGAAATATTCAGTGGTTTTGCCCTTAGCTCAGTTATTTATATATTTATTTATATTCCTAAGTTATATCAGTTCATATTCCACATATTCCTACCCCCAAAGAAATATCGACCACACCATTCAGTGCCAATCAACCCCGTATATGTTTAAATTTTACACTGCGTGTTCAATTAGTAAGTGTCGAGTTGCTAGATAATGTTTTATGTTCTGTTGTAAACGAAAGGTATCAAAAAACCACCGGAAGTTGTCAATGTGACCAAAACTATTATGTATCGTTAGAACGGATGGGCAGAAGGTCAGATTTACATTGTTATTAGAATACCCTACATAATATTATCCTCGATTAATGATAAATATAACGTTCACACCTTTTCCTTATGATTAAAAGCATTTCGTTGGACAACATTTACAAAGATTTTATTGCTTTATTTATGAACAGTAGCATTAAAAACCCATTTTTAATCCCAAAACATCAACCATTGAACAATAACAATGTATTATAAATATCGTAATGTTAAATATAATTTCTTCATCATATAGCTCCTTTAAAGGTCTACAACCTTGGCTGCAAGACAACACTAAGGCAACCCATACACGATACGCTTCATCTCTATTGCATAGCATTGCCTTCCAGACTCGTAAAATGAATTGTACACCCACGGCTTCAGTGATATGTCCTAAACCAGCTGATTTTCTACATGAACGTTTGGGTTTGGCTGATCCGGATGTAAGTATTTTTCAATTTTATAATTTTTATACATAATTAATAACACCATATAACAGCACATGGAACATATGGAACACCATATACATATGAAAGTAAAGACATTTTATAAAGTGACTGCGTACTCAGTTTTTCATTTCGTGTTCGAATATTTTTTTTTAAAAGGACTTTAAAATTTCAAAATTAATATTTTTTTATGTATTATTTTTAAATCTGTTAGTTGCTCAACAATGCCAATATGGGTATCAAATGATATAATATGATTTAGAAATTCTAGCAACATTTTTTGTTTTAAATCTTTGAGTATTCATAATGTTAAAAATTTCCCTTAAATATTTTATTCTTAAATATGCCTGAGGTTTTCTAACAAGTTATTCTGAAATTAATTTAAAAAAAAAAAAAAAAAATCATAATAAAATTTCTGAATCCCATATTTTGTTCCTTTAGCTTCAAAAGTGTTTATGTATGCTGTAATTTTAAATATTATTTAATGATATTTGGCACAGTCATTTTTTAGAATTATAGTTCATGCTTATATAAAATGGTTGAAATCTACCTCCCTTCCAAATGTTTCTCATAAATATGCTTAAGTGATCAGAATTGTCTTGAATATGCAAATATTTATGTCAAATTCAATACAGATAGGATTTTTATCGGCATACTATCCAATTTCAAGAGTTTGGTTGCATGAAGCCCCTACCCGAAAATTATTTAAATGCGAATAAATACCATAAAAATGTTAGTATCGAAATAAAATTTGGCAGGATTATTTTGTATTTGAGTTTAAATCATGCAATGAAATTTTGATTCCAGAATGTCATTTTTACAGGCATAAATTGAATATAAATAACCTAGTTTGTGATTTTATTAACAACATTGTATATAACTACAAATCGCACTATCAAATTTCAAGAGGATCGATTCATAATTGAACATAGATAGTTCCCATATAAGAAGATCCACTCCAGAAAATCACTTTAAGCGCCCAAATTTCATATAAATGCCAGATTTTTAATTAAATTTGGCATTAACAAGTTTTATGTAAGTATATAAATCGCGATATGAAGTTTAAGAAAAATCTGTCCAAATATTTTCATAGTTTCAATATAAGGACCTCACCTGAAAATCGGTTTAATGTGCGTACATAGTGGTATAGGATATTACGCGGTTGTGCTTGATTGACTACACCTTTTTTCATGTTAATTATTCATAAAACAAAATTAAATATAATATAAAAATCATAGCCTTTTGTCATTTCGCAGATTAAAAGCACAAGTACAGAATTTAAATTTCAATAAATAGAAATAATCATTTTATCGTCGTTTAGGCTTAAAGTCCTCCAAATAATGTTGTCATACTACACTTAAAGTAAGAATACTTAGAATTTAAATACAATGTCTTCAAAAATGGCTATTTTTGTTTTACGTGCTCGAAGTCTCAATAAACTCGAAATTAAATTTCTACTTTTGTTCTTTTCAAATCGTTGTATGTGTTTGAAAAGATAGATATATATTTTTTGAACTAAACTTGAGTACCAGCAGTCAAGTGTTGAAAGTGTTTGCCGTTATTTAGTGAATTTCTCAAAAACACCTCCGTTAGACTTCATACTTGTATAATTTTTGATAAATAAGATAGTGAAAAACGTGCTTGAAAATAGTAACACCAAAAATAAATAAAAACGTTAAAGTAGTGCAGGTTAAAATTGATGGTGTAAAAATAATACCACAGCACATTATATCCATGACTAAAAACAATAAACTCAAGAACAGTGATATTTCCTATATATTGGAAACAATCGAGGATGAAGTTGCTTTGGAAGAGATTCCATCAAACACTGGTTCAATTGTCGATAACGTTGAGGACCTCGATGATGAGAATCAAATCCAGGAACTTTTTGATCACATCCTTGCAGTCGACAATGAAGATAAACACCTTGATGAAGGTGAAAACTCGAGATGTAGCGGAGTTTATAATTCATGTAAACAATTTTATAGCAACGACGATATTCCCACATCTAATAAAGAGACCAAATGCATTTACTGATACGAAACTGGGACTTACAGAAGTTATGGAAAACATAGCATCCCATGATAATTTTAATATTTTTAATAGAATTATAACAAAAGAAATTATTGAACATATTATATTTCAAACGAAATATAATATGTTCAATAATCAACAATCTTGCAAACGCTACATTCCAACAAATGCCTCAGAAATACAGGCTTTTATTGGAATGAACTTTTTAATGGGAATAAAAGCCCAGTCCAGTTACAGGGACTATTAGTCGACAATGGCTATATATTGAAAAAAATGCCTATAAGAAGATTTTATTGGATTTTATGTAATATCCATTTGAATGATTCTATACAAGTGCCTAAAAAAGGATTACTTACCTAAGTTCAACAAGCCGTATAAAGTTCAATCGTTTCTGGATATGTTGCAAAAGGGATTTGAATTGTGCTTTAACCCGGGTGAATATCCAACGGCAGATAAATAAATGATTAAACCATTCGACTAAAAAATAAAAAACCTTTTGTAGATTCAATCAAACGAGACTCATCTCACCAACCAGTATGAGCCACACTACGAAGATGTGCAGCAAGACTGAACACCAGAGAAGAACTCAGTGGATGTGCTCTACTTGCGATGTTCCACTTTGTTTAAGTAAAACGAAATCCTGCTTTAATGAATTCCATAAATAAAGCTATCACATAAACGCGGTGGTATAAAAATCATATCACATCCTTGGGCGAAATCCTTAGAGATATTTTTTATTCTTTATAATTTTTCCAATAAATTACTCCTATAAATAAAAGCAAATAAAAATCTTCTTTAATTTTTGTCAATTTCATATAATTCTCTATAAAGAGTTAAAGCAATACAGTTAAAACTATAAAATTTTGGTGCTTGACCCTTGTCATATATTATTTGAAAATTATTTGTTGAACATTTGCAAGGCTATTAAAGTATTAAATATTCGAAGACTTTTTTTGCAACTTTTATTTAAATTATTTTAACAAAAATTAATTCAATATAATGTCAACTTTCTCCTTTTTAATTTGCTATCCTTATCGCCCTAGCAGTTAGGAAGTAGCATAATAAAAAGTAACCTCGCGCATTCTTCAAAACTTTAAAATCCTTTTAAAAAGGAAAAACGAACGCGAAATGAAACACTGAAAACGCAGTTATACCATATTAAATCTATATTTTCACTTTTATCATGCATGAGAAAAATTTTTGATTTTTGTAATATATAAATTAATTAATCACAAATCTTTTTTAGGAAACTATTGATGTAGTAGCATCTTGTGCTTTTGCTGTGGGATTGGCTGCGTTTAATATGCTGCTATATATGTTTCCTATGCCTAGATGTGTAAGACAAAAATTCAGAGACTGAAGAAAACTGATCTTTTTATTAATATAAGAAAAATAGGCATAAATCAAGATCACCGGAACTATTGACCTTTAAATAACTTTGATACTGATTCAATAGTTCTTTTACTTATTATATCGATATAAAAAATTTTGTCAGCTCGTTCTTAGTTTACGAGTTATAGATCCTGAAAATTCGATATAATTTTCTGAATATCTTTATTAATACCTGTGCGATCTAAATTACGTTGATGCTGTTTGAAAGAACTTACAAAAACTTTTTTAATGACATATAATATGACCATATAAATTGACTCCTTGGGAATAAAAATGATATTTTGTATCGATATAGCAAAACTTATTTTTTATTTCATTTTCTTTTTTTTCTTATTTATTCAGCGAAGCTGATGTTCCGTATAACCAAAGGAGAAAGTCCTTAACACAGAAAATGCTTTATTAACGTTAAAAAGAATATTTTAATTTTAATGGTTCTGATAATCTTGATTTATTCCGAAAAATAAATTTATTTTTTAATAAAACTGAAATTATTTTAGCATTATATGTAAACCTATCAATTGATTTTTAAATTAAAGTAGGATAATATTAGTTTTCAAGCAAATTGGAATCAAAATTAAAAATGTTTTAATTATTAATTAATTCTCGTTCCACTTCAATTCCTAAAGAAGAGTGCATTTTAGAGTGTAGAGTAAAAATATTGTAACGTGGTTTTGTCATCGGCTGAGGTAACTTAGTGGCCTCCAGCGTCTACTTACGGATCCACAAACCTTAAGTAATAAGACGTTTGTTTTACCCTTTCTGGGGTGTTAAAATAATAATAGTTTCTTTATTGAATACGTCAAGAATATTTCAAGTACAAAATATAAAGATATTACGAGAGAATAACTTCTATAACTCCAATTCGGATACCACCGGCTTAATAAATGTTTCTGCATTTCCTTCTTCAGCAAGGCTTATTTCGGCTCTTCGGCGTATGTTGATATCGGTACGGTTGATCGGCTTAGATTATGTTTGTTTCGGTTAATTGGCTTGTAATAGGCTCGGCTCAGGTATTCGACTTTGAACTTTCGGCTTCGACACTCCTAACTTCGACTTTGAACTTTTGGCTTTGATACACTCAGTTGTCAAACTGGTTCGGGTTTTACCGCGGTATCGGTTTCTGGTACGGGTGGCAGCTTCGGGGATCGAAGATTCTGGGTTCAGTAGTAGAATTAAGATCGGCGTAGTATGTTCGGCTTCGACACTTCGGCTTATATCAGGATCGGTTCGGTAGTAGAATTGGCTTTGGGCTTCGACACTCTCGGCTGTCAAACTGATTCGGGTTTACGGCAGGATCGGTTTCTGGTTCAGGTGGCAGCGTCGGGTCCGAAGATTCTTGGCTCGGTAGTAGAATTTAGATCAACATCGTAAGTTCGGCTTCGACACTCTTAGCTTCGACTTTGAACTTTTGGCTTTGATACACTCAGCTGTCAAACTGGTTCGGGTTTACCGCGGTATCGGTTTCTGGTACAGGTGGCAGCTTCGGGGATCGAAGATTCTGGGTTCAGGAGTAGAATTAAGGTCGGCGTCGGACGTTCGGCTTCGACACTCTCAGCTGTCAATCGGGTTGGGGTATTCGCTGGATCGGTTTCTGGTACAGGTGGCAGCTTCGGGAATCGAAGATCGTATCTTTTTCTACAATACGTACAATGGTTTCTTAACGCTAATGGCTAGCTACTTCTCTACTACTATTACCATGCAGTTCTACGGGTTAATATTCTACTCGTGAGCACGAACAACCGAAGTCACTCGCGAGAACGAACAACCGAAGTCACTCGTGAGAACGAACAACCGAAGTCACTCGTGAGAACGAACAACCGAAGTCACTCGTGAGAACGAACAACCGAAGTCACTCGTGAGAACGAACAACCAAAGTCACGCGTGTAAAATTTATTTAAGGGACCCAACCGAAGTTGTGCGTGCAAAATACGACTAAATTTTACTTTCGCAAAATCTAGTCGGCTCTCCGATTATATAAAATAATCTTTGAGACTAATATGGCGGATTCTTGTCTTGTTTGAACCACCCCGACTGTAATCAAACCTTGTTTACTTATACCTAGTCATGTATCAACTAAATGAGAATTATATTGCTTGTTGACCATTAAGCAATATCAACTGCACAACTAAATCAGTTGATACACATTTGTGTGGGTGTGTATGTAGTATTTACAGTAGGGGCGCTCAATGTAATTACCTATTACTAATAATTAGTAATTACCTATTACTAATAAAATATTCAATATATTAGTATGAAAAGAAAAATAATTAAAAATACATAAATAAAACAGTAAAGAAAATAACTTAATATATTAAGGAATATGTACGTGAAGATAGTAGTACTGAGTGTACTATTTCCACGTTACAATATAACTAATATAACTTGAGCATTATAAAAGATCCTTTTCATGTATAGTTAAATTATAAACAAACAAATATATTTTTTTAATTCTTTTATTTATCAAAAATTATTACTTAATTATTATTTATTTACAAAATATGAAAAATATACTTAAAATTTAAAGAATTTTAAATTTCAAATTAAAAAAAAAAAAAAAATAATAATAATACATTTTCGCATTTATTTTCGTATAAAATTCATACACATTAAATATAAATAAACTACGTATAAAAATACTTTGTTTTAACAAAAAAATAATTTTAAAATACACCAAATATCGAAATCGAAAACTAAACAAACCCATTCTACTCTAAGGTAGTGCGTCACAATTATTTTAATTATTTTCAGTTTTAAAATTAATAATTGTCTAACGACTAAATAAAAAAACACAATGTTTCCTTTTCACTTTCAATTTTAATAACTAGAAATACATTTTCTTCATAATTTTTATAATTTAAAATACATACATATATATATGGAGGTGATAATTATTTGAGTTTCTTTTGAAGTGAAAGAAAAAAGAATAATTGAAGAAATAAAAAAATAAGTTAAATAAGCAAAGATTTTAATGATATTATTGCTTTATGACAAAATTGGCACCTACAAAAACGGAAATGAAATCATGGTTTTAGCGGATTAACTAAAGAAAAACTTACTACTTAAGGTTTGTAAATTGGATGATATATAAATGTGTCTGTACTTAATTCAAAATTGTCTGTGCTAAAAAAATGATCATTGTGAAGAAAAATTTGCTAAGAGAAATTTATAATTATATGAAATTAGTTATAAATTTTCAGAACATTTAAGTCCGATAATATGGTATATTCTTCTCAGAAGTTAATATCAAAATATAAGACAATTTTCAAGATATTAATTTACATTTAGTTATATGATATTTTCTAGAAAAATTGAGTCCCAAAATAGGATGTAAATAGGATATAATAACTATAAGAATCAGAGATAATTTCTATAAAAAATAGGTCTCATAATATGACACAATTTCTGTAAAAAAATGGGTCTTATGAGATATTTTCTACAGAAATTAGGTCTCATAATCTGAGATAATTTCTATAGAAATTAGAACTCAGAATCTGAGAAAATTTCTATAGAAATTAGAACTCAGAATCTGAGAAAATTTCTATAGAAATTAGAACTCAGAATCTGAGAAAATTTCTATAGAAATTAGAACTCAGAATCTGAGAAAATTTCTATAGAAATTAGAAATTAGAACACAGAATCTGAGAAAATTTCTATAGAAATTAGAACTCAGAATCTGAGAAAATTTCTATAGAAATTAGAACTCAGAATCTGAGAAAATTTCTATAGAAATTAGAACTCAGAATCTGAGAAAATTTCTATAGAAATTAGAACTCAGAATCTGAGAAAATTTCTATAGAAATTAGAACTCAGAATCTGAGAAAATTTCTATAGAAATTAGAACTCAGAATCTGAGAAAATTTCTATAGAAATTAGTTCTGAGAATCTGAGAAAATTTCTATAGTAATTAGATCTCAGAATCTGAGAAAATTTCTATAGAAATTAAGCCTCAGAATCTGAGAAAATTAAGCCTCAGAATCTAAAAAAAAATTTATAGGAATTAAATCTCAGATCCTAAGAAAATTTCTATAGAAATTATTCTTTGAATCTGACAGAATTTTTATTGAATTTAGGTCACAGAATATTTGAGAATTTCAACGGAAAGTACGTCTCAGAATCCGAGAGAATTTCTATAAAATTTGAATTTTACATTCCGAAGTTTATTTAGCCTTTAACTGGGACCCTAAGAAAATTGCCTAAAGAACAAGCAAATTTGTCTTCCTCTTTCTTTTATGAAAAATTATCTCAAATTCTGATTTTAAAAACAATGACCGATTTTTGTTTCAGTGTTAAAAGAATGGATATTCAAATATGGTCTATTTTATTAGTAGTAGTACTCTATCACTTTTTTTTTCTCTAATTTCTTTTAGTTTTAGTGAACTCTTGAATTTCATATTCCGGATATTCTTGTGGCGATTCACTTAAAGTATCGGAATCATAATAGGCGTAATCGTAACTGGTATCTTCATCGGCATGTGGTGGTCTCTTTGAAGTCTTCTTCTTATTTTTATTTTCATTCTTTTTCGATTTCTTTTCCAACTTATCCGCATGTTTACCACTCTTGGTAACATTAAACGGATAAGCTGTGGTGTACTTGGTGGTGTAGGTTGTGGTAGTTGGCCGTCTTGTTGTCGTTGTGGGGGTGGTTGTTGTAGTTGAGGTTGTTGACGGAGCTATGAATGTTGTGGGACGTGATGTAGTTTGTGTGTTGGTAGAATACGAGGGATAGGTGAAATATGTTGTGGTTGTTGTATACGGTGTTGTAGGGGTTGTTGTCTTTGGACTAGTCACGGAATTGTGTGGATTATATTGTGAATTGTATTGTTGAGAGGTTTTTTCCGCTTTGAAAATGTCGGCCCTTAATTTATTGATACTAGCGGCACCAAAATTCAAGGACTGAGCTGTTTTGAATAGTTCATCTTCTTCGCTGAAGTCAGCTGCCGTAGATTGCTCTTTCAAATAGGAAGTCTGCTGTTGGCTTTTTAAATGGTTGACGGGATTTTGATAATTTTGCTTAAAAGGTTTATGAGTAGTTGTGGTAGTGGAGGTGGTGGTAGTAGGACTGCTGGTTTGTCTTTGTCTATTAAAATTATTTCTGGAATAATCGATTTCATATAATTCTGGATGATATTGACCATCATCTTCGTCAGGATTGTAGTAAGGATTGGGTGTGGTGTAAATTGTGGTCGATGTAGAGGTTGTTTGGGATTTCTGTGGTTGATTTGAGGGTCTTATAGTCTGTTGATTTTGATAGAAATTATTGTCGTAGAGCTTTTTATAAGTTGAGGGTTTAAAAGTGGTGGGCGTATATTTGTCCTTGGGCACTAAGGTGGAAAACTTTTTGTGACTATTGCTGGTGGTTGTAGGATAGGTTTCACTATCTCTCTGTGTAGTGCCTTTGTAATTAATACTGCCGCGACTTACAAATCCTCTAGGTTTTGCTTCTGTTTTAACTGCTATGGTGGGCTTTTCTTTAACCTTTTCTGTTGGTTTAACGGATTGTCTTTGTGGTGCCCGGAATGGTTCAGGTTGTTGGTTATTTATACGTGTTTGTGGTTGACCACGGGAGCGGTAGAATTGTGGCTCTACACTTGTTCTAGCAGGAGCTTCAAATATTTTAGCTGGTGGCTGAGGTTGGAATGGTTGTGGTGCTTGAGGTTTAATTTTGGCAAATTCATTAAATTCATTGAATTTTACAAAGGTAGAATTTTGGGGATTCAATTTCTGTTGTGTTTGTTCGAATTTTTGTGCCTTTTTATTATTTCCAGAAGGTTTTTCAGTTTTGTCTCGCTTAAATTCGGCGTATTTGGTGGTGGTCGGCTTATAACGATTGGGATTGTAGGTAGTTGGTTGGATTTTAGCTTGTGTTTGATAATCGTTAAAGCCCACATTAAAACGATTGGCATTACTTTGACCCTGTACTGGTTTGGGTGTAGTGACGTGAGTAGTTGAAATGGAAGTGCTGGATGACGTAGTGGATTTATATTGGGAATAATCATAGAAATCGGTATGGTAATATGAATGCTGTGTTACTTTTTTGGCAGTCTTGGGAGCTGTGGTAGTAGTTGTTGTGGTACTAGCTAATGTGGTCGTTGTTTGCAAGGGACGTTTTGGACGAGTGGGTGTTACACGGGATTTTCCAATTGTAGAAGCTTCGGACTTCTTACTAAAATCAGAGAAATCATTTGGTTTAGAGGATGGTTTTACGGGATGATCTAAAAAGTCATCTTCGCGACCACCATTACGATTGGAAAAGAAATGTGAACTGTGAGATCCTTTGAATATGTCATCTAGATCTTCTGTAAATAGAAAAAAAAAGTTTATTTATTATAAAAAATAAAATTTTTACATATCTATTTTTCTTAATTTTATTTTATAATTTATGAATGCACTAGTACAATTGTGTCAACGCTAACAAACTTAACCAAACAGATGAATTATTTGTATCAAGCTGGTCTTTGCTACGATCAGTGTTGCAGTTTTGTTATTTTTAACCACAGTTGGTTATTTTATTTTCCAATGTGAAGATGATTGTGAGAAAGTTCTAACGATGTAACAAATAACCTAAATACTTGTAATTACAAAATAAATAACTATTAAAAAAGAAATGTATATTCGGTGAAGACCGACTAAATGATATTCTACACTATTGTGTGTGTTCCTTAAAGTAATACATACTTGAAACAGAGAGCATTATATGGATGCTATGGTTAATCTTATTTGAGCCAAATTTTACTAACTTACGAACATTTATGTGGCATTTAAGTACTTTTAACTGATTTTCGTGAGAGACCCCTACATAGAAGCTATAATTAATTTTAAAGCGATCCTTTTGAAACTAAATATTTTTTTTGTACAGAATTCTGTAGAAATACGCTTATATGTATTTAAGATATTTGAGCTTAAAATATTATCCCATTTTTTGGGGACTAGGCGAAATAGTGAATC
Organism: Protocalliphora azurea; assembly: GCA_932274085.1. Lineage (NCBI taxonomy): Eukaryota > Metazoa > Arthropoda > Insecta > Diptera > Calliphoridae > Protocalliphora > Protocalliphora azurea. Next base: position 141,556,268 of record OW026519.1, on the reverse strand, counting down.
AATTTCGACCAGTTATGGAGATTCTGGGTCGATTGGTAAATCGTGCTGTAGGGAATAATAAATGTACCTTTTTCAGTTATTAAAACTGTGCAGTACAACACAATTAAATAATAAAAATTTAAAGAGGGCACCACATTATTTTACAAATAACTGCAATAAAAGTGTTTCATTAATCCCGATGTATTTTCATTTGGACCACAATTTTGTACATAATTTTTAAATTAACTTATTAAAATTTAATATATGTGAGTGCTTTGGTACATGAACAATTAATATTGAATAATTTCGCCAAACCTCCCAATTAAATATATTTTACTTTAAATTTTTAGATTTTGGAATTCATATTACCAATGAACACTTTAAATAAATTCATTAATAAATATTATTATCTCGTAACAAAAATAAGCAATGCAGTTGAGTGTTACGTATACACACAAAATAGTGAATTTTTCAACTTTTGACGTGACTTGGTAGTTTTGAGGCCATTATATTACTATTATTAAATGACCTATATCAACATTTTATATATCGTTGAATTGGAAAATAAGTCTATTTTTATATTATTTTAACATTTTTAAAGTATTTGCAAAATTAGTGGAGTTGTATTAAAAAAATTAATTTTTTTGGATTTTCAGCTATTTTTAAAAAAAAAAAAAATTATTTTTGAAAAATTACCAAAAATAGGTTATTTGAGCTATTTTATTGACTTTTTTAGGAATGAAAGCTTGATTTGTGTTTTATACATTACATAAGAAATAATATTAAAAATATTATGCTAATATGCTTTTAAAAATAGTCATTAAAAAAACTGACTTTTAACATAAAATCTCCACTCCTGCATTCGTTTTTGGCCGGGCGGGAAGCAGTTTAGTGTTAAATCATTCTAAATCTATTTCTATAAAAGATATGGGTACCAAATTTAAAAAAGCTCGCGTGACATTTTTTTTATTAATCGATAAAAATGAAACTATTTTTTAAAATTGACAATTTTCGGCCAATGCAATGTAGGGTGCAAACTTAAATCAATTCAAAATTTTTTTATTAATCATTTATGTAGCCTTATCTTTTGACATTAATAAGGTAAAAATTTTTTTATTAACGGAACTTTGAGAAAAAAGTGAATGAATTGTACTATATTTTTGTAAAAAAAATGGCCATTTTTCATGCCAATTTCAGAGTGCTGACTTTGAATATTTTTCACGTCTAGACGAATTGAGATAATCCAAAAATTCTTTCAGCATATTATTTTGAAATATGTAGCAAATTACAGAATATTTTTAAAAAATTCTTACCTCATATATCTCCGGACTTATTCCCGAAAAATGAAAGAAAGTCGAGCCAAAAAATCAAAAATTCAAAATTCAAGCGTAAATATCTTTTTATCTGTAAGAGATAACTTAGATGAGTAAGCTTATTTTTCTTTATCTTGCCAAGGACTTTCCAGAAATATAAAAATCTTTAAAATCGGACTTCATTTGTACAAGTTACAATTTTTTTAACTTTTACATACTCGAGGTAGTCAACTTTGACACCCTGTAGCTTATCTCGTGTTATCACAGGGTGACTACAAGATAATTTTTCTGAAAGCTTAGGTCCTCCTCTACAACTCTTCCATACATTTCAATTTGATGCGACCAGTAGTTTAGGAGATTCAGATTTATTACCAAAAAATTTGCGTTTGACCCCACTGTGCGTACGCACCAAAGCGTTTTCCATTATCCCAACGACTTTCGAATTTACAAAAAGTCTTATATGTATATCGTCACCTAAAATGAAAAAGGCCGTAACCACAGAAAATTCTAGTGTTGTTTTTTTACTGTATTATAAAGTACTGACCCAAACTACATCTACACAAAAAATTTCATATTCTTATCTTCGAAAATGCCATAAATATTAACAAAAGTCAAAAGGCCCGTAACACCAACTTCATAATGAAATAGTCGTAAAATTTGTTCTATCTAAGAAAAATTTGGTTTGCTTCATTTATTTTTGCTTTAAACGAACGATCAAATTGCTTAATTGTAAAGCAAAAATTTTAAATTGTGGTTACGGCCATAATGTTCATAATGTTTTTTGCTTCTGCTAAATAAAAAAATAAAAAAAGAGTGGTTACGGCCTTTTGCAATTTAGGTAACGGTATTTTCTTGAAAAAAAAACTAATTTTTGTTTTTACTTTACATAGGACTTTTTTAAAAACAAAAAGAAAGAAATATTAAAAATAAATTGAAACTTTCTTATACAAAAAAATCATATGTGTAGCTTTTTGTAATTTCTTTTGCACTTCGCGAACGCCAAAAGACATCGAATTTTTAAAGCATAAAATTTCAAATTTCCTAACGGAAAATACAAAACTAAAAAATGAAAAAAATGTTGCGATTTAATAAAAAAAAGTATTTTTTGTTCTTCTGAAAAGTGTAAAAACAACAGCGCACCGATTGATACGAGTATAAATGTTAGTTTAAGCATTGGACCACTTATAATAATTATAAATATAAAATTTTTGACTTTGCTTGTTCCATCGATTGTTTTTGGTAGATAAGACTACAAAAATAATATTTATGTAAAAACTGGGTCAATTGGGTTTAAATCGGCCAGTCGCTTTTGACTTTTGTACTTAGAAAGTAACTAAAATATTTATCGCGCTGTATGTGACTCTTTAATTTCACATTTTTCGAAAAAAATAACTATAAATAAGCATTTTTATTCAGAATAAAAAGGATATCATTTTGACGTGTAATTTTTTTTTTGCTTACTACGACTTGTCGTGGTGTTATAACTAGTCAAAGTAAACATTTATACAAGGACTTTTATTAAAAAGGTCCTCTTTAAAATATGGACCTAATTTTTCAGCAACGGTTTTTATTGTTCTATAAATAAGATTTGTGGTTTTTATAAATCAATAAATTTGCCACATATGCAAACTATTCTAGCACAATGGACCAAAATTCAACTTTGAAATATCGATTTTCCACTTGTTTTATATATCATAACTTTTTGGATCATTACAGGAAGTATTTTTAAATTATTCTTGAATTAAACAGTCACTCGTGTTGCCTATTAACCGAAAATTATGACATATATTTCTTTGTCCTTAAAAATTGGCAAGATATATTGAAGACAAACAACATTTTTTACAATAGTTTTTTTTCTCGAAAAATTTGAAATGAAAGAGTTATAGCACAATAAATATTTTAGTTATTATTGAGACTTTCCTAAAGTATGTTTTATAGAGGTATAAATTACAATAATCTGCCAGCAATTGGCCACAGGAGCAATATTAGACCCCCTCAAAAATTATTTTGATGCACATCCATACACAATAGTGTAGGGTATCATATGTTAGGGCTTGACCGTCTATAGCTTTCTTATTTATTTTTATTTACGGTGTTGTTGTGAAGTAAAGTGATGAAAAATAAAAGAGTAAGGTAAAAAGAGTTATGTTCAAGTGGTAAGTTACAGATACATATATTTTGATTTTTTTAATAAATCTTGTTCTTTAGAATGACAGTCAGAATTCATGTTCTGACTGTATTCGAATATTTGCGTTTTTATAAGGGAAAAATTAAAGTATTTATAGCGCGAACTGTGGATTTTCAAAGTTGCTAATTTTAAAAATACAAATGTTAATTTAAATACTTGTAGTGTCATGGTATTTTATTTTAGTTAATATTGTAGATATTAAAATGATTTTATTTTTGGTATGTATATAATACTAAATATATCTTAATAATTATTAAAAAGCATTTTAGGTAAAAATTTTATTATTTAAGATATTAAAAATATATTTATTGGAAATTATATTTTTAATAGAGTAGTATTGCAATTCCGTAACTTTTTGACGACAAAATTTTTTTGTAAATATCGAAAATTCGTTAGTTAACAAATTTTGTCGTTAAATACTATTTTGCAGAAAAATTTTACCGATTATTGTGACAATAATTGTTATATTGTTAAGATTACGACTGATTTTGATTTTACATAATATTTTTTTTTTTTTTTAATTTTGATAACATTGTTTTATAAATAATTAAATTAGAACAATAAAATGCATGATATGAATATAAGGAGGTCGTGACACTTCGCTTTTACAATTTTTTTTATTTTGTTTACTTTTAAGCCAATTATTTGATATTTATTCTTTTGTAAATAAATAAAAAAACGTTGCTACAAAAATAAAAAGGGAAAACTATTTTAGGAATATTTTTTTTATGTCTAATTTCTGTACTGCAAATAACCACTTTTGTCGCATACATGGTATTGTTGGGACATGAAAAAACTCATATCTGAATTTTTGCTTATGTACCAAGTGTTACAGCAGTAATTGGAAATTAAAAAATATCCATTTAAAAAATAATTTTCAACTAAAAATATATTTTTTATTCAATGGTTTAATAATATACTATTTGAATTAAATATGATAACTTCAATGTTATCCTCATAGTGATATATTTCGGGATAACAGTAATTTTATGAACAAACTCAAAAAAATAACCAACTATTAAATATAGTCATTTAACGGATTAATAAATCGGTTTATTCCGAATATAATTTAATAGATATTTGAAAGTACTTTCAAATGATATACATCTTATTCCGATCGGTTTACAAATAACTCATATATGATAGCTTATACAACGAAACTTTGAGTCTTTATATCTCTTAAACTGATAGTTGTTTAGCTAAAATGTACGAGTATATGCCACTAACCTTGGAACAAAAAGCTATATTAATTGTAAGTAAATTTTTCAAGATTTACATATAATTTTGAACATTTTTAATATATTTTTTTTTTTTTTAATGTACCTGAACATAAAAAAGTAAACAGAAAACTCGGGTTTTTTAAATATGTACGGCAGCATGATTTGAGAGAATAAAATTAGTGATGGCTTAAATGTCAGATGGTTACGTTGAGACAAAATTATTTTTATATGATGATAATATATAAAATTATATAAAAGTATCCAGCAGTTTTTTCGGTCACAATTAACCTCTTTTTGGCAATAATTTTCACTAGTAATTACCTACCTTACTTACTACTTACGAGAATATTGCCATTTGCCATTTTACTGACCCTTTGGTAAACGAGAAGAAGTTTAAAAAGAAGACAGTAAAAGCCTTTTTACTGACTTTTTGTAACAAAAAATAGTGGCAATTGACTACGTCCTAGCACATTGTGGCTAGTAAGGTGACTTTTGGGTATAATAATGTAATTACTATCATTGTACTGCCATTAATGTTGATAAAAATTATAATTTTTAATTAAAAAATTTTTATATAAATTGGATTTATTTGTGAAAAATTAATTTTTTATAAAATTTAGGTTTTTAGTCTAAATTTGGATTTGGAGTGAAAATTAGAATTTCTGGAAAAAATGGGACTAAGTTTAATATTTATAATATAATATAATATAATATAATATAATATAATATAATATAATATAATATAATATAATATAATATAATATAATATAATATAATTTAATATAATATAATATAATATAATATAATATAATATAATATAATATAATATAATATAATATAATATAATAATATATAATATAATAATATAATATAATTTAATATAATATAATATAATATAATATAATATAATATAATATAATATAATATAATATAATATAATATAATATAATATAATATAATATAATATAATATAATTTAATATTTAACACCAAACTAATTTCACAAATATGGCCAACAACACACCAATTGTTGGAAGACAATATAAAATAATTTATAATACTTTCAATCATTTTTTCAAGAAAATTGTTCTATTCTTAAATAAAAATCTAATTTTTTAATTTTCGTTTTTCAAATAATCACGTTCTAGCATTTCTATCGTTATTTTTTGTTAAAATATATTGACAAAAAATTCATTAATTTCTCAGCAAAAAAGGAACTGAAAAAGAGCTGAAAAAGTCATGATTTTAATATTGTGTTGTCATTGAAAGGAACTACTTAATGGTGAAAACAGCAGTTAGGATGTTCTTTTTTTATGCTTATTGTTCATTGCTTTTGAAGTTCCTCTCTTTAAACTATGTTTATAAAAATTTTAATAAAAATTCTGTTTTAGCCCTATTAGGTGTTAATAAAAATATTTTGAAATTTTTAAAAATTTACTTTTCTTAAAAATTATTAATCTATTTTCCTGCTAAAAATGAATTTATTTTAAATTTTTTGATAGTAATTAGCAAGAACTTCCAAAAAAGTATATTTTCTACTTAGTTTGAAGTTTTGAAGTGTTGAAAATGTTTTTTTTTTTTTTTTGGAAGCATTTAATCGTTTTTCGCTGGGTTTTAGTAGAGAATAGCACAATAAAGTTTCCACTAAAAACCTACAGTCGGCAGTAAAGATTAAATAGATTACTCTACTAATCTCCGATTTTGAAAATTTCAATTTATTTTACTCTAAATTGTATGTTTTAATGCATGTATAAATTTATGGTTAAAGATAATTAAGAAATAAACTAAATTTTAAATTCATTTGTTTTTGAATCTCGCTTTTGAGATCATCACAACAATAAAATATATTTAATGGAGAAAAATCTGTAAAATTTTGTTTTTAACTTCATCCAATGTCTATTTTGCGATTTGTGGCTGGAAAAAAAGATATTACAACAAATTAATTAAAGTTAAACTTACGTTTTGAATCATCGTTGTAATTACGTTCTGTGGTTGCTGTTGTTGTAGTTCTTGTTGTGGCTGTTGAAGTCGGTGTATAATAACTGACAATAGGTTTCCTTGTTACTTCCGTTTGTTGTTTTTGTTTTTTCGTTTTAACATTTTGTTGCTGCTGTTGTTGAGTATTCACATAATTGTTGTTGCTATTACTATTGCTATTAAAGGTACCACGCGTTACAGATTCAAAGTGTTTTGTGTAATTAGGAGGTTGATCAGGGCGTGACTTTTGATCTATACGAGTTTCTTTAAAGCGTCTTACATCACCTAAAGATAAAAAATTAATTACGTATTTTAGGTTAAGTAAATTAATTATACTAAAATTATACGCTTAGTTTCTTTAGTTTAGTAATACTTACCACTTTCAGCTCTTTGTAAATGGAATGTAGATTCGTCTTCTTCGGCTAACGGAGCACGTTTGCTCTCAAATCCTGAACCCAAACGATAGAGATCAAAATTATCACTACCATAGTAAAGCACGGATTGATCACAATCGACATCACCCCAGTCGGCACAGATTTGGGCTTCTTGATCAAATGCCGTACCATTTGGACATAAGAAACGAAAATCTTGTACCTAAATTAAAAAAAGCAAATTATTTAATCATTAATATATGTACAAAAAGCATTTTCCCACGATTTTGACAAGTGTATTTTGCAATTGTATTAAAGTGTTTGTCGATTATCTGTTGTTACGTTTTTAATTTTAATAAAATTTCAAAGGTTAATTTATTTTTAGAAACTCCTCTTTATTCATGATAATCTTTAAAGTTTTGTTTAAAAGTAATTCGTAACCATTGAACATAATAAATAAACCTGTTCTTTTATTGTTTATTGTAATTCTCATCTTTGTAATTTATTACTTGTAAATTTAAATTAATTTGATTACTAGCTAATGATAATATCCAATAAATATCGATACAAACATACAAATGTATACTAGTAAGTACGTCGTTTAACCGGAACCATCATTTATTAGAATATAAAAAGTTTATTTATTTAGCATTCAACTTTGATATTTGTTGGACAAAGCAAATAAAATGACATCAAAGTCGAATGGGTCTGAAAACTTTATGCATTTGGTATAAAATGAATGCCTGCTAACTTTACTATTGTCAACTGCAAACAAACATTGTTGTTTGGAAAAACAAAAACGAAAAAAAAAAAAATATTGAAGGTAATTCTAAACGTTGAACGACATTCAGAAGTCTTAAAAGTTATAATAAACAGCAGCTCAAATAGATTTAAAATAATTTTTAAAGAAAACCTTAAAACATCTTGTTGTTAAGCTTAATGTTTTGTTTTAGTTTTTCATTATTTACAAAGTCGATCGTGTTCAATTTAATGGATTAATTTCGGAAAATTGTAAAAAAAAAAATTATTATGACAAAATTATTTGGATTTACTTTTAATTGAAAATTAGTTTGAGTTATTAACTTCGTAATTAAGTTTGTCATTTTGATAGGGAAGATGAGTAAAATTTTAATTTGTATACCTATGACAATAAGTAGAAGTATAAAAAGATTATCTTTAGATACGTTTATTCCCTTGGATACAGTGAGAAGAGTAGGGGCTTAACAAATCTTCCCTATTCTGGTTTATTCGGTTATTCGTGTAAGCACAGTGAGTCTTCTTCTACTGCCAGCGCATGACCAATCCAATTCTATTTTCGCTTTCGAATTTCCAAGTTGATTGACGTTTGCTATGCACCTGCTACGAAAATTTTGGCCTACTGAAACGCCGTCTGATGAGCTCAAGGAGCGCATAGTTTTGAAAATACCATAGAAGGCAGATTTAACAGAACAAGGGGGTGTAACACTTCTTAGTATGTTATGTTAATCCCCTCATTTTGCAAATCGCTTCACCACACTTTGAAAAATTTTTCATACATATTTTTGAAAAACAAAAACAATTTATATGAATTTCTTTTCAAAGTGAGGGGTAATGTTTGACAAAATTAAGCCCTAAGTTATAGCCCACATCATTACAGAAATGTTGTCCAGGATCCTAAAACTCGAACTTCGTCCAGAAGAAATCCAGTATGGAACAGTCTTTTGAGTGGCATTTGCCTTTATATTTTATCTTCATTGACTTCAAGAAAGCTTTGGATACGCGAAGACATATGATCCGCTTCACATGTAAGCAGGTACCGAGAAAATTAATAACTATTATACAGGCTAGTTATTGGGAGATACTGGTTATTGTATTCGGCACGAAACCTATCGAAGCAGGAACATACTGGTACTGCAATATTTTATAATATGAGATATGCACTTAAGTTGCTTGTCTACATTCGAAATCATAAGGATGCTAATTCTGTGGTCAAAAGGAAAAACTACATAATCCAGTTATGTTGTTTTTCATTTATCTAATTTTTTGAATTGTATTTCATTACACATTGTGTAAATTTTTTAAAAAATTCTGTGCATTACTTTAGAAGAACGGTTCTCAAATGGGAGCCCGCGACCCATAAGGAGCCCATACGCACATTATAGGTGGGACATGAAGATCTTTTGTTAGTCACATACATATATTTATTTCTATGCATGTACTTAAAAAATTTCTTAAATTTATAAGCAAAAAATAACAGGGAATTCAAAGATATTCATAATTTAAAAACACTATAATTATCGAGATTGACGAATTATTAAGATTTTATTGTTGTATTAACTTTAAATTTTAGTAAAAAAAAAAAGTAAAAAAATAAAAGAAGGAACATTTCAGAACAGACCAGTTAACTGACAGAAAAAAACCGGCCTGTCGAGTTATTCGAAACCGTTCGGTTTTTAAAAAGTAAAAACTGGTTAACCGGCTTCCAGTTTGGATTTTTGAATACACTAGGTTGTACAGATCGATTTCAAAAATGTACCAAATTATTTTTGTACAAATTCTGGAGATATTTACATGAAAGGTTATTCGTAATTATACACCTACGACTTTCAATTTCCGTTCAAAACTAAAAAAATGCCGTCCTGAAATGTAGTAAACATCAATTATGTAGTTTTTTCTTTTTGCCACAAAATTATTTGTAATATGATATACACGGAGAAAGCATTTTAAGATGCAAACTGCTTTCTACCAGAATACTTATCAACAGCTAATTCGGGTCCATATTACACCAACCCTACACACGGATTGGCCCAACTTTGCAGATTTATCACTGCAGGTTTAAAGTGTTTCAATTTTATGTCCTGAGAGATTAAGGGGATGACAGAAAAGGCTTTCTATTGATTTATCCCCCTCATTCCAATAACTTCTTAATCAATTTCAGATACAATAATCACAGCATCAGGGCTGTGCAGATGTCTAATATGTCTGCTGTGTATGAGAAAGATTGGAGAACGTTCACATGCTAATCAACAACTCAACGATATTGTAAGAAGTATTATTATCAGCGCAAGCAAAAAATATGCTCTAAAAAGTGTTTTTTGCGCACAGAAAATGCTCTTTATAATCAAAAAATATGCCTTTAAAATTAAAAACATTCTCTTAAAATATTATTTATTTCTCGCTAAATTTTAAATTATTTTCTGTTTAGAAATTGCTAAAATATATTTTCTTTTTGAATTTAGAAACCTTCAAAGCATATTCATTTTATCACCAAATTAAAAAATGTATTAGGGAATCGGATTTGAAAAACGTATGTGATAGTAAAAATAATATTTCAAATTATATAAAAAATTGGGTGCAAAATATGCAACATTTTTTTAAGTGTAAAATATGCAAAATTATGCTCTTTAATTTAATATATGCCAAATTATGCTTTTAAGTATAAAATATTAAAAAAAACATGCCAATTAAATATCTAAAATATTCTCCAAAATAAGGATTTTCTATGAAAATATGACAAAATATGCTGTTAAGCCTAAAATATTAAAAAAAATTCTAAATATGCTGTAACAAATCGATGCCAAAATTCTTAAAATTGTCTGAAACGGATAAATAGCTAACAGTTTGGTTCATTTGAACCCCAGGAAAAAATATGATTTTATATATTTTTGGCTGCCCTGGTTATTATAAACCCAGGCTATCACCTCTTTATAACGTCTCACCATCTCATTTAGAAGCATTCGTCATTCTATACCATCTTGGATGTCAATTAGCCACCCGAGAAAGATTTCATTGTAGCTGGACTTCCAGCATAAATTCAGATATCCAAATTATTAACTAGAGCTAATTAATAATTTTGAAATCAGAGGATTTCTCAGTCTTTAAAATAGACATTTTTGTGTTCAGCTGGGCCCATCAAAATACTTCTTTAGGGAAATAGAAAATAATATTGAGGCCTAATTTAGAGAATGTAGTAAATGGGACGCTGAAATGACTAAACATTTGCTTCTTGGCTAAATGCACTATTTAAATCGTCGACGAAATTTTTAACCCTTATTCATCTATTTTTAAGGTAATTAATTGGGAAAACACCGCGTGTATTCCACAAAATTATCGTTATGACCTTGTACCCATAAAACTCATCTTATCCATTTTCGGCTCCAATTCCTTCACATAAACCCATTGTTGAGAGTACTTTGTGGACTCAGGTGTATTATAATGGGACCATGTTTCATTCACCGTTGCAAAGGGGTTCAAAAAGGCTTTCGTTTAAGGTGGAATATAATATGGAAATAAATATCTGCGAAAGAATCGATAATCAAGTAGATCATACTATTCCTCTTAGGGAATCAGTGTGTCAGATGTCTTATCCATTTCAGAGCAAATAAAGCATTTTAACATCAATTTGTAAGCGCATATTTTTCATATTTCAGCTTTAACAGAATATTTTTGCATATAGTGATTTTTAGAGCATATTTAAAGTATATTTTGTTATTTTTAGAGTATAATTAACACTTTGACATTTTGAAGCTATTTATTTATTTAAAATTTTATTGTTTAAAAAAGAGAATAGATCCAAACATACTTAGTATTCAAATTTAATTTTATTGTTTACCACCAAGTTCGTTAAAAACTGCAACTAAAAATTGTCTTGTAACAACAAATTACGAAGATTTAAAAACAGATTAATTGATATTTATTAAAGCCAATTTTGAAATATGATATAGAAGCTCGTAGTAGCTTTTAAACTTGACCAAACAGCATCAGTTAATATTGTAAAAAAATTGATTTTTTTGAATGAACATATGTAAATTTATTTATGAATCATTGATATTTTCTGAACTAGCACTAATTTTTCCATCTTCATTATAATTCTCATTTAGTTTATACATGAATTAATATAAGTGGACAAGATTTTGTTATATTTGGTGTGATTCATGCAATATAAAATATTGATTAACTACATTTAAAGAGTTTAGTTAATAAAAATATCTTATATTATCTTGCAATATTATCTTGCACAAGTAATGAACTCAATAAACATTTTATAAAAATAGTAGTTTTGAATTAGTGTGCTAATATATGATAAGATGGAATAATAATATGATAAGATGAGGTAATAATATGATAAAAAGGAAGACTAATGTGATAGAATGGGATGATAATATGATAAGATAGGACAATAATGTAGTAAGATGGTATAATAATATGAAAAACTCGAACCATAACATGAAAAAAACGAACCGTAAAATCCGACACAATATGATAAAATGGAATCATAACAATTATTATTTATATTCATATCTATTTTTATCTGTGACCATATATTTCAATCATAATATGTTGCTCTTTGATTATGGTCATTACAACTATATTTTTTCTCTGCGCGTAGATATGAAGTTATCTAAATGGGTATCTGTATAGCTAACTGTATGGGCAATATTTTCTTTACTGAAGGAGGTTATGAGTTATTGGATAAATTAATGATTGTATCTAAAGTTTTTGCTAATCCACATGAAAATAAATATATTAGTATTTTATCTTATCACTAAAATGGTATTAATTTCAAAGAGAAGTAATATTATATTTTAACAATTGTAAGTGAAAAATACATTCACATTTTTGGTAGTCCTTACTTTAAAGTAAGGTTGGTTACCTTGGTGTCATATCTTAGCACAAAAACTTTTTAAATATATTTTTATTATATTTTTATTCACCTTAAATAAGCGCTTATGTTTAGTTAAAGGTCATTTAAAGCAAATATTTTAGCATGTTTAATAAAGCAGAAAATAAACTACTACAAAAATATCAATTTCCATAGAAAAATACGGAATCTGCAAACAAACAAGCAATTTACACACGCAAATACTTAAGAAGACGTTGCCAGTCACGATATAAGAAAAAGTCGTTTTCAACATTTTAGTCACCAAAATGTAATAAACACTAACAACAGAAAATAACAACCCATTGTCGTAGTCGTAATTGTAGTCGATGTTTTTTTTTCTAAAGTTTTTTTCTATTATTTTTTTACTGGGAGCATCTGTTTTCCAATACACTTTAACATTTAGAGTGGAGAAAAAAATAACAAAATGCCCCATGGTTTTACTTTTAACATTACAAGGCGACATTCAAAACAACCCAATACTAAAGACATACTAATCAATGCAATGTGTTTTTTTTTTGCTTTTTATTTTAAATATGTATATACTAAGACCCCAGGGCTGCCAGATATGTGGTTTTGACCTCAAATTTGGGGAATTTTTGTAGCAAAAAGCGATGAAAATTTGCGTTTGGGGAATTCGTTGAGGATATTAAAAATCTTTTTGGGGATTTTTTAGTACAAATTATTTAATAAATGCACCTTTTTTTAAGTTAGTAAAATTGGAATTTTGCACAAAAGTATATAATCTTGAAGATGCCGCAGATACATATCATTATAGAGAACTTGTTCAAGCAGTTCTTAATATGCTAACGATCTCTACAAGTAACACATATGTCGAATGTTTTTTCTCGGGTACGATTAAAAAAAAAAAAAACTTAGAGATAGCACGCAGTATGAACTTCAGGAGGCATCCTAACTCATTAATATCCACTCAACCTGAATTATCGGCAGCTATATTTGAAGATTAAAGAGTACCAGTTTTTCCTTCCTTATTTAAATAAGTGACAAACAGCGATTTAAAAGTAATAAAAAAATCTGTGCAATATATTAATGACAATATCGGAATGTTAGTTATGAATTTTTACTCTATCAGAAAAAGAACAAATCATGTCGTTTGTCAATATCATAAGTTTTTTCCAATATTCGTTTTGTAAAAAAAATCGCTTTGGAAATGCTCATAATACCACCGCCAATTATGTATACTTCCCCTAAAACAGCTTAAGATATTTTTTCAATACATTTTTTATATTTTTATTCATTTAGTTAAGTTAAAATATTAATAATATAATAAATATTAAAAATATTGTTTTAAAACTATATATAAAAAGAAAGAAAAGAATACTTGTTAAAAACAAAAAGGTAATTATTTTGAATCTTTTGGGGATATTTTCTTTAAATTTTGAGGTTGACCGAAAAAAGAATCTGGCAGCCCTGTAAGACCCAAATATATTGACTGCAAATGTAGCCAAGATTATTTATAATAACCATTTGCCAATTTAAGTGCAAACAATCTTAGAGAGTCTATAACTAACAAACTAACCGGTGTGCTAAAGTCACCCATCCATCCGTTTACTTTTATGCATTTTTCGATACATTTGAATTTACTCTTTAACATTTACGCGTGTTGAAGAAATAAAGCATTTTTTTGCATAGTTTTGATTGCATTGTCTTTGATTTTTGCACATTTACTAGAGCATTGAATCTTTAAGACATTGATCTACAACATTTATTTACAATCTTTGCACATTCTAAAATTTAAATCATTCATTTACTTTAGATTTTTTTCCATTAGTTGGTGTCCGTTTGTTCGTCTTTTACTAAATAACAAGTGAATGTGTAGTTTGTTTTACTGGATATACCCACCCTACCATGGCGAAGTCGATAGCTAAATTGTGAAACATAAAAATGTCATAGATTGTGATCATATTTTTTTGCCACAAGTTCTGTTATTTTATTAAATTTCCACAAATTATTCTAATTTTTTCTTTAGAAAAATTTTAAGAAATTGTGTTAATTTTTTTACAAAAAATATCATAAATATTTTAACTTTTTTCACAAAAAACGCCACAAATGTTGGTTATGTTTTCCTTCGAAAAATTGTCACAAAATATCATAAGTTTTTATTTAGAAAATATTATCACAATTTGTGATTGCATTTTCTTTAGAAAACATAGTCACAATTTGTGAGCATATTTTCTTAAGAAAATATTGTCACAATTTGTTATCATATTTTCTTTAGAAAATACATGTCACAATTTGTGATCATATTTTCTTTAGAAAATATTGTCACAATTTGTGATCATATTTTCTTTAGAAAATATTGTCACAATTTGTGATCATATTTTCTTTAGAAAACATTGTCGCAATTTGTGATCATATTTTCTTTAGAAAATATTGTCACAATTTTGTGATCATATTTGCTTTAGAAAATATTGTTGCAATTTGTGATCATATTTTCTTTAGAAAATATTGTCACAATTTGTTATCATATTTTTTTTAGAAAATATTGTCACAATTTGTTATCATATTTTCTTTAGAAAATGTTGTCACAATTTGTTATCATATTTTCTTTAGAAAATGTTGTCACAATTTGTTATCATATTTTCTTTAGAAAATATTGTCGCAATTTGTGATCATATTTTCTTTAGAAAATATTGTCGCAATTTGTGATCATAGTTTCTTTAGAAAATATTGTCACAATTTGTTATCATATTTTCTTTAGAAAATATTGTCGCAATTTGTGATCATATTTTCTTAAGAAAACATTGTCACAATTTTGTGATCATATTTGCTTTAGAAAATATTGTCGCAATTTGTGATCATATTTTCTTTAGAAAATATTGTCACATTTTGTGATCACATTTGCTTTAGAAAATATTGTCGCAATTTGTGATCATATTTTCTTTAGAAAATATTGTCACATTTTGTGATCACATTTTCTTTAGAAAATATTGTCACAATTTGTGATCATATTTTCTTTAGAAAATATTGTCACAATTTGTGATCATATTTTCTTTAGAAAATATTGTCACAATTTGTGATCTTATTTTCTTTAGAAAATATTTTCACAATTTGTGATCTTATTTTCTTTAGAAAATATTGTCACAATTTGTGATCTTATTTTCTTTAGAAAATATTGTCACAATTTGTGATCATATTTTCTTTAGAAAATATTGTCACAATTTGTGATCATATTTTCTTTAGAAAATATTGTCACAATTTGTGATCATATTTTCTTTAGAAAATATTGTCGCAATTTGTGATCATATTTTCTTTAGAAAATATTGTCACAATTTGTTATCATATTTTCTTTAGAAAATATTGTCACAATTTGTGATCATATTTTCTTTAGAAAATATTGTCACAATTTGTGATCATATTTTCTTTAGAAAATATTGTCACAATTTGTGATCATATTTTCTTTAGAAAATGTTGTCACAATTTGTGATCACATTTTCTTTAGAAAATATTGTCACAATTTGTGATCATATTTTCTTTAGAAAATGTTGTCACAATTTGTGATCACATTTTCTTTAGAAAATATTGTCACAATTTGTGATCATATTTTCTTTAGAAAATATTGTCACAATTTATGATCATATTTCCTTTAAAAATTTTTTTTTCACAATTTTATATAAATTTTTTAATGGTCCATTTTCCTCCCTTAAGAGTATGTATAGGATAGAAGCCACGATATAAAATTCTTATCAAATTTACATTTAAGCCCTTTTTAATTCATCCATTATCAGTCACTTTTAACATCTTAAACGTCTCAATACAAATATATTTAAATATTTCGTATTGTATGTTTTTTGTTTTGATTTGTGCTCCATTCAACTTACCCCCACTCCAGCAACTTTAACGCAGACATGAAACATCTGACATTGAGCCTCCGGATCTGCATAATAACCGCCAAGTATTTTGTCATGACATGTGAATCGTGTTTGTGGCATATTTTGTAGACTGTATGTTGGCCATGGTTTTCTTAAGAATGATGACTTTTGTCCTAGTACTGTGTTTGTTATAGTTAAAACAATTGCTGCAAAAGAAGTTATGAATATTTTTTAATAAAACAAAATATAAAACATGTCTGTTAACCTAATATAATGTATGTAATTTATAATATAAATTATGTAAATTGGAAATTATTTTTACTATAATTTGAAGTACTAGTACTTGGTTGTCTGCTATTTTATGCTTTAATAACTTTAATAAA
This sequence comes from Protocalliphora azurea, assembly GCA_932274085.1. Lineage (NCBI taxonomy): Eukaryota > Metazoa > Arthropoda > Insecta > Diptera > Calliphoridae > Protocalliphora > Protocalliphora azurea. The sequence goes on along the minus strand of OW026519.1, from coordinate 141,539,367 downwards.
TCAATTTAAAAGCGTTATATTTTAATTTTCTTAAAATTATGTTGCTTATGTCCTTGACTAAACTCAAAAAATTAATGAAGTTTAACATTTAGTTTTATTTTAAATTATGTGGATTTCTGATGGTCACTCCAATTATGTCAAAAGATTTTAAGTTAAAGCTGAGCAGTGTTTTATCTAAAAAATATTTGTAAAGTATTTCAAATAATGTACCAGATGGTAAGTTTTTAAAAGATTTTTTTTGTTTTATAACTATGTTAATAAATGCCTGTACTTAATTATAAAATGTCTTAATATTTATAATTTATTACCTAAAAAGATTTTTAAAACCAAAAATTACCTCATAATGAAAATCATTTTAACAAAACTTTTGTTTAAAACTGTAAATTAAACTTATTTTATACTTATTCTTAATTACAATTATAATATTTCCTTTTTAATGGCTGGCTGAATATTTTAAGTAATTACAATTAAAAAAACTGCAAATAAAAAAATTTTTCAAAAATGTTCAAAAATTTTTAAATTAGATAAAAAAAAGAACTGAAGCATTGGTACTTTAAATACAATGCTGTGGTTTTCTACAAAAAATAAAAAATATAAAAAAATGTTGCAATTTCATCAAGTCATTCATCATCACAAATGCAGAAAACCGACAGACAAGAAGTATATTTTTATACTTCTCTTGAGCTTTGTTTGAGTAAAATACTAAATGAATGCAAAATTTACATTAAATTTAAATATATAGTTTTTGTTGTTAGTTTTTCCATTTCGAAAACTAGAATTTTGCTGACTGATGAATTGTTCGCATTACACAAAAGCAAATAATTGAAAACAAAACAAGATCATTTCTGTGAATCCATCTACATCAGCATCATCAAATTACAATGTTGCCGATTTCAAAAGATTTTAATGAATTCCAATTTGAATTGGTATACAAATTAAATTCTGCATGTTTTTCTTTTAATAAATTCATAACGTAAATTTGCAAGAATCCGAATTGTGATGAAATTAAGTAGTATTTATCTAATAGATTTTGTGGGTGGTATGTATGTATATGTTTTAAGAAAACATATATATATTTTTTGTGAAGAATACATTGATGTCTTATAATTGATTGATTTATAATTTGTAAGCTGGACAAGTTTTAATATGAACAAAAGAAATGAAAATATGCGCTTGTAAAAGCGTAATAAAATGGGATAACATACAGAGAAATATGCATAGAGAAACATAAAAATTTTTTTATATAAATATGCATTTTTTTAAATTTAAAATGACTATAGTTTTCGATTTCCTATACATAAAAAAATAAAATAAAAAAAATAAATATACGTAATGGAATTTGATAGTGATATTTGATATGTATTTTACAATTATGTGCTAAGTATTAAAAAATTTACGTAATTATTTATACAGATAAATTAATCAAATTTCAAAAAAAAAAAAGACTTCAAATATGTGCATTTTTTTGTAAAATACTTGTGAAACATACAAAAGCTTATTTTTTAAGCGAAAAACTTGAAAATCTTACCCTGGTAAGTATATTTTAATTGATACTTAAGTCAGTTGCTAAGTATTTCTTTGATTAACTGTTTATTTTTAAACATTCGTATACATTTTATTGTTATTCTTTTTTTAATACTTTTAATGCTTACTCCTTAGGGTATGTATCTCTTATAATTTAAGAGATATTTAGGTGTAAGTAAGTATCTCTCATTTTGGCCGCACTTTTTTTAACTTTTTAAACTTGGCAGGATTTTTTTTTTTGATTCCAAAAAAGGAATATGTCTCTTAGATTCCTTACACCAAAGAAGGTGGCAATGTTTTTTTACTACAGAATTATTATTTTTTCTTTCGGTGTATCTATTTTTTTAATATTTTAAAAATAATACAAAATTAGAGTGTGTAACCAAACTGGGCCAATTTTCGAGACATTGTATTTTTATAACGAAGGTTTGTAAAACACACAAGTTATTTAAGCCAAGGAAAAAAGTTAAGGAAAAAATAAATTTTTCAAATATATTTTTCCTGGGAAGTTTAAAAATTTAAATATAAAAAATCAGATTTTTTAAATTTATTTACTATTTTATCGATAATATACCTAGATTTCAACATTATTCTCAATTCATATACATTTTTTATCGTAGGCCATTATCAAAAATGTTTCACAATAATAAATTGAAAATTATTTTTTTTTTTGAATTATAGCGTTTTTGTAGTAAATAAGTTAAGTGATATGTATCTTCTAAACTACTGACCCAATCTTGGAACAGTAATAGAAGACGTGTTAACTTTCAGAATATTGTTCTGAAATATTTAACTGAAACTTGTAACTTTTATAAACAAAAACCGATTTTAAATATTTTTACGATAATTATTTTAAAATTTACTTTGGCTTTGACTTTTTTGCGTTCTTGGACTATAACATTTTTATTAAAAAAAAAAAAATTATTTATTTTATTTTTTTTCTAATATATCAAAATTGCTAGTAATTTTCTAAATAACAATAGCATTAAAGAAAAAATTTAATTAATTTAAAATATTGTCCTAAATTGTTAAATCGAAAAAATATTAAAAATCAACATATTGAAAATAGTCTCAAAAATCACAGTTTTTTTTTACCAAATAATAAATTACTTCTTGACATTTTCCAAAAGACCAAACTTAAAAATGCGTGAAAGTGTCGAAAATTATAAAATTTTAATCAAAGTGACAATAATATTTGTTAGTGCGATTTTCGCTATCGGGAAAAAATTACTATCGAGGACTTCAGGTTTCCGAAAATATTTATTTTTTAATCTAATATCTCTGTAAACTTTTGCTTATAGCCTAAACATGTGAAAAATTACTTTGTTAAACTTTTTTTCATCTGTAAAGTTTAAAAAAAAATTGTTTTTTTTATCGATAATTTCAGACTTTGCGGGTATATTTAAATTTCTGAAAATGATTTGTTCTACCCAACTAGGCCTATAACCTACACTAGATCATTTAAAAAGTATATCTTTACTATCATATAATGTTATTTGATAATCGATGTTTTGCTCATTTGCTACAAGATCATCATAACCAGCGTTACCGTTTGGCAACTTTAATCGTCAATTAACCCTTTTTCAATAACCTGACCACTCTTTTGGCCCATTTTTTAAAATGACACTAAATGGCGACTTTTTAAGACTATATGATAAATGACGAAAAACTGAGTTGTTTCAAATATCTCGACGCATTATGTATTAATTCCAACGAAGAAATTAATTATTTTGAGATTGTTTTACAGTATATTAATTTATTGATAAACTGAAATTGTTAAAAACTAAAGCTAATGATAAAGTTTATGAACAACTATTTAAAGCATCAAATGCCGAATCTTTTTGGACCTGATTGGGAAAATTAAAAAATAGATTTGATGAATACTTATATCCTAATTTATATTTTTACTTTGGCTCATAGTAGTGCCTCGGTGAAACCTTTTTAATTTTTTTCTAAATTATTACTAATGGAAAATAAATTGTCAAACAGACTTAAGATCAGCACTTGTGAATCTATTCATTCAGTCGTAAATTTGTTAGAAAGGGATTTGTAAGACTGGAGTCCGAGTGAAGACTTTATATAAAAGTACAGAAATTTAATTAATAAAAAGATAATTTTATTTTAACTATTTTCATGAATAAATATTTATTTTTGCCACAACAAAAATTGTTATAAATAGATTATTTTGTTATTAATAAAACTGAGTTTAGTAGTTTTTCTTAAAATATTTTTTCTTTTCTTTTTTAAAATATTTTTTATTTTCATCAAATATACAAATTTTAAAAACCTTTTTAGGTATTGAAGCCCCTTTTTTCAAAAAAAAAAAAAAAAAAAATACTCTTTTATGGTGACTTTATTTCTTGAAATCGCCTTTTTTGGACATTTTTTTAAAAATTCTCAGTGGTAACGCTGATCATAACTGAAAATTTTGTCGAAATTAATTTAACTAATCGTCAGAAATGCATACTTCTTTTAAACCCTATATACTTTTTTCTTTTATGCTATAGATTATTTTATAGGCAATATTTTTGCTTATTTGCAATAATATTGCTATAAATGGATATATTTTCACACACTTTAAAACTCTTAATAAAAACTTTAAGTTTATATTTTAGCAATAACTTTATTTCAAAAATTGATTAATTTTATTTAACTATTATATATTCACTTATATTTTTCCTAAATAAATAATCCATTAATGTTATCATCAATACATAATAAAATATGAATTTAGACCTTGAGCACAATCAATAAACATGATTAAGAAGGCAATAATCGCAAACAATGTTGGAAAAATTAACAATAATATTGCTAAATATTTAAACAGTAAAAAACAATTGAAATGAATATTATTTAAAACTTTAAATAATTGCCAAATCATAAAGAAAAGAAAAAAATATACAAAGATTACAAAATTCACACGCCTTGCCAAATAGCTACTTAAGTTCATTGATATTCATGCAGGTACTTTTGTAGTCTCCACTACACCATGTACTTGTCATATACAATACATCATCATTTATCATCCGTCAATCCATCATTGGCCATAACAACTTACACATTAAGTGTAGAATCCAACGCCCGGTAAAATACTACTTATGTTTTGCTTACTTTTGGTAAAATCATCATTTTTGTCTCAACAACTTTATTAAAATATTTTATTATTTTTTTTTTTCATCAATTAAAGTGTAGTATTGTTGGTAGTTTTATTGTGGTAAATTTTAGTTGATTTTTAATAAGTGTCCAAATATTTAGTTTTAAATAATTTTTTATCTTTGTATAAAATGTATATAAGTGTTGAGGATTTATATTAATCGAAAAATTATATCTTTTGTTTTAAGATACTTTTAAAAACTTATTTCTTTTTTTAAGAAATAAACAATTTTAATGCATTAATATTTGAATACAGGCAGTATGGTCATTAAATAATGTTGTGTATCTATTATTTACTCGTAATAGAGGTGTAGGTTAAGTGTTTTTGTTTTGACCTTGTTAACATTATTTATTTAGATTTAAGCCAATTATAATTTTTAATGTTGTCTTAAAGATTGATATATTATTGTGTTGATATCATTATATGAAAGAAGTGGTTAATTGCAGAGATGAATAAGAAGCTCAATTAAATATTTAATTATATGTATAAAATATTTAATTATATGTATCAATTAAAATATATACATATGTATGTATGTAAAAGACATTAGAAATAGTTGTTAGTATAGAGAAAAACCAAACCTTCGAAAAAAAAACTTAATTTTTGACCTCATCATCCGATTTTGATAAGATTTGGTGTACACACTCCTTATGTCGATAAAAAATTTGAAGTTCTTCGCAATTTTAAAATTCTTTGTAGTTTAGTTTTTATCACGGTTCAAAATTCACTTTTTTCTGAGATTTTTTTTTAATACATGAAATGTAAATACATATATCTTTGGAAATATTTGTCCGATTTAAACAAACTTTTGCTCAAGATAATGCCTAATAAATCTAGTTTCTAATTATTTTTGTAAAAACCCTTTTTGAAAAGAAAATGACACTGAAATCAATATTCGTCCTTATATCAAGGATATTTAAAAAATCATATCTTCCCATCCATCAGGGGATGCTGAGAAAATTAAGATTTAGTAAAAAAATATTTAAACATTTTTTTTTAAATTAAACAATTTGTATAAGTATGAAAGATCGTTTCAAACTTCGGCTTATTATTAGCGATTATATATTAATTTGAAAAATTGTAGAATTGGGGGAATAACACAAATGACTTTAAAAAATAATCCTTGAAATCAGGATTAAAAATGCCTCCAAATACAAATATTTTGACAATAAATTTTCGATTTCTAACTGATTATTTCGATAAATGACGAATATCTGAGCTATTCCAAGGAATCAATTTATAAGATTCTGTTTTGGTTTTACGAAATTTTAAAATTTCACGATTTTTCTTTACCTATTAATACGAGTATTTTGAAAGACTTCAAAAATCATAAAAATCATAAAAATATGTAACTTTAAACAATAATGGAGACTAATTAACATATTAAGATAATTTAAACTGTGTTTAAATTGTATTGTTCATCATTTTCAACTAAAGGTTTTGGAAAATTATTCAAATTAAAAAAAAAAAAAATCATTTTAGTGCAATTTCATTTTACAGATGCAATTTTCGTTGAATATACAACCTTAGATTTATGACTTTTTAGCATTTTTAGAAAATTTTCATTACAATGGAAATCCAAACTTTTTTGGGACTCATTCATTTATTATGTACGATATTGATTTTAGAAAAATCTACTCATAAACAAAACAGACAATAGGTCTAAACTACAAAGAGTTAAAAATTTTTAAAGAAATTAAGATTTTGAGTGTTTTTACCGAATTTCGTCGAAAGTGGAGATGGTAAGTTTTGCCATATGTTCGAAAATTTTTGTTTTCTCTCTATAGTATAAGAAAATTTTTGTCTCTAACTTATGTTTACAAAAACTTCCTACAAAAGGAACTAAAAATAATCTTATAATCTGGTTTACCCAAAAAGGCCTTCGAAAACGTAATACAGATTTTCGTAATACAGATTTTTTTTTAATTTTAATTTTTTTTTTTGGAGGAAGGCAACGATTTTGTAAAAAAATAATTTTTCTTAATTTAGTGCTTGGGAAAATTATTAAATCTTCCAAATATCTTCTCCCTTGCAAAATTACTTTTGCTGGGTAATAGTGCATTAAAAATGCTCTTACCCTTTACCTGGCACAAATAAAGAAGCGTAAAGAATGCTTTCTAACTAAGCTATATATTAAGTAAAATATCACATTTAATTACATTTTCATAAAATGATCGTAGAAGTGTATAGTATATGCTTCCAAAGTTATTACTTAATACATTTTACAAACTACCAAAGTACTACTACAAACAAAATTTAAGAACTGCACAAAACCTCAATATTTCACAAAGATAACAAATAATTAGTTACCAAAGTCTTATGCGGAAAACTTCATATGGTCATTGAGTATTGAAATAATGCCGGTATAAGAGCTACTTTTGGCCGGACAACTTATAAAACAAAATATAACGCCTAACGCAAATACGGTTATATCAATGTTATGATATTGATGGTAACGACGAGTGCCACTATTAATTAAGTCTGACTATAGCATTATTTTATATTGAATTTGATACTTGTATCAAACATAATTAACAAATGTTTGTACATTGATTAAAATTAATAGTCAATTGTGAGGTAAAATAATTAAAAATGTTCACATTTATTTTTAAAGTCGAATAAGGCATATTTAATAAATACATGTAAAGCGAGCAAGAGTTTCATAAAAGGCATTCAAATTCATATTATAGTTTTTTTTTTTTCTAGTTTTTATACCTATCAGATTATCTTATATACATACGCATTGAATTCATAAGTAGAATACTTATTTTTGCGATAGATGATTTTTTATTTCTTAGTTCCTAACTTTATTCTGTCCAAATAATAAAGCAAATTCTAGCATAGTCACATTACATAAATCTCATGCGTTAAAGTGAGTGATTAATTTTTTTATTCGTTAACGTGCGTGTTTATGGGTGGAAAAAATATTTATACGTATATACATCTCAATATGAAACTCAAATATGAGAAATTGATTGTCATAACCAGAATTTTATATCTGCGTGTTAATCTATGTATTATATCTATAAGAAACCTGGATAAGTTTTTTCACAAACTCATCCTGATTCCTTATTGATAAGACTTTTGACGATCACAGGCTTATGCAAGGAGTTTTTTGCTTATATAATTTTCTGACCGAATACGAAAATTGTGAAAGAACCAAAATCGCATCTGTTGAGAATGTTTAATTGAGTCTCCTGGAAAACTGCTTTTTTGCGATTTTGAAGTCGGAAGTTCCCTCAAATGATACGTATTGAAGAGCTAATTACAAAAACAACATTTAAAAAGTATTAAAAATTCATCTTCAGTTCCCCAACGATCAAAATTATAAGTCATAAAGAACAAGTAAGAAAGATATAGTCAGTCCAGCCCGACCATATGATATCCCACACCATTGTGCATGTCCATCACTTAGTGGACTTTTATGGGAGCTATGGTAAATTATGGAGTGATCCTCATCCTTATATGAGAGCTATGGTAAATTATGGAGCGATCCTCATAAAATTTGTTACAAAGATTAATACTTATACATAACCTCCTTGCAACCCTATTCCGGGAGGACAATTGTATGGGGTCTAAGTGAAATAATGGACCAATTATAACCAATTTAAATAGAGTTGGTCCTTGTATAATGAAAGTGCTAAATTTTCATTGAATTATATTCAAAATTGCGACCTGTACTTTGTGCAAAACGTTTACATGGACAGCCAGCCAACCGTCCAAGCAGCCAGATGGACGGACGGACGGACATCGTTAGATCGACTCAAAAAGTGATTCTGAGTCGATTGGTATACTTTAAGGTGGGTATTGGATGCTTTTTTCTGTGCGTTACAAACATAAGCACAAACGCATAATACCCCAACACCCTATCGTGGTGTGGGGTATAAAAATCATTTTGCTGAAAACATTTTTGAGTTTTCCTCGAAATAGGTCTCAAAAAAAAAAAAAAAAATAAATTTTTTCATTAGTAGAATTCAGCACGTGAGAGTCATTTTCTGGTCAAATTTTTTTTAAATATTTTAGGGTGAGTCAAAATTTATGCTTTTTAGAAATTAAAACGTGTAAAAATTTTCCAAAAATATTTTCACACATGAAAAAATTGATATATGGTTGGGATGTCTAAAAATGTAATTGTGCTAGTCAGTGTGAAAAAAATGCACTCAAAGAAAAGTTGAGAATAGTAAATAAAAAACGTCAGTATACATGATGCTTTTTACTGCATTTTTTGCATTCCTTACATTAAATTTATTAATACTGCTATAAAAAATATAATATAAACTTTATTTTAAAACAATAATATTAAAGAAATATATGGTTATTAGTTACCAAATAACTTATTTCCATAAATTCTTCTTCTCTCTTTTCAGTGCATTTTGTACTCTTTGTACTTTCAGCAACGTCTAAATAAAAGAGCGTAAGAATACCTGAACTCGGCCAGCACAATTGTGCTACGAAATTAATATCCCTAATATATGGGCCATTATCAACATTTTTTGATTTTAGGCCTAAGAAAAACATTTTTGTTTTGATAGCTTATTAAAATTCATTAGTATATAAGGTCTTGAATATATGTAAATATAGTTCGCGTTAATGATTTCATGCAGAGGCGCGAAATTTATAGCGGTATTAAGTTCAACATATACAAATTTTTACAAACTAGAAGTTTATTTCTAATTGTGGTAAAAATTATGTGCAATATTAAAACCAACTGATTTATTAAAAAAAAAATGGGGTTCGAATCTAGGTTATTTCTCCATATATTATACGAAAATATATTTTATTAGAGATTATCACAAAGGAATGCTGTTTAATATTGTTATCCTTTTTTAAACTAAGTAAATTTTAAACTAAGTAAATTTTTTGGTCCATAAAGTTTCTATCTTTCGAAATGTTTGATGCGTCTCTATATTTCCGTTAAGCATTATAAACACCACCTAATAACGCCAATTATGATCAATTTCATGCTGTCCATGCGATTTTCCTTAGCAAAATCTGTTTTGACAAAAGTGTCCTATTATTTTCAACTGTCGACAACATTTGACTTAAATTTATGGTCTCGATCAATTATATTTATCGCCCTTCTTATATCTATATATCTAAGATTTGTGCAAATTTCAATTTTCTATATAAAAATACAAAAGCAAAAAGTGCAATTTTTGCGCAGTTTTCAAAAAGTCCATAAAATTTTTTTATTAAACTTATTTTTAATGCTCCTGAGATTTTATTGTGTAAAAGAACCAATAAACTAAGTTCACGCAGAATCCATACTATTCCATTGGAAACTATGAATATGTCTCTCGAAAAACTATTTTTATTTTAATTTTCGCTCTTGCTTTCCAAACTTTGAGACTATGTATTGCAATGACTATTTAGGGCACAACAATGAGATATAGCGCGAAATAAGCTTAATTAGAAGTATCAATTCCTGTTGTAAAATGTGTATTCCGTTGAGCGCCGCACATACCCTACCCAAAAAACCAAAAAATGTTAAAAATTAAAAAATTTTGTTATAATACCCTGTATTTGACTGTTTAAAGTCTGCACAATAACAAAAGAACTGTATAATTTATCCACAAAGTCTGATTAGTTTGTATAAGATCGAATGTGATCAAAACGAATAAACGCGCGAATAAAAAGTGTAAAAGAATGGGAAAAAATTAAGTAATTTTAAGCTCTTTTTTACAAAAATTTCGCTACAATTGCGCCACTCCTTTAGTTTCAAGTCTTTTGAGTTCAGATCTGTAATTCGTTTGTTTAAAATAGTATTACCACAAAACTTATTAAGGATTAAAGTCAGTTTCAGCTAGGTTAAAATTTTTTGATAATGGCCCATATGTGTGAAACTAGAAACTATACATAGTAAAACAATATGCTCAGCTTTTCTCCATCATGTGTAACTTCCTCTCAAATGGACTTCAGATTATCGGAAGATATGCAATTTAAGAAAAAAATGTATAAAATATTTACGAACATTATATCAATATGGTCTTCCTACTGGTCTTCCTACTGGTCTTCCTACAAAATTCCTTCAGGACAATTTTATGTTTTAGAATCAAAAGTTCAAGAAAAATATATAAAAAGTATATATTTTATATTAGTAAAATGATGGTTCATGCACCAGGTTTTTTAAACAAGTCAAAAATTAAAAAAAAAAAAGAAATCACCATCTGTCGATGGCAATACATCATCAATACATCTTGTCTTGACAGCAAAAAGAAAAAAAAAAATATGGATATAAAATACACTGCCTGCCACTTGAATAAGGAATCACATTTTTTAAAAAATTTTTTTTTTAAATTAAGTATATCTCCTAAATTAAAGTTCAGAAAAAAATTATTTTTTGCGCAACCAAATTTCAAAGTGTTGGCTTTAGTTTCCTGAAGAAATTAAAAATATACATATTTTGTTATACTACAATTATGCATTTATTTAAAGACATGTATTTCTGTGGTACTTTTTCGTGTGTCACTTGATTTGAATTTCTTTCAATATAAACTGCTAGAGAATTTTTAATTTGATAGTTTTTAAATAGTTTTTATTCAAAATGGGACGTGGTAAGGTTCTTAATAACTCTGAAAAAGAAAAAATTCTGATTTTGAAATCTCACGGTCAGAATACGGTCCAAATAGCAAAAAAAATTAATAGAGGAAAGACAGTTGTGTAAAATTATTTAAATAACATGGAAAGATATGGAAAAAACATGAAAGGGTAGAAGAAAATGGCAACAACTCCAAAAGAAAGACGAAAAATTCTTAGAATTGCATCAAATTCTGCCATATCGGTATCAAAAATAAGTGAAAAAGTGGAGTCAGTGCCACCGTATTTTAAAGTCGTGCTTAATGAAAAACGCAAATCACAACGTCATTTTCCGATGAAAAAAGTTTAATATTGATGGTTCCGACGCGTATAACTGTTACTTCCATGACCTAAATAAGGAGGAATTATTTTTGAGCCGCAGACGCAGCCGAGAGGGCGGAATAATGGTATGGGGTTATAGTACCATAGAATTGGTTTTTGTATCCAACAAAATGACTGAAACGACTTAAAAATTTATTTTGGAGGAAGCATTTCCAAAATTTAATGATTTCTTTGGACCCATACCTTGGATGTACCAACACGACAACGCTCCGATTCATACCGCCAGAGCAGTAAAACAATGGATTAATCAACAAGGTGTTAAACTTTTGGATTGGCCCCTATATTCACCAGATCTTAATCCAATGGAAAATGGGGTTGGTTTGCAAGAAAAGTTTATGAAGGAGGAAAACAATTTGAGACGATAGAATCCTTAAAGGATGCAATAACGGAAGCATGGAGTTCGATTTCGGTAAATTACACAAGTCGGTGCCAAATCGCATTTTTGAAGTTATTTCTAAAAATGGTGGCAGTACTCATTACTAATTGAATGCTAGAATATAATAACTTTAATTTCATAACCTAAAATTTAAAAATAAATTACAGTTCGCTTAGTTTAAAAATATTCCTTATTCAAGTGACACTCGAAAAAGTAACACAGAAATACATGTCTTTAAAGACATAAATGCATAATATTAGTATAATAAAATATTTATAATATTTATATTTATTTTTTATTTCTTCAGGAAACTAAAGCCAACACTTTGAAATTTGGTTGCGCAAAAAAATATTTTTTTCTGAACTCTAGTTTTGCAGATATACTTAATTAAAGTTAAAAAATGTGATTCCTTATTCAAGTGGCAGGCAGTGTATGTTTCCATAGTTGAATTTCTTTCAAAACGATTTAGCTTTTCTGCATTACACTAGTCGCCAAAAAACTTGATAAAATTCGACGTGCTATCACGATTCTGTTTTCAGTTTTCTTTTTTATCAGATCTTCAATTGCAAGATTATTTATTACACGACTATATTCCACCGTAACTTAAAAACCGTTTATAAGATTTATATAAGTGAAACACCAAAATATGCAGATGAAAATTGTTTTTAATATTTTTCAAAAAAAAAGATTTCATGCAAAATTATAGAAATTTTCTTTAAAAGTTTTTTAAGAAACGAAAACGACAAAAAATGTTAAATATTTTATCCTTAATCATAATCGAAATTGATGCATAAATCTTGAGTTTGTTCACAATTAAGTGAAAAAACCCATACACTAATAGGAAAAAAAATCGTTTTATCTTTCTTTAAAAAAAAATGGTGGATTAGATGGAATTTGACGTGCTAAACAAGAATCTGCTTTCACTTTTTTTATCATGTATTTTAATTTTTTATTTTTTTCGACTGACTAATATCCACCTTATTAGGTGGTCATCCAATTTTGGATAAAAATCTTCAATATATTTTCTTTTTTTTCCCATCAGTGTAATGAGTGTGTCTCCATTTAATTGGCTACTTTCACTTATTTATGAATAAAAACATGATTTGTGCACCAATTTTGATGATACATGGCTTACTTTATACGTAGTATTATCGACTATATGATAACGAATAAAAAATTTACCATTTTTTTGTCATTTCCATTTTTAAAAGAACTTTTAAAGAAAAAAATTCTTCAATTTTGCATAAAAATTTTTTTCCGAGACTAATTCTGAATAACACCTAAACTATTGAGCAGATAAAATAATAATGTAAAGACGACTTGAAGACAATTTTGGTCCGTATGATAAAATATACTGGTGTAATTGTCTTATTAAGCGGGAAATATTAGACATGCTCATAAAAAATCGGGACCTGATAGAAAAAAAGTGAAAACAGATTCGTATTTAGTACGTCATATTCTATATAGTCCACCTACTCTTGTTTAAGGGAGGATTTTTTGCCGACCAGTGTTATTAATTAGTATTGCCTTCATAAACTGCATATATTTCAAAACTCTTGTGTTATTTTTTTTTTTTTCAAAAAAAGAAGCTTAAAACATTTTTATATCAAGTAGTGAAGGTAGTTCGATAAGGCTAAATATTCAAGCCCTTTTGAGCCCCTAAACCTATTCTGTATATCATAATAAAGTTCCAACCAACGACTCACTGCTTCTATAGAATATTGTGTTTAAAGGAAATTTATCTTTTATACAAGTATATTATGTTTCTAGAAGTAAAATCTATTAAAACATAAATTTAAATAAACTTTTAAGGTGAAAATATGCTGTCAATATTTCTTAAACACTTTTTAGTTCTTCAGATCTAGGATATTTTTGGTTTCTTTTTTTATCATTAAAATAAAAAAATAAAATATTAACATGTACTTACCGCATATGTAAGTGCAAGTATATAAATTTATCCCTAACATGATGTACAAGCAAAACTATAGTAATCCCAAAATTTTTGTAGTTATATTTAATCCAGAAACGTGTAAGAAAATAAAGTTTTTTTTTATAACACTGTAAAGGAAAAAACACTATTTTATAATAAAATTTAAATAACACATAGGTAGTTTATTATGTTTTTAATATTTTTTTTAAATGCATAATAATCATATAAAACCATTTGCCTCTTTTTGTAACAACTAAAAGGGTGTTACGTTAAATTTTTAAAATTTATGCAATTCTTTTAAAAACGTTTTGTTTTTCAATTGTTTTATCTTTTAGTAATATTTTTTCTACTGTCACAAAAGATTTAGAAACACTTAATATATATATTTTTTTTTATTCAAAAATGTAATTTTCTTTTTTCGGTCTTAGTTTTCATAAACATCTTTAAACGTTTTCTATACGCACGCACTCAAGTGGAAATTGTTAAAAAAAAAAAAAAAATGAAATTTTTTACTTCTGTGTTTATATTTTTTTTTTATCACTTTTTATGTGGTAAAAATCTAAACACTGTTTTTGTTTGTTTGTTTGTTTTTTAACATTTAGAATGTTTAACGAATCGTTTAAGTGTTTTACTTAATAGTTTTTAAGTTCAACATCAATGCAAAAGTAACAAAAGTTTCAAAATACAAAACCATTAAATTAAGAGGAAAAACAAAATTACCCGCGTTGCAAGACGCACAAGAATAAAGCGCGAGGCACAACTTAATCGTTAACGTTTTCAAAGCGAAATGAACTTTTAAATTTCAAAGGAAAACCACTAAAGCCCATCATCAGTATAATCATCATCTTCAGCAGCACCACATCAGCAGCAAAATCGTTACCAAACACTAACACAAACATAAGCAGCAGCAACAGCAACGACGAACAATCCAACATTACAAGAAGATCGATCTCCTCTTAAACTTAGATGTATACATACATGTTTATACCATTTACCCATAGACAGATATTTAGCCATACAAAAAATAAGTATGTATTCATAAAGCTTGTACGAATAGTTTGTGTTCATAGACGATCTGAAATTGTAGATATTCTCCTCCAACTTTTAGACGAACATCAAAGACAATATTCAATTGTTTTTGGAATTTTTTATGTTTCAAAATGATGTTCGTCATGTAATTGTGTTTATAATTGTTCGAATACTACTATCTCTCAATCTTAAGTTCTCCTTGGCTCGTTTACATTACTATTGTGGTGAATTTTTTTCTACAAACATGTGGGAGTATGTGGTGGAAACTTGTGCATACAGGTTTGTGCTCCGATGTTCTGGGTTATTTTACACTGAAAAAAATATCTATTATTTAAACTTTATTAAAAAATCAAGATTACTTTAATTCGAAATAATCGAAAAGGAATAATCGATAAGGCTATAGGAATGCCAACCTAATAGAATGGAACTAAGTAGTTTTTACGAGACAGTTCAAAAATCTTAATTCACTTTGTCCCTCATTAGCGTATTCATCAATGTGGCTAGTTTTAGATTAAAAACTACACACAAAATCGGAAAGCGTTCCACATTTTTTGCACGAGAGTATCAGTTAACCTTACGAATATAGGAAAAGAACAACAAATTGACATATGTATTACGGGAATATTGGTATAATTACCGGTAGCTAGTCTGTTCCTGGTAGGTGATTACTCTACTTCAATACAGTTCCATAATTATGAGACATCCTTAAATGAAATCAAATGACGAGACTATCAAGTTTAACACTCGCTTGGGTGAATGGATATAAAAAGGGCAACAAATTGGCATATGCATTACAGGATTTTTAGCAGGAATATTGGAACTATAACCGATAACTAATCTGTTCCTGGTAGGTGATACTTAAACGAAATGGCGAGTAATTTTAGTTTTTCACTCGTTTGGGTAAATGGGCATAGGGACATTCAAGGCAACAGCTAGAGAGCAATCATATACGTTGATCGTTTATGCATAGTCTCACTAAAAATCAGTGCGTGAAATATATGTTTTTTAGAAGATATTAAAGTAAGATGGTTACATGAGACCTCTTGCTGAGGTAAAGGACTCAGGAATATGAATGAGTTGATAACTGGACACTATGGTTCTGCAGAAATGCTAAGCGGATGGGACTGTAGAGGAAGAGGAGTCCTACAAATATCTTTCAATTGAAATTTACAACAAATTATTGGTAGATCATATTATTATTGTTCTAATGAGCTTTCGTAATGTGCTTGGCAATGAACTGGTTATTATCTATACTTTCCTGTTTCTTTTTTATTCTATTTCTTCATCTTTTCTAACTTTAATTTGTTTTTTCTTAGCAACATCCTGTCACAAATTTTCTATTTAGGTAACACGAAGGAAACTTCAGGACCCAAGTTGGCATTCATATTTATTTATTTATTTATTCATACATTTATTTATTTATTTTGACGCTATTTGTGAAGCCTAACCAAGATCGGAATTAATTTAATAGTCCTAGGGTGCCTGTCATTAAAGACTAATATAAATGAGTTAAGGATAATCCTGGAGACCATTGATTGGTAAGGAGCACAATTGAAACATCGACCATAAAGAAAATTTTACTGGATACGATAAAAACTTAAAGTCATAAAACTTAATAATTTTTTATACTTTATTCTATATTTGGTAAAAATTATTAAGTATCTGTCTGTGTGCAAAGCTTTACTAAAAAATTTATATCAGAATATGACAAATTTTGGTACTGAAAAATAGCTTAAAATGGAATTAGAGCTTATATTTATATATTTTTATAGAACAATAGTAGTAATGGTTGTTTACAAATGCAAAGTGAGTTGTATATAAGCATAAATCAGTGTATCAAAATAATAACCCTAATAACCTTAATAAGCTTTATATGAGTAGAAAACCTAGTGTAAAATTTTATCACATATACATAAATGGTAATATCACGATAATATTACATATACATATTCTCTAGGTTTCTACAAAACCCGAATGCTGATGAAGTGTGTAGCGGCATAGAAAATACGTATTCCATTCTAGTGTTGTCTAGCTATAGTCCAAAAACTCTTTTTTGGTACCGCCAAATAGAGACAACAAGACAATTTACGATTGCATACTTTTTTATGGTCCTTCGAGCCGGATGTCTGCTTACGACACCATTTGAAACACATCTATAACTGAGTCCCCCAGAATTGCATACACTGCAAGCCCAAAACCTGAATGGATGTATCAAATACCACGAATGCGAATGAAGTGTTTAGCGGCACAGAAAATATGTATTCTATTCTGCTGGTATCTAATTGTAATCCACAAACTCTGCTTTGGTACCGCCAAACAGAGATAACAAGGCAATTTACGATTGTGAACTAGTTTACATATATTTTACTTTTATAGGGTAACAAATAATCGGAGTTGACCGACTACGTGCTATTTTCTTGTTTTTTCGAATAAAATTTTTAAAATTTTTATTATATTATTTAAATGATGGATATATGTCCTTTTATTTATTCTTAGTGCGATGCATTATAACTCAAGAAATAATATAACTTTTGCAATATAAGTAAATATTATATAAATTTGAAATTTATGTGTCATTTTGTACTCTATTTATTAAAAAGAGTTAAGTTAAAATTAATATGAAAATACAAAAATTGAATAAAATCGTGTTTAAAGTAATTTTTTGTGAAATTTACGTATTTTTAAAATTACTTTTGTATAAGTATGTGTAAATTGGTTCTTAAAGTAATATTATGTAAAAGATTTATTTTTTTTTAAACTAGGTGCATACGCCCTTATTCGCGTCCATGATTCAATTAAAGACAACAGAGTTTTTTTTTCCAGATCTGTAATAAAAATACGAAATGTGGAGCTTACCGAGCAATGAGGTGGAAATTTAATGAAAGCTCAGATTGATAATGATCACAATCATCATCCAGTGTTAATAGTGTATTCGCATGTGTTAAATCTGAAAACGGCTTGTTTAAATCTGTAACGGAAATGATATCAAATTGAAACTAAATTTGTATTGAACTTGATACTGCATCGGTGAGGAATTGAAAATGTATCGATATCGAATTCACACCATCTTTTTTTTTAAACCCACCTTTATTTGAAATTAATTAAAACCAATTAAATTTGTTTCTTGTTTGTTGTCATATTTATTATATAATTATTACTAGAAAAAGTATACAAATATTACTAAATAAAATATAATTTCACTTCTTTTTTTCAATCAAAAGTTCCGTTTTGAACTCCGACCTAACAGTGGCGTAACCTCTTTTAACTCGTCCATACTGAAATGTCACTTGTACGGCTAAAAAATACAAGAAGTAATTATATTTCATGTTAATGTTAGATATAATTTTTAAACTCACTTATCAAATAACAAGAATAGATAGCATATATATTTCTTCCCGGAATTGACGGAATTGTTCGTCATCACTGTTGCTTCTTTGTCTATTTGAAAAATTGTACAACCGGAATTTTCATTATATTTTAATTCTTTACTACATTTTCTCGTGAAAGTATTTTCGATAAATTATTCCCTTTCATCACAATCATTATGTTTCTCAATTTTTTCATAAATAATAAAATTTTTCACATCAACTTCAAATTAATAACAACACTGTAGGAAAATCAGTATAGTAGGCTGACAATATAAATGACGGCGGCGACTTTTTGAGTTACAGATATTGTATAATTTGAAAAGTGAAATGGAAATAAATATTCAGTTTCAAAAAGAATAGTTTGAATTGAATGAAATTTCACACGATAACAGCAGAGCTATAGACACGTTTAAGTTATGTGTTTGCGCTATATAGGCCTAATAGGGACGGGCTTACAACTTGGACACTTGGACACTTTGAGAATAAACGATCCCGATTTTGTATATCTGAACCATGTTAAACGATTAATATATGATAAACTACAAAAAACCTTGCCGCATATATATAGGCTATCTCTTATAGTTTATGAGATATTGAATTTTAAAATTATTCTTTCTGACATAACTTGAGATTTTCGTTATACATTATCCAAATTTTCACAATTTTTTTTTTCTTATATTTTTTTAATTAGTTAACAGCAAATTTACAAAAAATGTGTAAAGAGGAAATGATGAAGAAATCTTTGCGAAATCATAAACATTTCAATTTTAAATTAAAAAAAAAAACACAAAAATTTTAGAAACCCGAAAATCCAAACAAACATTCAAAAAATATGACTTTTTAAAAATTTATGTTATAAATAACTGAAAGTATATTATTTGTGCATAAAAAGCTGTGCGAAAGACATCTCATGCATTTTTAGGCAGCACAAATATCATTAAATTTATTCAGAAGCGATATTCAACGTGTGAAAGTTCACTGGCTTATGTTTTGTAAAGCGAAGCGTCGGCGGATGTTTCGAAAACAGTCATTTCATACACAAATGTTAACAAGTTAAAAACAAAAGTTTTCAAAAATAGATACCTCGTAAGGTGGCCAATGTAAACACAACTAGTGCTGGTTTTGCAAAGTCATTTTTCCCTCACTGAATGAGTAGATTCTTAAATAATTTACAAAATATTTTGTGAATTATTCAAACTTTTATGTTTTGACAAAAGTTTTTAATAGTAGAGTTATAGTAAAGAATAGAGATGGAATAGTTAGAATTAGAGTAATTAATTGATTGAATAATTGAGTTAGGCTGAGTTAAAGTAGGATCAGGGTGGAACTTAAATTTCATTAGAGTAGAAATAGAATACAGTGTGAGTTGAGCTTAAGGGGAGTTATAGTAATGTTAGAGAGATGAGTTAAAGTAGTATAAGAGTATACTTAGATAAGAGATTAAGTGGAACTAAAGTGGACTGGAAAGCTTTGTTATTTGGACAAAGGCTAAGTATCATTTTAATATTTAATTTTATTTTACTTACTTTATACATACATAAATACAAATCCAAAATTCTAAAAGTGCTCCACTGTTCCTAAAAGAACAATTATTACCTGATCGAACACCTACCAAAAGCTTCCAGAAAAACACAACACTTTAATAAGACTATTCATGTTTTAAGCCTCTAGCAAACAAACTTTAATACAAAGCTCAAAATTTAAATACTTACTTGTACACTCTAAGACTTTAGTAGCTTGTATTTGAATTAAATCTTCTTTACCTAACATCTCGCTCATTTGAGGGTGAAACACAAGACTTATAAGTGAAAAAAATGCACAAGCTGAAAATAAAACTTACATCATCATGAAAATAAAGGCTGGTTATGCCATCATGCTACAGAGTGAAGATGATGTTGGCTGGTTTCTTGTTACTTGACTAAATGAATGACTGACTGGTTGTCTTTTATTTGTCTGTCCTTCCAACCGTCAGTTAGGACGCCCGTCTATTAAAGTTTCTTATTCAACTCTGTCTTGTCTATCGTTTTTATTTTTTTTGTTTCTTCTGTCTGTTTTATTATTGTTAAAGAAGAGTTGATTCCAATTGAAAAAAGAAGAAGAAGAAAAAAAAAATAAAAACAACTACAATCATGTTTATTTGTGTTGAATGATGAGTGTGACCAAAACAACATACAACCTGGAGGCCACCATAGAAAATGTCTTTGAAATGTTTATATTGTGTTTGGCGCATGTTATTTGCTTGCCAGCTACATTTAGGATTTTGAGAAGTAAAGTGAGTATAGATTCAAACACACTAACTGCTGGGCTACAAAAGATGGATGGGAACATCTTTAAAATGGTTTGGAAAATAGCAGAATAAACGGATGGGTACATAAATAGTAAGTAAAACAATTTTACTTTCCTTGCTGGTCTTATACCTATGTATAATAAATGAGAAGAAAAATCATCTTCAAAATTTAATACCAACTATTTTTAAAAATATATATATTTTTTTACATCATACTCTTACCAATGAATAGTTAAGAGCTTTTTTATTTATTTATTTATATTTTATTTATTTTTTTTTTTTTTTGATTTTGCTCTTTTTGTGCTATTTTTTAAAGATTTTTTTTGTTAAAGCAGCTGGAATACTATGGGGCGATTTATTTGAAAATTACAAAATAGACAAGTTTTAGAGGAAATTTAGAGTAGAATTAGAGCAATGTTTCATTAGAGTTAGATTTTTTAAACCCAGTGTCAGAATACTGGTTGAAAGACTTCAAAGATCGGCAGCACTGAATATTACAGGAGCTTTGGAAATCACTTCTACTGTTACTCTGAAAGCATTATTCCCATTGTCCTACAAGGTAGAGGAATGGCTATCAGGCTTTAAGAAATTAGTTCTTCGCTTCATGGCGGTTAATTAACATGGGAATATCCATGTATGTTGTACCTATTGTCTGTTACGAAACCGGTTTCATCTCTGAAAGGGTCTGCTGAAAGAAATCTGGAACAAAGTTTAGATAAACTTCTTTACTGACGACTCTAAATTTGGTGGAGGATTTGAAGGCGATGTTTTACTACCTCCGTTGCAGAACTATAAATACACCTTATTATTCTTTTCGGGGAATATTTTCATAATTATGAGCCAATTTTCCATCAAAACAAGCGCTTCAATCCACGCAATTGGAATAACAAAAATAGGAATACATAGCTGAAATATTTTTTTTTAATTGGCAGCGTGGTATCTGGATCAGGGCTCATTTGCAAATATTTAAAGAATGTTAATTCGACACATTTACCTTGAAAATCATATAATAATTAATGCATGGAAGTTCTTAAGCGAAAAAATTGTGACAGCACTAGATAACTGTACATATTTTTCTCTTTCCGTTAAAAAAATTTTAAGTTTATAGTTAAGTGGTAAAGTTATGAAACACTGCTAAATAATTTTCATCTTAAAATACATAGTAAAATTCAAAGTAGAAAAAAAATTTTCATAAAAATATTTTTATTTCAATTTTCATTATTTCACGACTTTTCTTTCTTTTCTCCAGAAATCCGAAATAATATGGTGTATTTATGTTTCTGCATCGTAGTGTATATTGAACTTGTTTTCCTCCTACCCGATATTGCTGTGTCTTCAAGCCTGAAGTGGGGGCTATACATAAGATCGCCCGATTACTTGTAGGTAGGGAGATCCTTTACAGGGATTATTATTAATATTTAATCGGATAGCCAAGCGGTTATCATGGCTACTAAGAACAAACTGCATGTTAAAGAATTGATTCTTCGAGAGGCAAATCATTGGAGAAGGTTGAAACCTTGCCTACTTGCCAAAAATTTCTGACAAGAACTCATGTTAAACCGACCAAGAATCTTATCGTCTCTCTCGAGAGATAAACTGCTTTATTAGTAGGCATACTCTCAGACTTGAGGTCATGCATAAGGATTTCTGCAGGAGCTGCTACGACGAGAAGGAAGGAGTCTATCATTTTCATGTCGAAGAGAAGGAGGCGTTTCTTAGACGAACCCTTCTTTGATGGTCCAGACAACCTGGACATTAAGCAAATCTTGGACTTTATTAGAAGTTCAGAATGGATTTGGAGTTTTTAGCTATGTACTTACGGTACCACAAAGTGCTCAATTTTTGGCCTAAATGAATTTTGACTTCGCTTCAATGGCCACTACAATCTAACCTAATCTAGATTAGAGTTAGTTGTGATTAGCTGAATACTGGAATAATATCAAAAAACTCAAATTTCTTTTCACAAAATATAGTAAGCATATTTACAAAAACACCTCATCAGCTCTGGCCTTGTGAAATTTTATTCACATATCTTTAATGATTTAGTTCAACTGATAACCACTGTACAATGCTCAGAAATTTAAAAGACTTTCGTTTTCAGTTTAGCTTGTTTAGTCTACTCCATTACCAACCTATTGTGCGGTAACCTCTACCAGTTTTACGAGGTACTGTGTCACTAGTCATTGTGGCTGCAGAAGTAAAAGGCTTGACTTAAGATGTTGCACATTGTTATTGTTGTCAATTGTGGCAAATATAGGTGAGTGTGTTGTTTATTTTAACAACAAGAGAAACAAACAAACATACAATAGACAATGCAACATCATCCATGTCTATCGTCTACCACCTAAAAACCAGCCAACCAACCAACCTTAGATGATGGGAATTTCAAGTATTTTAAGTTTTTCTAATATTTTTATTTTTTATTTTTTGTTTTGGTGTTCGAGTATAAGTCTTCTATGTATTAAATTGCTTGCAGTAGTACTTCCAGCAGTTGTTTGTAGTTGCAATATATTGCATTTTATTTTTGTACATGCACGTAGTTGTGACTGTAATGTGTTGCCAGTGTGGGAACACCAAACACACCCGCATTTGTCGCTTATTAACTGCCACTATGCTTTTGGCAAATTTGTTTATTTTTTATTATAAATTTTATTTAGCTTTTCTTTAATTTTATATCTTTCTAAGCATTATATGTACTATGTAAAAAATAACTCTAATAATGACTATAAAAGTTTTTAGTTAGTTGGTTGACAGTCTGTCTAACTGACTGGTGATTTGGCCAGTTACATAGTTAGTTGGGTTACTCGGTTTGGTGGGCTGCCTAGTTTCTTTGATTATTTTAACTATTTGTTTGTTTATTTTCCACTGATGATGACGTTTGAGAATTGTTGCAGCCAGGTTGTTTTCGATATATGTACATACATATATTTTTTTATATTCGATTTTGTCACTGAGAATGTTAAATGATAATAATAAGTTATGTTCATTCCAACATTTATTGCTTTTACACTTTTGATATAATATTTGAGTTGCAATTGTTTTATGGTTGTAATTTTCTATTACTCAAAATGCTATCAATACAATTTTGGTTCATCGATTGGCTGGTAAACAATCTGCTTTTTATACTTTTCATATATTTAATACATATTGAATACATCATGCTCTACAAGTATTTGTCCTCCAGTTTTTTAAACTTAGTAAATTCGCTTTGTCTTATTTCCGAGTTATTGTTTCATTTTTATTATGAGGCGACAACAAAGTGCGTGTCTTTGGAGAGTTGATGATTTATAATGAGTAATTGATTGATGGTTGCAGGCTAATAGTGATAGTAAATTGTAGCAAATCTTATAGATAGTTTTGTAAATGGGGTTTACTTATGATTTTATTTCATGATATAAAAAAATATTAATAACTAATTAGTTTGTTAATAATTTCCTTCTTTCGTTTGTTTTCCTATTTAAGTAAGTAGTTTTGTTTAATGAAAAAATGTAATTAGTCTAATTATGTTTATTTGTTTTAATTGAAACTAACTGGTTTGATGTACATACATAAGTAAACTCATTTGTAAAAATGTAATCAGGATCTTCGATATCTACTTCCTTTAAAATGTAACAACATCTCGCGAATTACGCGAGTAATGTTGCCCTCCAAGTCTTTTGACTTTACATAACACCAAAGAAAAAATTTCCCGGTTGTGATATCAAACGATCTAGGTGGAGCACGAAATTCGCTGCTCTCCAAAATGATTTCTTAATAAGTCATTGTTTCGCACGCTGTATGTGCCATAGCACTGTCTTGTTGTTATTCCAAATGAAAGGACAAGATGCTGCGCAATGGCTTCTAATCGATTGGTTATGGTCTTCAATCACACTCTCCGCTACCCCCTCGATATTTTTCGTAGAGATGGATGTGGTTTATTCGGTCGTATTTCATAAAATAACGTACGCTCGAACTCAAATTTGCGGATTGTATTGACAAAACCTACAGCGTATTCTCGGTCAACATTTGAATTATTTAACTTTAAAAAGTAAATGTCAGAGAATGTGCTTTCTTTAAAATTAAAAAGAGGATTTAAATTAAGGTTGCCAGATGGCCTTAAATTAACTTGATTTTCAAAATATTTTAAAAGTTATCAAGTTACAAGTTGAAATGTAATTTGTCAAACTAAAAAAATATAAAAATTTGAGTTAAATATGAATCTGATAGTGATACCGAAGTATATTTTTATATTTTGTATAGAACAGCGCGCATAATGACTGAATTTTAAATAAACTAAAAATCATATGTACATGAGATAAACAAATCGTTTTACAAAAGAGGACTGTTTAGATTTAAACAAATTTTTTTTTAGAACAAACTGATTACCATATGTTATCCACCGACCGCTGTTTCCTCTGAAAATTTCCAAAACACATTCAATTTATACGAATAATTTTTTAAGGCTGTAAAAAAATGTTCAAAAGTAATATTAATGAACATTGAAATATTTGTATTAAATATTTGTATTGGTTCGATATAAAGAAAATGAAACATATGTTTTATTTATTTTTTCAAATAATAATTTCAAAAATATAATACCGCCTTTCTTAAAATTTTTTTATGGCCTAAAAGATATGATATGTAAACTCTTATTTTTGCAAAAATTTTAAAAGCTGTATCCCTATTGTACCGACATATTTATATACTTACTTCCATATAGGCTTCATTAAAAAAAAAAAAAAGATTTTTGGCGGAATTCGGTTGTGAAGTTCTTTTTTTTTAATCAATGTTAAGTAAGATCAAAATTCGGATCTGGTAACCCTAGTCTAAATGGATCATCCTTTATATCTTTTCTTCTTTTATTTTTTTTATGTCTTACTTACAAACTTCTTCGTGTACAATCTTTTCATAATTTAAACCTCTCATCTTAACAATCGAGGTTTATAAATATTTTAAATTTAATCTATTTAATTAACCACACATAAATTATTTCAGTTAAATCACTAACATATATTACACATAATTATAAATAATAGCAAATACTTTACATTTTAATAATGCTTAAATTAATAAAACCGTTTCTCTAATAATGTGAAATGACAATGATTAATTTATTAAGCAAGGTTTTAAGAAAAAAAAAAAAATATGGTAAATGTTTAAACATTAATATAACTGACGTTCATCAATGAAAAATTAATAAATTTTTACAGCTTATAAGTAGTCACCCATCATTTAATAATTACTTAGAAGCTTTCATAGCTCGCTCTTCAAATACACTAAGATGGTAACTGTTTAAAATTATTTGCATCAAATTACCAACAAAAGTTAACAAATATTTAAGTAAGATTTTTAAAAAATTTAACAAAAAAACTATGTTTTTATTGCGTTTGCTGTATCACGATTTCAGTTCAATAGTTCGCTTTTCGTTTTTTAAGCTTGTTCAATGGCAATTGCCAAAAAAAGCGATTGAATTAAAAAATTAAATATACGCTATTTTAACGATTAGAATGTTTTCTGATTTTGATGTTTAAGTTTACTTATAAGAAATATTTTACATAATATCGTGACACTTAGGTTATTGTTATAAATATGTACACATAGACAAAAAACCATTTTGTAATATGGTTGCCACAACAATATTATTTTCTCCGCAATAATATATTGTTATCGCAAACATCATTATTGTTTAATATATTTTATATTAAAAATAATTTCGTTGTAGCGATTATATATTTTTCTCAATTTTATAATTTCATGGTTGGCGCACCATGTTTAGCAATATATTTAATTTGAATAACATTATGGTTGCTAAAATTCTATCTACAACAAAATAATTTTCATTGTACAAAAATAATATTATATTTATTATTTTAACTTAATATGATTATTTTGTATGGACAACAGTATATAATATTAGTAAATAAAGATAAGTAAATTTTTTAGTTTTTAATCGGTTTAATATGTTTATTGCATAGAGCTGTTGGCGTATTAAAAATATATTTGGAAAATATACTGAATATACATGTATTTAAGGCTTTGATAAATTTGAAACATTTATAATGAATAAGGCAGTTAAAATGTGAATTAATTAAAATTAATTAAAATTAAATTAGATATAAATATTTACATAAGTGATTTACATTGTGAAAATATTTTAAATGCATAAAAAGCATGAAAAGTAATACAACGGTTTATCTTCAAAGTATTAAAAAATCTTAAAAATTTGTTTGCGAAATCCACAACAAAAATATTTAAATTAAGTACAGATGAATATGTATAAAAATTAGGTTTAATTACATAATAAACCAGAAATAACAGTAGGTAAGCAGTTTAATTGTGTATTTCAATATAAATTATGCATTTTTAACATTGCTGACAATAGTATGTTTATCTCCAATTCGTCATTTACAATTCATTTCCATGACGAACACAAAAAATATGATTGAGCTAAATCATACTTTTTGTGTTTCAACCATGTTTTTGTTATCAAGCCCATATACAACAATTATATGGTTGCAGAACAACCATATAACGATTACTTGCAACTATACCATGGTTATTTGACGAACATATATACTTCAATCATTTTATTGTCCTATATCCAAACATAATATAATTTACCATCAACCATAAATTCTAACCACTGGACCACGGTTTCATTGATTTTAAAATGTTTGTGTTATTGCACATATTTTTTATAGTTTTTATTTTATTATAGCTTTAAAAGGCAGATAAAAAATTAATTTTTTGTGTTTATTTTATAGCAAAAATTAATTGATTTTTAAAATTTTAACAGAAAATAATTATATGTGCACCACAAAAATTTAATAAAAATGATTCAATTATATAATGTTAGTTTTCAATATTCATGATTGTTATTATTAAGAAATTGTGTTTCCCTAATGTATCGTTACAAGACACAATAGTCGCGGCACAGATTCACCCACTTTCCTTAAATTACATATATCAAAATTGTAGTATACTTATACAAAAACATTTGAAGCTGCTTAATGTTGTCATATAGCTTAGCATCTAAAAATATAGGAGGAGCCAGTATTCTTCGAATATCCTTTATGGCATGAAAGTCTGAAAGTCAATACTGGTCTCTGTAACAGTAGCATATTTTGCGAATCAAAAAACTGTGAGACTCACGGTTTAATATCTAAATTTCGTATGAAAATCATCACCAAACCTTACGGATTCTCTAGTAAATTTATTTAGTCCTCTGAACTCATTTTGCTAGATATTTCCTACTTCTTTCTATAGCTAAAGCCTACTTTTATTGAACGATATGCCACTATGATTGTGCTTGAAGTATGATTTTTCCAAACAATGAATATCTAGGTAATATTTATGATGAACACTTGAAATATTCAAATAGAACATTTTGTTAAAATGTTTAACAAAAAATATAAATTAATCGTAAAATGCCAAGTGTACATTCTTATACCGTTGCACGGTGGCTTACAAATTAATTTCATTGGCCAAAAGTCCAATTTTTTTTGTTAACACCGACTTCCAAAAATTTAATGGCATTCAGTAGTAAATATATTGAAACTAAGTTGGCCAAAAACTTAAATCAAAATAATGGTAATTGCGGGCGTGGCATGCTGTTAAAGACAAATATTTTATGTTATTTTATGAAAAAATGGGATTTTTGTAAATTTGATCAGAAGTAAATTATCATATTTTAATGTTTCCTTAGGCACTATATTTTAGTCAAATTTGAATTTTAGTGGAATAGAACTTTTGAGGCTCAAAAGGGGTCAAACAAATTTTACTACTAGAAGAAAGCCGAAAGTGCCCTCTTTAACCCCATATATACTTTTGTACCTGTCTGGGCCCATCTGTAGAACACTTTTTTCCATTTAAATGAAATTACACCCAAAATTTTTTCATGGAACACATTAATCATTAAAATCAGTTATGATTTGGATTTTAAACCAATCAATAAAAAAAAAATGATACCGATAGGAAGTTTAAAAAAAGAAAACTGCACGAATACATACAACCAAATATCCATTGAGAAATATGTCTACAACAATGCCCAAAATCCTTTATCATGGAGAAGATGTCATTAAGCATTATTTAATACTACATGGAGATCTATCAGAGGAAGCCTAGGAAAAAGGAATAAGGATTACAGATTTTATAGAGAGCATAATACCAGAAAAATATCACGAAATCCTACAAATGAAGATCTTCGCTAATCTCTAGCATTCAAAGTCAATAGAAAGTAGAACATCGGGACTTAGATAAAGAAGCAAAAGGGCTGTTGGAGAACAGAAATAATATAGAACTAAATATTGAATATTTGCAGGCTATTTTCCAACCGAATGAATAATAATTATAATTTACTTTTATTGTTATTTAAGTATAAAATAAAATAGACATTAAAAAACTTCTAGTTATTATAAAAAATAAAATGAATTGTCCTTAATGTTCCTGAAATAAAAAACAAAATAAACATTAAAAAATCATAATATTTTGTCCAAAAACAACCGATTCTAGTGGAACCTGTTCTAGAACTGATAAACTAGGAACTTGTTTATAAAATTATCGTGGGTATTATTAAAATGTTTTTTTATTTTTCTGCTTATAACTTTATAAGTAAAGCTTATTCGAAAAACAAAAAATCCGCATTTTCATAATAATTGCTATACACAGAAAAAATGCATATATTTGAAAATTTTTTTCATAAATATTATGAATCGAACATGACTTTTTTCTCAAACTTTTTTCATAAAAAATAAAATATTGTTTATAGATATTATTAAATTGTTCATAATGAAAATTTTAGTAATTTTGTTAAGTCTTTAATTTAGTTTTATTAGATTTTATTGCAAATGGTAAATGAAAATAGTTATACATGAAAATAAAAACAACAAACTTCTTAAAATGACAAAATTCCAAGGAAAATCTGTAACAAAAATAATATTTAGAAATTTTCATAATTTCGCTCGCATTCTACAGCACATTATTTTGTTAAAAAACGCTTCTCTTCTGTTCCTATAATGTAGCTAAAAATCATTAAAAACTTAAAATTTTTCGAAGAAAATTTCAAACATTTTTTTTATAAATTGAAAATTTAAACAATTTATTTTAATTCTTCTTGACTTTTGATTCATTTCAAAAAATGTAAAAAAGTGTTAATATTTAAGACATTATTCTTAAATATTATGAACTAAATGAAAATAATTTTTTATATTTATGCACAAACTTTTTTCTGTGTAAAAAAAGTTGAAAGTTCAACTTTATCCTTAAATTTCTCAACAACTGCTGAACCGATTTTAATGAAATTAAAACTGGAGAAAAATTCCAGAAAATATTTATCCATCAAAAAAATTCTTAAATATCTCTATCAATTCAAAAGTACAGAGTTTTGGCCTATGAAAAACGATTCTGAGCCACTGTTCGCTATATAAGTTATGTCTTTGCCACACTTGTCCAGTTATTAAAAAAAGCATAATTTCTCCATTACTTTTCTGAACTCACATTGCTTTTGTCGCAAATTTCTAAATATGTTACTCGAATTAAGACTCGCTAATCAACAGCTGATTATGGGTTAACACTCTTAGAATTTTGTAAAAGCATTATGATACTCATATGCCTTTTCTGCAGACACTATTTTGCAAAGTTTATTATCTATTGACATTTTTTGGCTATAAATTAATTATAAAATAAAAAATGTTATCCTTTATAATGGTCTAAATATGTACTTAAAATGTGGACTTGACAACACTTCGTTAAGTAAAAAAAAAAAATATATATATTATAACGGTACTACCAATAAAATACCAAGAGGAACCTAAATTTTCCAAATAGTAACAGTAGATAAAAATAAAAAAAATTACAGACCAAAAAAAAAAAATACCGCTCTTGGAATATGTAATAACCAGAAAACAAATATGACACATATAATTATTTGACAGGGGTTTGGTTTTTTATCTTTATCAAAAAAATAAATAAATAAATAAAAATCTGTCATAAATTTGGAGAAAGAATTCCATAACTTCATGATGGACTTGACAAAGTATTATTTTTACTTATAACTCAGCTATTTGTAGACAGGTTTCGAGTTGATTTCTCTTATTTAAATGTAGTTCCGCTTATAAATAGATATATATCTATATATAAATAAATCACAAACCATTAAGTTTTATTTATTATCTTTCACTCACATAAAAATCATAATTTAAAATAAACAAGTAGAAAAATTCCAAACGATTATATTGTATTCGATTACAACATAATTAATTTAATTAAAATTTAACAAAAACTCCATACTACCACATGCAGCATGTCTTAAGAAAGTAAATATTACACAAACAAATTTGTATTGTATGAAAACAAAATGAGGCAAATCATACCAACAAAGAGCAATTCAAACTGACAAACCAACATTCAGTAAGTCCAAAAGCTAGTCAGCAAAAAAACTATGAAAGAAATAATCAACATTCACTTAATCATCATAAGCAGGAGATGCAGTTGAAGATGTATAAAAAAAGGTAGAAATAAAAATTATTTTGATTTTCTATGAATAGAAAATTAAATAAATAAAAACTCCAAAAACATAAATAATAAAAATTGCATGACATCTAAGATAGAAGACGACAAGCAGCATCATCTCTTTATTTCTTCAAATAAAATAAATTTGTATGTATATACATATGTGCAAAAAAAAAAACTTAAGAAAGAGTTTTTTAAACATTTTTAGATTTTTATAGTTTTAGTAATGTCAGACTGCTAAGGATGAGCAGCTGGAATGCGGCAGCTTTTATGCTATAAGTTCCATCTTTAATCAAAGCTAACTTGTTACTTATATTACTCGTACTTTATTTCTACTGTAATTGTTGTTTACCTGGGCGCTGCTTACATTGAATTTGTTATTTTTAAACTTTTTTTCAAAAATTCATACTTTGTGGTTGAATAATTTTTTTCATATTTTTGTTAGCTTCTTAACCCTTTAATAGGGGATTATAAAGTTTTGAAAAAATTAATTGGTTAGTGGTATTTTTAGGTACGAGGATAGTTAATTGCTTTCAATTAAATTTTAAAAATACATTTAGGGAATTCACATAGTGCCATAAAATCATATGTCCTATAATAATAGTATGAAAAGATACGAATGTTGTGAACAGCTTTCATAATTTAATGTGATATTTTCAATTTAAATCAGCCAAAAATAAGTGAAAAAAACAGTTTGTGCGAAAAGTACATTTTAGATGTTGTAATGGCAGACTCAAGTAAAGAAATAAAATTTTTCATTTATTTTTGTATAAAATCACCTCTGCTGAAATATGAAAGAACAATAAACATAGCATACAAAGTTCTATTATTTTAAGACGCTTTTTGTTTGAAAAGCAACAATAATATTTTTAAACCATTATAAAATTTTCCAATATTATGACAATATGACATGATAGCACACCTTGTGAAATCCCCAATTATATTGTAATTTTTTATTATAACTTTAACCGCAGGTTGAAAGCCAGTTAATAATTTGTTTAATTTATGAAAACTTATTTCATTTGTAACTTCAAAAAAAAAAAAAAAATATACATACATATATATATATATATATATATATATATATATAATTATATACAGTGGGAAATTTTTGTTATTTTCTCTTCATAAGTCTGCAAATTTTAATCTTTAATAATAAATGAACAAGTATTTGCACTAATAATCTTAGGAATATTTTTCATAATATTGGTTAATATGAATAATTTGGCAAAGTCTCTTTGAATTTGATATTTACTGTTATTTGATTAGGTAAGTTTAAATTATATTAAAAATTTATAATATTTAAAGGAATTGAGCTCTTGGCTCAAATAATTATTGTAAAAACTTTAATTTAATTCCGGAAAGACAGCTAGACGGATATAATATGACCACCATATAATTTTATAATAATCTGTGGTAAATGGTGTATTATTTAGTATTATCTCCTTCGGTTCCATATGCATTTTCATTGTAATGGATTAATTGGATTCTGAGATACTAATTAAAACATTGTGATAAGTAAATAAGTTTTCTATTTTGATCAAAAAATAAAATATTTAGTACAAAAAGAAAAGCGTAGATACCAAGTCAGTTTTATTAATAATCGGAAATCAATTCAGTAACCATAATGAAATTTTACAGATTTTATTACGGTTATAATAATGAATCACACACATGTTTACCATGTTATTTAAAACCATTTTGATGTTATAATTACGTCCGTCCGTACGTCCGGCGCAGAGACAACGTTTAGTTATCCCCCGGCTATATCCGCAAATATCCGCAAATAACATTTTAAAAATCCAATACACAATCTTTTGTTTAAGCACAACAAATACGCGTTACATTAAAAATTATATTCCTTCCAAAATTTTTAAATGTAAGTTGCACAAGAATTTTAACTACGATTATATTGTTTTTGAGGTAAAATCTACGCAAAACTCTCATTATCAAATGGTATACTTTATATTCCACAAAGTTTAAGATGTCAAATAGACGAAATTTAGCGAATATTTTAAGATGGTTATATTGTTTGGAAATTTTCAATATTTTCACACAATAGTTCATGATACACTAAATTTTTACAGTAAATTTAAAATTTTATAAAATTTCAAAAATTTCCAAAAAATATTTATTATCAGGTAGTATTCTATTCGATAAAAAGTTATATTAAGATATATTATTATATTTATATTAATCTGAAGTTGGAACTTTAAAAGAAAAATATATTTTTTTTGTTTTTTTTTTTCAAAAAAGGTGGCAATATTTTTTTTAACTTATAAAATTTGTTCTTTGTTCTGGCCTATATAATTTTTTTAATGTTTTCAAAAGGAATCGTAATGTAGATGCGTGTAAAGTAAATACGAAGGTGCTTAAGGCAACGGTCTCCTCTCAAGTCCTTTGTCAATTTTTGACATTTTTTTTTTTAATTTGTTTGTAAAATTCCTAAATCACAAAGCTGGGATCAAATAAAAATTGTGTTAATTAAATACCTCCATGTGTTGGGCAAACACACAAAAAGTATTTTCTGACGAACGCCTCTCATTTTCATTTGAATTATTATTTAATTATTTCATTTGAATATCTCCAATCTTTTAAATTTTATTTAAGAGCAAATATTAACATTATATTAACATTATTTCTAAAAAATACTCTTAAAATTTAAATTTAAAGTTTTTCAGGTTATTGTTTAAAGAAATTTCACTGGGAATTTGTGTTCCTTCAACTCAACTCGAAAACACTTCGCCTATGGCCAGATAAAATTTTATTGTGATATTTCCAAGTTACAGAATTATTTCTAAAAAAGCGATTTGGACTCACTGTGTGCCAGGCTGAATCGAAATCTTAAAGAAACATATAAGAAAAAAAAAATTAACCTTTCTTGTACATAACAAATAACTTCTTGAAATTCAAATTATAACAAATAAAATTTTGTAAAAATCTTAGTTTGTATTTTTTTCCACTATGATACACTAAGGCCAACATAATCAAGTCTTTTGAACAAAACAAACCTTTAAAATGTTGTTTATGGTTATAAGAAAAGAGCACTTAAAAAAAGTGGCGAATACCCTATATAAAAATTTGGTTAAAAATTATTATTTATGTTAAAACAGATTTATTAAATAATTTCATAGATCTTTAACTTAGCAAAAAGACAAACATTTGATATGTTATATAATATTTTGAGGCTACATTAAAATACAAATGTCTGCTGCTACCCACATATATTTAATGATTTTGAGGACCTCTTATATTTTGGGAAAATTGTTTTTTTTTATCAGCTTTGCACGTGTGTAATTTCTATAAAAACTAATGAGAAAAAAAAATAAAAAATTAAAAAAATAACTATGACATACAAACGCATTTCTAGCCAAATATAAAAACCCATTTGGCAGCAACCAAACTGTCTATACAGGATTATTATTCTGCTGACAGTGTTTATTTGTAGTTTCTCTGGGGTAATTTACCACAGATGATGGTGGCGGTGCTAAGCTTCATCGTCTCAAGAAATTATCCATCCATTGGCACACACATGTTTCTAATCTAATGTTTGTGGCTACATATGGACTCTGTGCAACATTTGCTTTTCAATTTATTTGTTAAGGTATTGCATCATCATGATCTGCAGCGCCAGCAACATCATTATTATTGTCGGTATTATTGTTATTGCCGCCACTTTAGTATTTAATTGAGCTTCTTGAAAATTTTATATTTTTTGCACATTTTTTTATTTCTAAAGTATTTATTCACCACTTTTTAGATTGCAAAAAAAAATTGTGGTTTTTTATTTATTTAATTTACGCAGATTTTAAGATTTGTAAAAGATAAATACATACATTGATATTTTAAATGATTATGAAATATTTTGATTGTTTCTTATTAAAGCGGGAATAAATGAGAATAGAAAGAGTGAGTGGAAGCAGTGTGGTTGTTTTACTACTTTGATGGTGTTTTACATTTTCATCATTCCTTATTAAATGTTAGGTGCTGAGGAGAAATAAGCAACTGTTTTCTAAAATAATATTCAATTTACTAGATGAAAAAGGAATTTTAAATGAACAAAAAATTAAAAACTAATGCTGATTGGTAAATAGCATAAGTATTTAATAAAGTTTTCAGTCTAATAAGTCTCTGTGAAGTCTAAGAAAAGATATATACGATGGTATAGATATCAATTATATTTCTTTAAAGTACTTTTTTTGGTTTAGTTTTCGTAAATTAACTTGTTAGGTTTATTAATTCACAAACTTTTCTAATTTTATTTTATAGAGAAAAAAAAATAACTTATGAATTGTATGCAATTATGAAAAGACATTATAGTAATTTACAATTACTTATTCGAAGAAAATATTACATTTATTCAATGAAATCTTTTTGTGTTACATGAATGTGTAGATACATTTTCAAATTATAACACCATAATTAAATTCTCTGTGTTGCTAACTCTGTTAGATAGGTTCCCTCTTCTGGGTTCTAACACCAAATTTGTGGAAGTTTTGTTACAGGAAAGGATCAAAATTTTGGTTTAAGGATCGGTTAATTTGTTGGGGATGGATCTTTTTTTTGAATTAATTAAATTATAATTTTGACAAAAAAGTACTTTTTAATTAATTTGGGTATAATGCAACTTTTTCTTGGTTTTAAAGAAAAATATTATTAATATAGAAAGATAATAACAGGGACATATTTTTCATATTTATAACATAAAATAAATAAGAATATTATATAAACTCCAAAGGAAAAAATTTACGCGAAAAAACTAATTGAACAAACTGTTTATATTGTGTGACAATCCCTTTGCTTTTGTCCGCTTCAGAGAATCTTTTAGGATTATATTATAAACTAAACAAATAGGATTGTATATTATTATCACTGGCATTGCTGTCCAAGTTTCCAGAATTGCACATCAGAGTTTCTCCGAGCCTCCCCCTACCTCTTTCCACTTGCTCTTCTTAGTAAAATTTCCATAAGTTTTAAATAGTCTTAAGATAATAGGACTGTGTGGATTTGTCCATGACGGTTACTACTTGCTACTGTAACCAACTATTCATTAACGTTTCGGTTTATTTTGGGTCTTTACGATGTTTGAATATCCAAGGTGTCAGTATTTTATCTCTGACATGTGAGATAAAATACTGACACTTTCTGCAGAATTCTTCTATACATTTTCTTAATTATTCATCACTTAATTTTTCGTACTAGGATCGGTACGACAAACATCCGAACCCATTACATGTCCCCTCTATACTTTTTAGCATCCTGACAGAAAAGAGAATGCAAACGTTGATAAAGGAGCTGAATGACTAACACTTCTCAATTCATCCAAATTGCTCATAGAAACTTCGATTTATCTGAGAAAAAAGAAAAATCTGTTCCATTGATTTCGAGTACAATGCTGAATTTAGGCTTTGCCTAATGTTTGGATTGTACTTGTAGTTATTTTAATGCTCAATGATTCAAGACCGCTCGATTATGATCGTTTTGACTTCCTCTAACAATTTATAGTTAACCATCTTAGTCGGCCACCTTTTCTGACATTTTAACTTATTTATTAAGCTTCTTACAGTCGATTTTGCCATATTTATATCTTTCAAAGGTCTTAATGGGTCATAACACTTTAGAAATCTCATTTTTTAAATTTTCTCAATATTTTTATTTAACTATTTTAATTTTTATCTCTAAAAATTTTAAAAATTAATAAAAATTCTTTAATTTACTTCTTGTAAAAATTATATATTTTTTTGCACGATTTTAAATAAGACAAAATTTCTTCATAAAACAACATTAAATATAATATCCCTTATTGAATATTTTTTCAGAATGGTAATTTTTCTTCCATGTTTTGACAAGAACAAATTTTGTTCAGTTTGTTTTGTCGCGCTTTGTTACGACTTACATCAACACTTTATTAAATTTTATATTAAATAGGCAGGAAAAATGTAACAATTTATATGTTTTGATTAGGAGAGGAAAAAAATATTTGTATGAAGGTAAATATTTTTGTAAAAAATAATATTACTTTGCTCACCTAAATATACGACTTATTGAGTTAGTTTTGGGCGACACTGTAGATGCCATTATATTTAGGCCTCGATTTGAGTCGTTTCAAAAATTCAATATTATTATGATTTCAATTTGCTTCAATATATAAGGAGTTTCATAATTGTTAATAAATGCTGTAAATGTATTGAAGAAAATTTTAATGGAAACAAATGAATTAAATTCTCTCTCTCTCTCTATATATATATATATATATATATATATCTGACACGTTTTGCTTATGAGAGTTTTGCGTCAACATTTATGTTTGTGGGTACTAACAAACGTAAATGTAACGTAGTAACTAGGGTATCCAATTATTCGGGTTTTGATTTTAATCGTTTAATTCGAAAAATAATTACTCGAGGTTAAAAGTTGATCAGTAATAACCGATTAATGGCAAATTATTCGATTAACCGAATAGTCTTAGCAATACATATAAAACATGTAAATAACACTAATTGCATTTTTCGATCTAATAATACAAAATATTCTATTAATTTAATTTTTTTTTTATTACAATTCTTTATTTTCTGTGTGAGTACGATTTTTTGTCATAAAAGTCAACATTAAAATTAGTATTTTTACTCACATTTTTTTTGATGTAAATTAAAAGTTTTATGACTTACGATATTTTGAATTTTCTTTACTCAAAGCTATGTTTTCAATTCACATTTTATTAAACATTCAATAATATCCTGAACTTATGATACAGAAGTAGTGCAAGTTATGATCATTTCCAATGAATTTAAAATAGGCTTGTAATTGGAGAATGTTATCCTTTTTGATACCTATACACTAAGAAAGAAGTCATGTTCAAGATTTGATGCAAAATTACAAAGAACATCCAAATTTTTTTTTATCGGCGCAAGTAAATTAGCTTTAATGTTTATATAAATCAATATATTTTTATGCATAACAAAATTTTTCATTTATTTTTTTAAGTTCATTCTAGTAACAATCATTTGAAAAAATAACAACCGAATCTCAACGTTTTATAGCAGAACAATTAATTTTAATTTTTTTATTTAATATCGTTTAATGCTTCAGAACTAATGATAAAATACTTCCCTAAAAATTACTTTTAAAAAAAGATTTAAAAAAGATGTGATTGACATAAATATATCATAACAATAAAAATGTTTGTAAATTTATAACTCCACAAAAACTAAATTTCGATTAATCGGTTA
Source organism: Protocalliphora azurea (assembly GCA_932274085.1). Lineage (NCBI taxonomy): Eukaryota > Metazoa > Arthropoda > Insecta > Diptera > Calliphoridae > Protocalliphora > Protocalliphora azurea. The sequence goes on along the minus strand of OW026519.1, from coordinate 141,501,064 downwards.
TTCGACACAAATTATTCGGTTGGATACTCTATTAGTAACAAAATCAAATTTTGGTTGCTCTACGATTTTACGTGACAACTGCAAGAACAGTGTTGACAACTTTTTATTTCAATACAATAATCTCCGTAAAAAATCGCTGTAAAATTTTTATTAATTGGACAATTTGTTTTACAGTTTTCTTCACTAAAAATATTGTTAAAATTATTTAAATAAAGCGTAGAGTTGAAGCAATAATTTCAAATTAAAAATTGTTGCTATAAAAGAACAAATTTTGTTTTGTACTCAAATTTATTGAAACCTATAAATTTAGCGATTTTTAAACTACATGAAATTTACTTTAAATATGTGTAATTGATATCACTGATGTTGATGTGAACAAAGCAACAATAAAATACTTGCTACATTTACGTTTTTTGAGTAACCATACATTTACATTTACATTTGTACATTTACATTTACGATAGAGTAATGAAGCCTTCAATGTATACAGAACTTGCTCAAGTAGTCCTTAAAATGTTAACGATCCCTCGTTTCGACTTTTTCATTATTTGACTAATCAAATAACTAGACAATTCTATTTCTAAATTACTCGAATAATGTTATTTGATCTCTTAAATTACCTTAAAATTTTACTCGTTTTTTAATACTTAATAAAAAATCAAACAAGTATTCTGTGTTATCTTAGTGTTTTATTAGGAAAAAAAAAAAAACAATAATTTAAAACACCAATGGCCACTTTAATTGAGATTACTTAAAAATATGAAATATTCTTTCTAAAATAATATGTATTTAAAATTAGTGTATAGTCGTAAAGTAGCTCCGGTTGGGAAACAACTGCCGCTTCATTGTAATTATATCTTATGTACAGCCAGTTTGATTTTTGTTTTTGGCCTTCGAGAATTTTGCGTCTCTTTCTCGTATTGCCTAAATGTATAACTGTCGCATAATTGTACCGCATTACATTTCTTCTAGGCTTTACATTTGTCACGTGCAATCAGTTAAATGAAGAATAAAAAAATCTTTAAATAAACTAATTAATCATAAAACGATAAACTTCAGTTCTTTTTGATATATTGACATTTTTTGAAAATTAAATGAACACTTTGTATTATATAACAACTCATCCGAAAGTCGAATCATTACTTTTACAAATTTCTGATGTTATTCTTTCCAGGTTTATAACCCATTTCTATGAACAATGGTTTTTCCCATACAAAAATATAATAAGTTCCTTCTATTTTTATGCTACACTATTAATCTATAGCTAAGAAAAACCTGAGCTCAAAAATTATTTTACATCATGTTCAGTTCTTGGATAATTGGATCCTTTAAATTACGCGGCCTTATAAGTGAACTTTTTTGCAATTTATTCATATTCAGTTAAAAGTTTGGATACTTTTAAGGCCATATTTTAACTAGTGCTTTAAAAATGTATGTTGTTTGAGGATTACATTTCTCTTACAATTTTCACATCTTACATCTTCAAATCGTTTAATAAATATATTTTTCAAATATTGAATTTTGCTTCTTACTAGTTTTTTACAACATATTATTTTTGACTACAATGCAGAATCAAATATTTTTTTTTAAATATTTTCATAAATAGAATTATGTTTATTTTTTTATGTTCCATCTATTATACAAAAATATGTGAAGGACTCAGAAGCTATCAATATATTTAGATATTTTCTTAAAGATATTTAAACTCGTAACTAAATCAAATAAAATACATAAAAATAAATGTAAAAACATATACTCAAATAACCGTATATGAGTTAAAAAATATAAGCTTTTGCATACACAAGAAATCTCGGGAATTCCCGCATGATTTCCCGGGATTACAGGACTGAAAATTTTGAGGAATTCTCGCTCCGGTATTTCCAATGAAAAACTCTAAGTACAATATAAAACTCAGGATTGATATTAAAGGAGACCATTAAACTCAGGGAGCTGAATCGGAGACCCTGGCTTTCTACACGAAGCTGTAGATCGAGTGGAATTTTTGCGGAGAGTCTTCTTTTGGAATGAAGAATTTGGCATTAAGTTAGCTCATGTAGCTACGCCATTTTAATTTTTTAGTGTTCATTGTTTCTATATATTTACTAAATTCTTTGTTAGTTAAATAAATAGGTGTAAAGATATGATAAACACATTTATGAATTCGAACAAAATTCTGAATTATTTTAGATAAAAAAGTTCATCGATTCTTAATTCAAATCTCTTCTACACCAGGCTGATAATAGATTATAATATATTGCACAGAAAAAATTATTCCAAATATTTTTTTAATAAAATTGTTAATTCATTTTATGTAGAAATTTAATTATATTATTAATTAATGTAATTAAGTTCTAATTCGTTTAAAGTTTTTTTTTTTTTAGAAAAATATAGGGAAAAGAAAAACTTGTTAATAAAAAAAAAACATAAAAATAAGATAACTTTAATTAAATTTTCAAACATTTTCAACTATTTGGGTTCATTCTATCATTTAAAATACTTAAATATAAACATATTGTAAGAATTTGCTCAGTAAATACGAATTTTAAATATTTGATGAGATTTTTAATCATTTCGATGCTTTTGTATATATATCCCCGTCGTTGGTACCAGGAGATATATTTAATATCAAGATCCAATTTTGTGTGAAAGCTGTATTAAAGGTCTATTCATATTGATTTTTTTTACGATTTGTTCCAACATCTATTATATTCTTTAATGTCTTTTGGTATGTCATTCTAGGCAATCTGATAGGATTATATGAAAATCGTTATTCGAACGAGATCAAAGGTTTCAAAAATCTTATTTATACGTAATTATCGGCGATTTTAACAAAATGTTTAAGACGAGAAGATTAATCTATATATCATGTCTGATTTCCTCCAATCAAATTTGGAGTTTTATTATTTCTTTCTATAATGAAATTAATTCGTTTTATTGATGGAAGAATTTAATTACCTGTAGAATTAAATTAGTAAATTTTTTAGTTGATTTTAGATAAACATTCAATCATAATTCTAATTAATTTGATTAAAAAAACTAATTGAAATTTAAGTCAAAAATCAATTATTATCAGTTAGTTACAATTATTATTTTGGTAATTGGAGCAAAATCAATTAAAAATATAATTAACATAGAACAACTTCGTAATTGAAATCCATTTTTATTTTTTTCTGTGTGGTTATCAACTCCATATTTACTCATATCGGCTGCACTATCATTTGTAGAACCAACAATGTATTTTTCCAAATCAAGTTTTTTTCTTACGAAAAATGTAATATAAAATATTATTTCTTTATCACCCTCAAACCAAAATTATAAAAAATAAATTATTTAAATTTTACATTATAATTTTTTAAAGTTACGTTTATATATTTGTTTGATTTTTGTTATTGAATTACGCGTTATAATTTAAGCATATATTCGGTTCTTTTTATCAAATAGAATTTTTTTAATCCAATTTCAAATTGTGATGTCACTTTTAAGTTCTAAACATTCTATATAAATTTCGCTACAGTTGTTTTCAATCAAAATTGTTTAAGAAACTAAAATTAAAAGATTTTTAAAACTAGTTAAGGAAAGAACTCTTTAAAATAATTTTTTACTCGAATTTTTCTATTAATCAGCATAATTTACACGAAAAGAAATATTGCTCGAAATTCTTGATTTGAATTTAATCGAACAAGTATTTGATTTTAATTTGTCGATTAATCGAACAAAAATTATTCGAGTGAATATCCTTATACAGTATGAAATTTTGAAGGCATTATTAAGAATATACTTCCATTTTAATTCATATACCCGATTGAGTATAGCTGAATTATCGGCTGTTATTTCGAAATTTAAAGAGTTGCATTTTTTTTTTTTTTTTTGTTTATCCTTATTTAAATAAGTGTCAAATCGCGATTTGAAATAATAAAAAATGTGGGGAATTTATAAATGACAAATATCAGAAAGTTTATTGTAAATTTACAGTAGGTATTTCAAGAAAAGTTCCTTTGATAATTTCTTAAGGTTTCGTTTTGCCCGGTATTACAAAAAAAATCTGTTGCAAGAGTTTTATAAATACTAACAATCAGGGTCCAATTCGTTATAAAACTCCCGGAAACTACCGGGAAATTTAATTTTATTTTCTACGTAAAATTAAAATTTCAAAACTTTTTTACTAAAATATAATTTATATGAATGAACGTTTTGTTAAGATCTATAGAATGAACTTTGGAATTTTAGAAATCACAAGTAAGCATTTAAAATATCTATAAGAAGATATATTCACCATTAGACCAATACTTTTGTAAAATGTGAAGGTATTTTTGTAGATGTATCAAAAAATATTAGGAACATAGCATTACTATTAACCTTTAGATCACTCAAGTTAAAATTTGTGTTATTTATTTTTTATTAAATATAAAATCCTACGTGAGCCTCGAAATTAATATTTTATTACCTGACAAAAGAAAAAGTCCTGGAAACTAGGAACTAGTACCAATTTTTCTGGTTTTCAAGGTATTGAATTTCAAATATATGATATCATGTATTTTTGACACTCATATGTAGTTATGTATAAATATTCATCCTAAAATAATATTTATTAATACGAATTTCAAAATAAAAAAATAAAAAAATTTAATTATTTTGAGTTATGAAATATACTTTTTTTGAAGTTGAAAAAAAATATTGTATCTAGTAGCCTTGTTTTCAATTTACATATGACTGGAGATTGACGTGATTATTTTCTTAGAAAACTTCATTTGTTTTTGACAATTAAATAAGATATTATTCAATTCGATAAAGAAATGTTATAGATTAATGAAAAATAATTAAATTCTTACCCTCGTATTCACAAACTAATTTTAAATTTAAAATAAATTTAGAGACAAAAGTTTGTTTTAAGAAACATTTTAAATTAAAAAGTTGTTTGTGAATACGGGTGTTAATTAATAAGCTACAAGGTACTTAACAGATGCAAATTTGTTGCTGTACACAAAGACTCTCTGGTATTCATAAGACTGAAAACAATTATTTAATGATATTTCACAATCTTTAAATTCCAAATAAAATAATTTAAAATCTATTAAATAAATTTCCAAACAATTAAATAATAAAACTAACAATAACTGTAAATCATTTAAATTTATTACTTAAATTACACGATAAATTCAATGATGAAAAAATCCTTTTACTTAAAAAATATTCCTTATACAAAGAAGAATTTGTCATAAAAAGCTTTGGTTCCCTTTCAAAAAATGTGAAAACTCTCCAAAAAAACGAGACGAATAAAAGAAATGAATGATAGTTTCTGTAGATAATGGATTAACATTTGGTAATAAATCAATATTTAGCTGTAAAATAAGCCATTAGCACCGCCACTACCTCTACAATGATGATCATCACAACAACTTCATCGTTACTGTTAGTGGTACCAGGCGCAAAAGCTTTAAAAAACTAAAAATTTTCCCAAATTAAACAATTGACGATATTCCCACGCAAGGTCTTTTACATCTTCCGTAAACTCGCTGCCATTATAAAAGGAGTCTACTTGCATATGAAAATATTATATATAAATAAAATCTTTATTTCTTCTCTATTTACTACAGAAATTTATTAAACTTTTTGTATTGAATAAAAAAAGAAGACATGTAAAAATTTAAACGAAGCCCAAAAAACCCATTAACCCAAGCGCGTTAAAATGTTATTGCATTAAATTTTTTAAGTTTTTCTTTTTAAATTTTCCCCTAGAAACTAAAGTATATAGCATTGAAAGACCTAAAAATTTTTTTTATATAAAACTTACATGAAAACATTTATATGAATGTAAGTAAGTTGGACTGTTAGCCGGCAACTCCACTCCACGACAATTATAATATTGAATGGCAATACTACATTTACGATGACTAGATAACATAGAAGGGAAAAAAACGAGAAAGAAAGATATAGTCGGTCTTGACCGACTACTACGATACCCTACATCATTATATTATATCTGTGACCAATTTTATTAAATGTAAAATAAAATATATAAACACCGAATAATGCGTTGATACTAACATCTATATTATTATATTATTTTACACTTTAGGGCGATTCCTGGAAGTGGGTTTATATGGAAGCTATGGTAAATTATGGACCTATTACCATAAAATTTGGCAATGTTGTTTCTACTGATATAAAACTTATTTGTATCGAATATTAACTTGATACTAACATTCGTGTGGGATTTATGCTTGTTGGAGTGATTTTCGGAAGAGGGGTTTATATGGGAGCTATGGTCAATAGTGGACCGATCTTCATAAAATTTGGTACAAAGATTGATACTTGCACAAAATTTCTTTCTATTTTTGAGTGTTTAAACTTTATTCCGGGGGGCACTTGTATGGGGGCTAGGTGAAATAATGGACCGATCACAACCAATTTCAAGAGGCCTCGTCCTTATATCATAAAAATCCCACATGCGAAATTTTATTGAATTATCTTTAAAATTGCGACTTGTACTTTGTGCACAAGGTTTACATGGACAGCCATATAGCCGTCCAGACAGGCGGATGGACGGACATCGTTAGATAGATTTAAAAAGTTACAAACATAAGCACAAACGCATAATACCCCAACCACCTATGGTGGTGTAGGGTATAATAGTTTAAAAACTACACAGGGCTGTTTAATAGTGTGGACTATGGTAAAAAAAAAACAAATCCCAACTCTTCTTAAGGCATCTTTTTTTAGTTAGAGTACGAGTATTCGTACTTGTACTATTATCATCATATAACTTCATGATGAAAATCTGTAAAGAAAAACGTTACAACTAAAACACTTCCCACATTTTTAAATAAACAATTTTTGTTAACTAGAAAATTATAAAGTAATACCTAAATGTTCGATAATATTTTACCCTACAGCTTTATTACATCTTTTTATATAAACGAATTTGAGTTAACTTATATTTTATGTCAAGGGTTTTCAAATGGGGGTACGCGACCCACAAAACATTTTAGGGGATCGCGAACAACATTTACTTAAACACAAAATTTAAAGCATTTTTCTTTTTAAATAGGTCAATAATACAAACTCACTTCTTGTTATATTTTCGTAAAAAGTTTTAAAATTTAATACAAATTTAAAAGAATTTATATATATAGTGGTCGAAATTATTTAAAATTGTAATTGTATCGATTTGGGAGATTAAATAAATTATGAATCGATCTTAATTCTTTGTTGAAAACGTTCCGCTTTTGATGGCTACATTTAAAATTGTAGTCTAATCTTAGTAATATTCTCCTATTCTATTCTCAGAAAACAGAACAGCCAGACCGACAGTACTTTAATTACAATTTTTATTTATTTATTTATTTATTACTTATTTATTGAATAATTACAATACAATTACAAATTATATTCTAACTCTAACCGAGTGGAGTAACGAAGACTATTATTGCTCGTTGTAGTGAAAATAGACCAGAGTCTCTGGTGGGAATCGAACCCACGACCCCTAGACTGACATAATAGCTCACTACCAGCTAGGCCATCGGGGCACCCACAATTTCTGTACTTTATGTTTTTTAATACGAAACTTTGATCTCAAATTGAGGATGATATAAAATTAAACTTCTTCTTTAATGTCAAAGGATTGAAAATAAATAAAAACTTCGTAAAGAAAAAGAGAACTTTATTCATGAATTAAGGAATGTATTTATTAGCAAAATTGTTTAAAATTTAATTCCCAAATGCTATTCATATATTTTAAATGTAACTCTCAAACTAGTCCGATTTAAAAGTTTCACTCAAAATTAGTAAAAAAAAAATAATACAAAGGAATTCTGAGCACATTTTCTGACAATAAAATGTACATCTAACCAATAACGGAACAGAGCTTATGTTAATTAGTTTATATTTTTTTATGAGTAATGTCATTAAAATCTACATTTTACATTTCGAACACAATTGGAAAATAAATGTTTCCCTTAATTTGCGTTCTTTATTTCACTACAATGATATGAAAAGTAAAGATTCATTTTTATATTGTTGCAAGTGGAATTGAAGTGGTTTGATGTGTTCTAAATGTCAACTCTACTGCAAAATAAGTAATTTGAAATCGTCAATGGACAGCTATGTGAAAGTGAATACTTTTTAATGTGAGTAAATAATCTGCGTTAAGTGTATAGATTTATTTAGTAAATAGTTCTTTGAATTTTGAAGTACAAACACAAAAGTACAGAAGAAGACACTGCTTAAATTCATAGAAAAAAATCCAGGATTAGCAAAAAGATTTTTTAAGGTTGAAAAATGGAAAGGTGCCATTCGCAATAAATTGTTAGAAAATAGATAGGAGACAGCGGAAACTCGTGAAGGGCACAATAATATTCAGCACATATCGTTTAAAGAGAATGAAGTAGCTAAACTTTGTGGCCTTTATGCAGCAGTTGAATCTATTCCTAAATCATTCGGAATGGACACTGCCAACTTTCGATTCATCCATTGAACTGGCCAATTGCAAAATCATTGGAATATTGATTTTATTGATTACGGGAGATATCTCTTTTAACATCATTCTAAAAGCATACCTATTTAGTCAAAAATATCCTATAAACTTAGTAAAAAATTATTTTGAAAAAAAACACATTTAAGATTAAAATAGTTGCTTACAAATTTCGGGTAACTGGAAAGGGCGTGTACAGTTTCGAAGTCAACTCTTATTTAGCCTTTCTGTTTTATAGTTTTTCTTTTCCATTATTTGTAATGTGATTAAAATTACACCACTCATTTTATATATTTTTTTAAAGAAAAATTGTAAATATTGTCAAATTCTTTATCTTTGCTAATACATTAAAGTGAATACTTTTACTTTAATATGACAAACATTCTCTTTAATAGACAACTCATGTTTAATACCAGATTGCTTTAAACAGTTTATTAAAAACAAAATAAGAATGAAACTGAGTGAAAATACAGTTTGACTCGTTTTCCAAAACAGCGTGTAATTAGGTATGTGAAATTAAAAACGATTTCATTTTCATTTCGTAATAGAGTTTAGAACCCAAACGAATATTTTAAAAATTAATAATTAATAGAAATATTTTCCAAAATTTAGTTTTGTCTTTATGTTTAAAATTGATTTATGAATAATATGAGATATCAAGCACCATTTTTTTAATATTTTCTCTTTAAAATTAATTTATTTTTAGGTTTAAGAATGATTAAGAAAAAAATTATGTCAAAATGAAGGAATTTATTTTTAGATTTTATAATAATTTGATATTTAAATTGATATTAAAATAAAAAATCATAATTTATTTAATGCTTTCTCTCAAATAAGCCTCATTTAGTTAGATTTCAAATTTAAAATTAAAAATCGTAAGTAAATATTTAAAACTTTTGACCTGGTATTTAGTTATTACACAAAAGTTGTGGTGGGTCGTTCTCGAGTTGTGATGTCTCAAGGGGGTCATAAATTTGAAGTTTTTGAGAACCCCTGTTTTATATGTATGTAGAGAAAACACTACTGGATTAATGTTCATATGATTTTAAATTACGTTTGTATTATTTTGCTTGTAGGGTGGTTTAATTTGGTTAGTTTCAAAAAAAGGTCAATAATTTTCACGTCTTAAATATAGCATAACAATTGGTTTAGTAATAATGAAAAGTGGAAACTTTAGCCCAAATTTAAATTCCTTAATATCAAGATGACCAGCAATACCTCATTCTATAAGATACTAGAAAATTTCCAAAATACCAAACAAGACATACTGGTCCTTCTTCCTCTACGTCTAAGCAGGTTCCTAAATAAATGTTATCAGGATGGGATTTTGTTATATTCTATATTTTTTATAATGAACTCATAATGCGGTTCAGGTCTGTTGCGTTAGTTATTCTTGCTGTAGTACGTAAACCAATGAAATATTATTTTATTCCGTTTTGACATTTATCAATTATATCATTTTTAAGAATTTCCTCATTCCTGGTAAGTATCAGATCTGGAACAAAAGTAGTTTTAATACGGCGAAATGTGAAATATAAATACATACAATTTGGCTCTTTGTGCTCGAATCATGATGTTTATTTAAAAACAACAGATATGACACATTCATTAGTGTCCCGATGAAAAAAAAAATTTTGTTCGAAGCTCACTTAAATAATGTTTCATGATGAGCCAAGAAAATTTAAACACTTTTCTTTTTTTTAAGTCATCTTCAGCATCCTTTCCACTATTAAAAATCAAGGCTCCAAGTAGGTAGAAAAGTTGTCATTCCCCACTTTATTTTTAAAAAGCTCTCTCTTCGTAACCGTTAATGATATTTGTAAACATTCTTTTATCCTAAAGACTTAGATATGTTGACTCCCTTTGGTTCTTATTATATCACTTATTTGTTAATTTTTTATTTGCGAGTTATCGATGTTTATTTTCATTATGTACATCTTCTCAATTTTTAAGGTAAAAGAACACCTAAATTTCGAGCGACTGTTTAATCCAACAATAATTTAAAAATATTCGTTATAATGATCCAAAAATCACACTATTTTTTTATTTATAATATTTATGTAACAGGTAGAAAATCGATATCAAAAAGTCTTATTTTTGTCCATTTTTCACGTAATAGTTTTCATATATGACACATTTTATTGATTAAAAAAACTTCAAATCTTAATCTACAATCCATACTTTAACGATGGCCTTTTTATACCCTTCACCAAAGATGTAAAGGGTATGTAAATTCCGTAAGTTCTTTTGTTGGTTGAAATGGCGTTTATGAAGGCACCCGAAATTGTAGACATATGATATATGTATCAAACGATCGGAGAATTTTGCTATTGAAATTCAACGAAATCGGTTCAAAATGGTGTAGATATCTCAAAAAAAGCGAATTTTAAGGTCTTCTGATATTTTGAAGCTAATATATAAGCTAGGAAGTTCATTCTTTCACAGAAAACATTTTTTGTAACTTTTATGCTAAAGAAATGAACCAAACCCATAAATAATCGAGATATCGGCCAAAACGATTTTTTGTTTCTTCATACAAGCTGCTTATATGAATCGGTAGCAAAATGTTTTTCTTAAAATTTCAGTCTTTGGAATCAACCAAATCTATAAACAACCGAGTTATTGGTAAAAATCTGAAAAGCAATCTGATAAAAATAAACACACACAAACATTTATATAAACTGAATCATTTCAATGATTATCAGTGTTGTTATATTTGTATATGCAAGCAGTGCTTACTTGGCTTGAATTTCGTTATGAGCGAATGTTCGCTAAAAACGATAGTCGAGAGACTATCGAAAATGATATTTAAAAGGAATGTTCTTGACGATAATTTAAAAAATAACGACATTTTCTGAATAAAATCTCGAAACTCGAGAAATTATCTATTCTTTTCAATTTCTCTTGGTTTTATTATTTAAATAAAAAAGAAACGAAGTTTCTTGTTTATACATGCAACATACTTAAACAAAGAGAATCAAGTGTCATTCTTGTACGCATTAAAATTAATGATGTTAGCTAAATTCCGTACAATTTTAATAAGAGATAAATGTATATTCTTTCAGAGAGCTGCCGATAATAATCAATAACGGAAACATCTATAATTACACTTGAACTTTAAACAATCTCATAAAAAATTACCTCAAATTCCACAAAAACTAATGTATCCTTGGAAATATAAAGAATTTCTCGTAATCTGCACTTCATACAAGCTTCAATAGATTCCAAAATGGTGAAAAACTGACTTAAATTATAATCTAGTTATCTTATAAAAAAAATCAGTCTATTATTTTTCACCATTTTTTTAATTTTTTTTTCAGAGCTGTTAATTTTTATGGAAACAAATTTAAAACGAATTAATAAATTAATTAAATTTTGACATAACATGAATTATCAAAATAATTGAAAAATGATATCTAGTAATTTTTTTCTGTGTATTTTGTTTAGAATAAAATAAGATATCTCTATATAAAATCGCTTAAAAACTCAAAAAATTATGAAGAATTTTCTAAACTTTATTAAAAAAGTTTTCTTATATTTAAGGACTAAATATCTTTTCATATTTTTTATAAGTTCTACAGCTTTTGTTTAATTTAAAAACATTGAATTTTATTATATTTACAACAAAAATATCTTTAAAAATTATTGCATCGTTGCATAGTCTTTTATAGAAAAAATGTAATAAATCGGATTTAAACTTTGAAAAATTTTATTGTATATGTCATTTAAAAATTAGCTTTTAACACAGGAAAAAATAAAAATTACAACATTGTTTATATCAATTAAAATTTTGTATGATTTTGCTCCAATCATCAAAATGAAATATTAATTAAGTGAAAGTAAAGATTGAAATTTTTCCTAAAATTAATCAATGCGGTAATCGACACAATTAAAAACTTAACTGAATTTTTGATACTACCTAAAAATCAAAATACAATAAAAATTATTATCTTGGAACAAAAAAGTTTATTGCTGAATTATATTTATTAATCAATGTATTGCAAAATTATATAAATACAAAAATTAAATACTAAACTAAGAAATATGAAGAACCCAACAAATTTAAATAGCCAAAAAATTAAATTTTGTTCTTCGGCTCATCATCCTCAAATGGAAGCGATCATCAAGAAAGAGTTCAATAAAAGAAAGGGGTAGTGTAATCATTAATATTTACACAACAATAAAAAAGTTATAATAATCCTCAAAAATAGCAAACATTTTTTTCACCTTTAATTTTTCCAAAGAGTATCCGGGCATACTATATAGCTTTGATAACTGATAACTTCCTATATACAATGACCGTATTATCTACGATAACACTAAAATGATTAACAAATATATAAAATATATATATAAACCTATACTTACAAAATAATTCACAAAAATTCGCATATTCAATACCATTTTGCGGTATAAATTACAACTCACAAAAGAGCCATAAATATCGACGTAATATAACAAATATTTTTACTTTATTGCTGTTATATAAAATATGTTACATTTTTTCAAAAAATTTTTATTTTTCCTTTGAATTTTTTAAAAAGCTGCCAATTATTGTAAATTAAAAATTATAACCAATTAAAATGTTAATTTAAATAATTATTAATATAATTAAATTTTAATGCAAAATGAAATAACAGATTAATTGAAAAAAAATTATAAATATTTTTTCCTGTAAATGTTTGACCAAAGCACAAGAAATGCGGTTAAAAAGCCTGTTTCTTCTACTTTATAAAGAAGTTTAAAAAGGAAAAATATACAAAAGAATAACAGAATTAGAATTTACACAAAAACCTTCCCAAAAAAGGTTTTTTTGCAAATAAATCGTAATTTTGGGGGTAATTTGCAAATTTTTAAAACTGATTTATGATATCCTCAAAAAGGCCGATTATGAACGATATTTAATTTCTAGAGTGGTTTTTCACTGTTGCAGCGTGTAATTGACCATTCTTTAATTGAAAAAATCGATGTTTCATATTTTTTTTTGGTAATTAAACAATTTGTTAATTAACCATTTTTGAATTGAATGTATTTATTATATTTTAGTATTTCCTATATGAATATTTAACATTTCAATTTGAAAAATAATTTCATGTCAGATTCATTCTAAAACAAAAAAAAATTATTCTTAGGAAATTGTTTGAAATAAACGTTATTTTTTAAATTCTGAATTAATATACAATTTATGTATTTTGACAAATAATTCAATATAACGGAATAAAAAATTAATTTGTATATCTTTCATATAAAACTTTCAATATCAACTATTAAAGGTAGAGTACAAAGATATCAATACAATATCATGCATTTTGTTATTCAAGAGTAGTTTATTTGTTAAAAATAATAAAATTCCCATTACAACTTAAACAGGAGGGGTAAAAGGTATATTAAACTAAAAATAAAAAACCAATAACAAAAAGACCGACAAAAAACATGATTGCATGCGAAAAATCTAAAATTCATTTTGTGACTTAATATATTTTAATTTCTCTATACAAAGTATATTTAAAAACTTTTGCCTTAAAATCGAAAAACTTGTTTTCTTATTTTTTTCTCTACTAAAAAGAAACTAAATATGCTGGAGGGTAGACGTACCCAACAACCCACTATAGGTAAAACAAAAAAAAACTCATCTTCAGACAAAGTTATTAGTCTGTTTTCAACCAAATAGACTTTCTTTAGTTTGTGTTTTTTTTTTTATCAAATATTTTAAAATTTATTTTTTTTCTCTTTTATATTTAGGCTTTTTTTTAAGACTGCCAATGAACATTTTGATCAATTGATCTTTATAATGATTTTTAAGGTGTTGCTATAGCAAACTACCCAGTAACAACAACAATGTTGACATTTCTTATAGTTAAAGTTGAAGCATTGTCACTTCTTATGTCATAGTAATGTGCCAAAGTTGAAATTTTACGACAGCTTTAAAAATAACTTAAAATATAGTTTATATTAAGTAAATGTCAGGGCGAATAAGAAGCTTTATAATGAACTATAAATTTAAGTGAGATCATCAGAAAATTAAATTTTATTACTAAGTAAGATGGAAAAAAGCAAAAATAACAACAAGTAAGAAAGATATATTCGGTCAAGCTCGACCATATGATACCCCACACCATTGTATATGTACATCAGAAATTCGTGAATGGATCTTATATTAGATATGTGGACAATTGTATATCGATACTTTTACTAAGCGTAAAATAAAATATACGAATACAGAATATTACGTATTTCGGGTGATTCCCGAAAGTGGGCTTATATGGAAGCTATGGTAAATTATGAGCGATCCTCAAAAAATTTTTCACTGTGATTTCTATTTACATAAAACTTATTTGTGTCGAATATAAACTTGATACTAACATGTGTTTGTGATTTGTGCACGTTAAAGTGATTGTCGGAAGAGAGTTTTATATGGGAGCTATGGTCAATTATGGACCGATCTTCATGAAATTTGGCACAATGATGGATACTTATACATATTGCTATATTTAAACCCCTATTCCGGGAGGACATTTGTATGGGGGCTAGGTGAAATAATGGACCTATCATAGGCTTCGTTCTATTGAATTATCTTCAAAATTGCGACCTGTACTTTGTGCACAAGGTTTACATGGACAGCCAGCCATCCGTCCAGCCAAAACTGATTCTGAGTCGATTGGTATACTTTAAGGTGGGTGTTGGATGCTTTTTTTTCTGTGCGTTACAAACATCAGCACAAATGCATAATAATAAGAAATAATAGTTGACAAAAGACGCTACAGCTGGCAATATTAATATGAAAATAGATATTTTTAAATTTCAATTCTACACATTTAGCCTTACGTTAAAAAAATGTAATAATTTAAATTGCTTCCACTGTAAGCTATTGAATTTAAGAATTGATCAAAAAAATACTTATGCAATACTTTTTATAGGTGTGATTGTAATTTAACTTAAACAATGTTTAATGATTTGTTTTTTTTTTATTAAAAATTGATTTTCATATAATCTATTGAAATCACGTTCTCACATCCTTACTAAATCCTTTAATGTTTTAGGAAAAGAATAAAGAAAAAACTGACTTTGTTGTATTAACAATAATTTCATGTCATTTAAAAATGTCATGTTTCTACACATTTACAAAATGTATAATACTGAGATACATATTTCGTGATGTGAAATCCGTCACGCTGCAATTACTGAAAAAAATATTTCTACAGGAAAATCTATTCATACTTACTAACAATCCTCTTAAAACGAAAAGTAAATTTATACAAAATCTCATAAATAATTTTTAGTTTGTGTGAAAAAAGAAAAATAAATCTTTAAAAAGACAAACTTCAGGTTTGTCTACCTCAAAGTTTAATGTAGAGAAGAAGATGATGCTGCCAGCCTGCAAACCAGCCTACCCAGTAACATTATTACTTAATGCTCATCTTTAACACACTTTTCAAAAGGTTTTTTAGTTTTTCGTCTTTAAAAATACACATAACAACATATAAATTTTCTTAGGAAAAACTCTACTTAAATGGAATTCGTATAAAGTTTATTACGATTGAAAAGATTGCGTTGGGGACTCATCATCACACGTTTAAATTACAAAATCATTAAAATTAATTTGATTTAATATTGTTTTTTTTATATTTGGTCTGCCTTTAGTTGCAGTGTTTTATGCAACGCAATGGAAAACGTGAAAAAGTGTTTGATTTATAATTTAGAGAATGTTTGTGCCAATTAAAAGTTAAGGTTTTGGAAATTATATCTAACTTAGTATAGTTTTCAATATATTCTGCAAAAAAGAATATATTGCTGAGATTGATAATAAACACTCTTAAGCAGCTAGAAATTGTCATCAGTATTCAATAAGTTATAACATTTGATTACAAGTCTAAGTTAGTAGCAAATAACATACAGTAAACTCGCTTGGATGTTCGCCTAACGATATTTCTGAAAATCTAAGAAAGTGTAGGAAGGATCATTAGCAAGATCACCCGGTAATGCCCCTAAATTAGTTTGTTAGTCGAATTTTGCGAATATAATAGTAGTATAATCCGTGATATCCTATAAAATCGCTCTTTATGTTTGTGTATAAAAATGGATTTTTGATAGGAAATATGAGTGATCAAAAATCTTCACCCTTTTTGTACTTTTTGCTCTATCCTAGCTATAAAATCAATGTTTAGGTTTTACATATAAAAATCGAATTTTGGTAGAAAATTTGAATGATCTCAAATTTTCATCTTTTTTGATCTATCTGCTCTGGCTTTACTATTAAATCGATTTTAAACTTTTTATTAAAAAACTAGATTTTTGGCCAAAAATATAAGTGATCACCAAGGACCTGCAGTTTATGCAAATGCATGTTTTTTGCCTTCACTCCTAGAACAGAGTAAACTAAATATTTTTACGAATTAGAGAATTTGCTTTAAAATGGCATCGATTTTGCTGAAAATGCATGCTTTTACATATTTTTGTCACAAATACGCATTTTTGTATCATATTTAGTGCAATATTACAATTTTTTGTGTAGAAAAAAAAATAATTCTGTGGACTTTTGATAAAGCAACTTAAGTCCACATTTCAAAATGTTACCATGGACTAATTAATAAATGGTAAACTATTTCTCCAAAACTAACAATCACAGAAGGATATTGATTATTGTAAAAGGTGCGTCATTAGAAGGTTCCTTATTTATCTCGTACTAAGATGCGTAATTACATAGAATAAATAATTTCGTTTCGGAGAAGTATTGTCCTAAAACAATATCACTGAAAAAAGTTTTTGGTACATCAGCCCTTAGATAGTCTAAAGCAGGGTCAAATTTCCATTCATTTATCTGAAGGCAAAACAAGTTCATTTGTGTTGGTTGTCATATGTTTTTGTAAAATATCGAAAATTGATTAATTCTTTGTAAAGCAGCTACCAATGAGATTATTCTATCTAAGAGTACAATAATTTATATAGAGCTACCCTTAATATCATTTTAGAAAAATTGATCTATCATTAAGACCACAACCATCGAAAGAAGTGTTGCCAATACAGTTGTTACAATTTTAGATTCAAAAGAAAAAACAATAAAATCTTTCCACATCACTTGAAAATGCATCCATCATATCTGTTGATGCCAAACGGCTATTTACTATGTACAAAAGCTGTCTAAGGTCTTTACTGTATATTTATTTTTATTTTAGGTCCTGTGTGAAATAATAGAAAACTATGCTTGTTACAAATAAAATAAATAAAATTTTACTAGCTGATAGGGCTAGTAAAAATTTTGACAAATGAATATAAATTCTTTAAGTTTTAAAATTTACAAAAAAATTTCAATGAAACAAAATATTTGAAAAAAGTAACATATATTTTAAAATCTTTTAACATTTCAAACACATACCATTCTTTAAAATTCTTCACACATTTCTTTTTAATTTTTAATAATAAAATTTAAATTTGTCAATATTTTTCAGTTTCATTTCACATAGCAGAAATAAAAATTAGTCTCATCATAGAAAAAATATTTTTTATCGTAGAACTTTTGTACCATTTCACACACGCCCTTAATATGATACTGAATTAAAAATTGTTTGTTTTTTTTTTTTTTTTTTTTTAATAAAAGTAAAGAAATAAGTGCATATTTTATTTAAGGGCATATTTTAACATTTTTTGTGAATTTTTTAAGTGCCTAAAACGCAATTTTTAAATGCATGAGCTTCCTGTCAATGATGATCACAAACTTGTGTCCTTATTGCTCTATATAGAAATATAAGTGCTACCAGATTTTTCTCCATTTTTTTAGTTCTTTAGTTTTTATGTTTTTCATATAAAAATTGCTTTCTAGTGGGAAATATAAACGATTTTGCTATATCATCCATGGTTAAGATATAAAATCGTTTTTAAAGTTTTTATCTATCTTGAATAAGGAATCACATCTTTTTAACTTTAATTAAGTATATCTCCTAAACTAAAGTTCGGAAAAAAAAAATAATTTTTTGCGCAACCAAATTTCGAAGTGTTGGCTTTAGTTTCCTGAAGAAATAAAAAATATACATATTTTGTTATACTAAGATTATGCATTTATTTAAAGACATGTATTTCTGTGGTACTTTTTCATGTGTCACTTGAATAAGGAATATTTTAAAACTAAGCAAACTGTAATTTATTTTTAAATTTTAGGTTATAAAAATGAAAGTTATTATCTTCTAGCATTGACCATTTTTAGAAATAACCTCAAAAATGTGATTTGGCGTCGACTTGTATAATGACTCTAAGTAATTTATCGAAGAACACCTTGTTGATTAATCCATTGTTTTACTGCTGGTATGAATCGGAGCGTTGTCGTGATGGTACGTCCAAGGTATGGGTCCAAAGAAATCATTAAATTTTGGAAATGCTTCCTCCAGAATGTTTTTGTAAGTCGTTTTAGTCATTTTTTTTTATACAAAAACCAATTCTATTGTACCATAATACGAAATGGCACCCCATACCATTATTCCGCCTTCTCGGCTGTGTCTGCGGCTCAAAAATAATTCCTCCTTATTTAGGTCATGGAAGTAATAGTTATACCCGTCGGGACCATCAATATTAAACTTTTTTTCATCGGAAAATACAACTTTTAACCATTTGTCGGACCATGTCATTGTATTTTTGGCAAACTGTAGACGTTGTGATTTGCGTTTTTCATTAAGTGGTGTTTTTTTTTTGTAGTTTTCGTCGGACTATGTATGGGCACGACTTTAAAATACGGTACATTGCTCTTAAACTGGCACTGACTCCACTTTTTTCACGTATTTTTGATAACGACATGGCAGAATTTGAAGCAATTCTAAGAATTTTGCGTCTTTCTTTTGGAGTTGTTGCCATTTTCTTCCGCCCTTTCATGTTTTTTCCATATCTTTCCACGTTATTTAAATAATTGTACACAACTGTCTTTCCTCTATTAATGTTTTTGACTATTTGGACCGGATTCTGATCCTGAGATTTCAAAATTAGAATTTTTTCTTTTTCAGAGTTATTAAGAGCCTTACCACGTCCCATTTTGAATAAAAACTATATAAAAACTAACAAATTAAATAATCTCTAGCCGTTTATATTGAAAGAAATTCAAATCATAGTCTTCCTGATTAATATTAAAAGAATTCCTTATTCAAGTGACACACGAAATAGTACCACAGAAATACATGTCTTTAAATAAATGCATAATTTTAGTATAACAAAATATGTATATTTTTTATTTCTTCAGAAAACTAAAGCCATCACTTTAGTTTAGGAGATATACTTAATTAAAGTTAAAAAAAATGTGATTCCTTATTCAAGTGGCAGGCAGTATAACTGATCAAATATTTTTGTCCTTTTTTCTCTATATGCTCCAATTTAGCTGTAAAATCGACTATAAGGTCTTTTATATAAAAATCGATTGTCGGTAGAAGAAATATAAGTAATATTTGGTGAATGAGTGATCAAAGATTTTTTCTCTATCGATTTTTTAGGTTTTCATTAGAAAATTTGAATTTTGGTAGGAAATATAAGTGATACCAGATTTTTGTGCTTTTATTATGTTTTTCAAATACAAATCAATTTTTGATAGATAATATAAATAATCACAATTTTTTTTATCTATTTTGCTATATCTTCCATGATGTTTGTCCTTTTTGCTCTATATGCTCTCGTTTAGCTTTGAAATTGAGTTTAGGTTTTCTTAATAAAAGCGCTATTATTTATTGATTTTTTGGAGTTTTATAAACTGATTAGTATAATTTTTTGTGAGTTTTTTCTTCGTACAAATTTATAAAATATGACTCAAAATCTATTTACGTATAGTTTTATTTTCTTAAAAAAAATCGAAAACTATTAGAGTTTCAGAGTTAGAAAAATGCATATTTATGCATATTTTTGCGTATTTATATAAAAAATGCTGACGTATAAAATATGACTCAAAGTCTATTTGCGTATAGTTGTAATTTTTTTTTTTAAAAAGAATCGGAAAATATCAGAATTTCAAAGTTAGAAAAACGCATATGTATGCATATTTTTACACATTTATATAAAAAACACATAAATATGTAAGGTTTTCTATTCATGCTATTTTTGCATATCTTTTCGTGCTTTTTCAAGCTCATATTTTAATTTTTTTTTTGTGCATTTTTATTAAAATTCGCATTTAATTAAGCCAATAAAAAATTATTAAATCTTTAAAAATGTATGTTGGTGTCATACGTTCTCTCCCCCACCTCCACTAGAACGAAACAATTTTGTCTAGTTTGTATCTTAAGTCTTTAGATATTTTTAAAGTTAAAGATAATTTAATTTGCATAAATCATGTTTGTGTCTTAAGTTTTTTAAAAAAAAAAGTATTTCGCAAATTTTAATTTCCTAATTTAAACACTTTGAAATAAATAAAAATTTCAATAATTCTCTTTGTAACCTTAGGCTAAATGCATAATAATGAAAAACCTCCACAAACTTTAAAGAACAAATAAATTTTTACAATAAAATTGTTTTTTTTACTATTTTGAAAATAAATAGCAATAATAATATTTTTTATTAAATTCTTTTACAGATTCATCATCATTTGCAATTGGCATCGCGATGCATTTTTATGACAAACAAGTTAGTAAGCAGTGGTTTTATCTATAAAAAAACACTCCTTAAAAAATCGAAAATGTTGGGTAACACTCTCAACTTGTTGCAAAAAAAAAAAGGCCAACAAAAAATAAACTTATAATTAAAACATAAAATAACAACTAGAAAAAAATACCTTAAAGGAAAAAAACGAAGAAGACACTGTATTAATACGAGTATGATTTTCAAAACGATTTAAATACCATAAAAATTCACAAGTTTTTTATTTTCAATTTATTAAACAATAATAAAAACAAAAACTATGGAAAATGTTAAATGACCCTTGTGATCTTTAGCTGACTGTCATGCTACAGGCTTAGTTAACAGCTTTGCAAAAAAATACAATGAAAAAAAAACAGAAAATAAAAATTTTCAAGAAAAGTTTTGTTAACGTGACATCACACTAAAGACGCAAATTAATGTTACATAAACATAATACTCTATTAAGAATTTAATATTATTGAGCGGCTTAAAACAAACTTTTAAATATTTTTATACTTATAAAATACTTAAATACTCTTAAGTAGTTAAAATACATAGTTGAAATGCATTTAAAATGCGCATAAATTTTAATATCTTTACAAATAAAGCTAACGGAATAATAAAAACATAACATTTCTAGTTAAATCTGAAAGAGGATCTAAACACCAATACCGACCACAACAGCATCCTGGTTTCACTTAGAGATGAGTGAAACAATCATGATTACGAAGGTTGCTTAAATTGTAATTGTTATTTATGCTAAGTGATATTTAACGAATAAAATATAAAATGAAAAAAAATCAAGCTTTAAAGGTTAACAAGTGCCACTGTGATATAAACTATAAAATAATTGCTGCAAAAGAAAATTATAGTTGTTTCTAACTATAACTACGTTTGCTTACTTTAAAATGGCTTTAAGTTTATAAAATAACAACAAATGATTTATTAATATTTTGCGGTATGTATTGTTCACTTACTTATTTAACTGTTTGTAATCATTTCTAGTCTTGTAAAGAATCGTTGAGATTCTTTATGACTAAACATTAAAAATTTATAGCTTCGCAAATTTGTCGAAAATAATATAAAAGTGTATAATAAAAAAATTGTAAAAGACATAATTTTATGATGATACTCGTATTATACACTCGAGAGAAAAATATATTGAAATCTATTAAAAATTTCATTAAAACAGAAATACATAGGTAAGAATAGGTAGACTAGACGCTATTTGACGTACTAAACGCGAATCTGATTTCAGTTTTTTTTTTCTATCAGGCCCTTATTTTTTATGGGCATATCTAATATTTTCCCAATAATAAGACGATTACATGAGTATATTTTACAATAACTTGAGAACGATTTATCTGATTTAAATAGGTGAAACAAAAAAAAAGATGCGAACCAAAATCTTCAAGTTTTCTCAACAGTTTCGGAGTTGTTCAGAAATTAGTGTTGGAAATGTTGGATTTTCTGCAAAATTTAAAAATTAGTTTTCTTTTAAAATTGTTTTAAAAAATAAAAATGGCAAAAATATTCAGTTTTTAAACCTTTATCATAAAGCTGGTAATGCTATAGATAAAACAGGACATGTATGATCAAAATTGAAACATAAAACTTGATTTTATTCACAATTATATCAAACAACATATCTGTATATATGGGTGGGCAAAAAATAGTTGAACTAGATGGAATTTGAAGTGCTAAATAAGAATCTGGTTTTACTTTTTTATTAATTATTGATTTTTTATGGGCATGACTAATATGACCCCCTTTTTTGTCAGTCACTCGAGAACAATTTGTCCAATTTAGATAGTTAAAACTCCAATAGATGCTGATTAAAATTATCTTTATGTTATTCTAACATTATTTTTTTTATCCACTCAATATTTTTCGAAATTAGTGGCAAAAAAATAAATAAGCTTTTCATGAAAAATTTGAAGAATTTGGCTCCTTAACTCTGAAAATATTGAGTATGATAAACAAATAATGTTCAGATACCTTGAAGACAATTTACGTTTGTATCTTTCGGCGTTTCATTTATCTAAGAAAAGTTGTGGTGAAATACTCTCGTGTAATTGCTTTATTAATAAGGAAATATTAAACATGCCCATAAAAAATTAAGGTCTGATATAAAAAAACAAAAACCGAAAGCAGATTCGTATTCAGCAATTTTTGTTTAAAGAAGAAAACATTTTTTTTTTGCCCACCAGTGTGTTGCCACTTAATTGTACAGGTGTATTTTCACTTAATTGTGAATAAAATTAAAATTTGTGCTTCAATGTAGATTATACATAGCGTATTTTATTTATAGTATCACATACTTTAAAGGAAAAAAATATTCAATTGAGCATGGAAAATATACAAAGTTAAAAATATTGTAACTTCATCAATTCTTCGTTGATTTTATCAAACGTACTTTTGTACTACCCGTTAAGTATTGTATAGGGTAATACATTTCAAGGTTCCCTACTTTTTTAAAGAAAAAAAAACATAGAAAATTCAAATTTAATGGGGAATGTTTATTATCATTTGAAAGAACATTCTTTGGCATTTATTTTTTGAAGATTATGTCTATCAAATGTTGGCCGTTGCTACGTCGTAGATGGTCCATCCGTTGAGTCCAATTTACGATGACTCGTTCGAGCATTTCGACTGGTAACTGGCGAATGACACGCGTGATGTTTTCCTCCAAGGCCTGAATCGAAGCGGGTTTGTCCGCATAAACTTTAAACTTTACATATCCCCACAGGAAAAAGTCTAACGATCTAAAGGTTTGATTGGCCCAAAACGTGAAATTATGTGCTCACCGAAGTGTTCTGTCAATAAATTCATTGATTGATACGATGATGTGGGAAGTGGCGTCGTCTTGCTGAAACCAAATGTTGCCGAGATCACGAGCTTCAATTTCAGACATCAAGTAGTCGGTTATCATGGCACGATAACGGTCGCTATTGACGGTTACGTTCACACCGTCTTCATTTTTAAAGAAATATGGACCAATGATTCCACCGGCGAACAAACCACATCAAACCGTTGTTTTTTCTAGATGAAGTGGCAGTTCTTGAATCTCTTCAGATTGCTCTTTGTCCCAAATGCGGCAATTTTGTTTGTTTACATACCCATTGAGCCAGAAATGGGCCTTATCGCTGAACAAAGTTTGCCTCGAAAACGTCGGATCTTATTGGAACTTTTTAAGAGCCCATAGAGCGAGCGATGTCGCTTGGGAAGGTCGAGCGGCTTCAGTTGTTGCACAAGCTATATTTTGTACGCTTTCAATTTAAGATCTCGACGTAAAATGCGCCAAGTCGTTCCATTCGTCAGTCCGAGTTGCTGCGAACGGCGCCGAATCGACTCTCCACGGTCTTCTTGTACACTCTCAGCTACGGCCGCCATATTTTCTTCACAGCGTGCTGGACGTGGTCTATTCGGTCGAATATTATCCAATAATGAATGCTGGGTCTCAAAATGGGTGATGGTGTTGTGAATAGTACGCTCAGTAGGCCGATTATGTTGACCATAAGTTGAGCGAAGTGCACGAAACACATTCCTCACAGAACGTGAATTTTCATAATAAAGTTGAACGATTTGTAAACACGACTCACACATGATCTGTCAAAAAAGGCTATTGAAAAAAGTATCTCTACTTGAATCACCCTTTAGATTCCAGATCAATTTAAAAAAAAATAGGGTTTCATATAAAATAACAGAAAAAAATTGCCAAAGAAGTGGAAAGAAAAATTGCCAAAGAAATGGAAAAAAAATTTAGAAAAAAAGGAAATTGCAGATATTTTTTTATTATATTTTTACAAAAGTTCATATAATGTAAAAAATATGCATATATATTTAGAAAGCTTGATTTCTCTTCTATCTAAACCCGTTAAGAAATAAAAAAATAGTAAAAAAAATTAAATTTGTTTGTTGTGTAAATCCATTTTAAAATTTAAAAATTTTGACCCTTAGCATGTCAAATGAATTTTTCTCATTTTTATTTTGAGAAATGTGGCAACTCTATAGCTTTGAAATTAATTAACATATTTATTTAAATGGCCATAACTTTTGCTATATAAAGGATAAAAAATAATTATTTTTGCAGTGGATTTGTCAAAGCTTGTATTTTAAGATGCCTTATAAAAATTTTTAAGATATTTTTTACTAACATATTTTTTGTAAAAATTTTCTATAGTTATGTGTATTTAAAAAAATCCATCTTTATTTTTTTTTTATATTTTTTGTTAGAAAGCCTTATCGGTATACTTGCTACAGAGAAAATTTCAAAATTTTTAAATTTAAAATGGAATTACCCTATTCCGTCAAGTCGTAAAAAACATATTTTTTGTTTTTATCGATAACATCAGATTTTGAATGACATAATGATCTACTCAATGTGGTCCACAACGTGCACTAGTTCATTTCAAAAGTATATTTTTACTGTCACACTGTGTAATTTGTTATAAAAAGAAAGAAATGGTATGAAAAAAACATATTTAGACTCCAATTAGGAACATTTTATTATTTAAACAAAAATGTATAACATAGAATTCTTAGTTATTCCATAGGTAGAATTATCGAAAAAAACACCACTAATAATTCCTCGTTTTTCATGAGTGTAAATTATTATTCAGATAATATTTGTCTCGAGATGATGTTAAAAAAACTAGTGAAAAAGTTCACAAAAAAAAAACAGTATTGTATAGGTAAACGTACATACATAAATAATATATATAAAAAAAAGATGCAACAAAACAATGTTTTGCAATCATTGCCACCACCAGCACCACCGCCTCTTTAGAAATAAAAATTCTCATCGAAATTATTGTTGCAGTTTCGCTCATTAGCATTTATTATTGTAATAATAATGCTCGAGCTTTACATGTGAATTACCAAATTTTGTATGGAAACGAATGAGTAGAGATACCTTGCATACAAAATGTTG
Source organism: Protocalliphora azurea (assembly GCA_932274085.1). Lineage (NCBI taxonomy): Eukaryota > Metazoa > Arthropoda > Insecta > Diptera > Calliphoridae > Protocalliphora > Protocalliphora azurea. Next base: position 141,475,082 of record OW026519.1, on the reverse strand, counting down.
TTGTTATTTTCTTGTCATTTTTTTACTACAAACAATTCCCATTTAATTTACACACACACATACTCTCTCATACATAAAAAAAATGTTACGAAAAAAATCTTTTTTAAATGCATTTTTTTTTTCTTCTTAATTTTCTTTATTCACCCGTACAAAAAAGTATTTTTATTTTGATGCTATTGTATTTTATTTTTATTATTGCACTTTGGTAGATAAGAGATACAAATACATATACTCGAAATTAAAACAAATAAAATAAAATTAAATAATAAATAAATAAAATAGTTTTAATGCAAAAGTGTACAAAATATGTATTATTTTGCCATACCATTATAATGTCGAGTATTACGATAAAAATTTGCTTAATGTAGACTAGGGTTATCATTTAAAACAAAATTATTCGAATATTCGCATAACAAATTTCTTCAAATTTCTTCTTTTCGAACGAATAAAATTTTTAAATTTAGAATAAAAAATTATTCGATAAATTTTTAACGATTAAACGAATAATTTTTCAAAACGATTTTTTGTTAAATTGTTATGCTTTTTTGAAATTATAAGTGTAAAACGTTTTGTTTAGTTGGAAAACTCTGTTGAAAATGATTGAAAATTTCGTCCAGATATATAAATGTGTAAACCATGCTTTAATAGATTTCAGGTTAAAGCCTGAGTATTATTGGGGAAAAAATAGAATAGCTTTTCTAAAGATTTAATGAAAGGTATAAAAGTTAGAATAAATGGGAGACATATAAGTTTTTATTAAATTCTGGAAATTTTCCAGCTCATATTAATTTTTTTAAATATTCAACAAAAAGTAAAACAAAAGTATATACAAATGCTTTATTTTTGAGAATTTTTAATTTATTATTTATTTCAAAAATTGTTTTAATGATTCAAGTGATGTGAAAATAATCGATGGTTCTGAAATGCTTTGTTAACTGAACTCAATCAAAAATAAATAATATCAAAAATTAAAAAATAGATTTTAGCAATATTGATGATCATTGACTTTATTCAGAAAAATCTAAAAAAAGCACAAAACTAGATTTGATTTTAATGCTATGTATTTATTGCCACCATCAATAAAAAAAAACAATTATCGCCAAAATGCCTAATTATGTTCTTTATGAATGATAATTTAAAAAGAAATTTAATATTGTTATGTAAATTTGTCTGTAATTTGAATATAGTTTAAATTTTTTGATTTTTTTTTTTTTTTTTTTTTTTTTGTTCTATGTAAATGAATTGTTATTTTTAGGTTTGTTTTATGTTAATAAATACAGAAATTGATTTAAAAAATACCATTTTTGCATTTTTTTATTGTAATTAATTATTCGAACAATATATTTTATTCGTTATTCACTCGATTAATCGAAGAAAATTGAAATTTTATTCGATACCACGAATAATTAAAAAAAAACAAAAATATGAAATTTTATTCGATCCATTTCAATGTCGAATAATTGACAACTCTAATGTAGACTGAATTTGTCAGTATTGTTAAAAAATTTGTTAGCGCTTGAGCACTGACAACTTTGCCTTGAGGTAGCTTGAGAAAATATGCCATTTTGATTTTGTGAGTAGTTTATTATTGTATGCATTTTCCCCTGTTATTGATAGAGATAAAAAATTTCTGCAATACATGCAAAAATATGACGTTTTTGATAAAAATTTCTCTAGTTTAGACTCGACGTAACATATGTACATTTACATACATATTGCAAATGGCAAATTTTAATTTTTTTTTTTTTTCATGTATCATTGTAGTATTTTATTAATGGAAAGTGAAATATGTAATTTATAAAGCATTTAAACAATACAAAATATATATTTAAATATTATAATTTATTTGATATTAATATTATTTAGTTAGTTCCATAAATAACTCAATCTTATAAAAACCTAATACCATGAAATTATTTATAAAGTAATATTAGCAATCTCTTTAACCGTTTTTGTCAAATATTAAAAGCAAACTTTTAAACAATATAACAAAATAAACTTTTGTTACAATTCGTTGAGTTTAACTGAAAATAATTATACATTTTTCTTTAAAAGCCTCTAAACCAACAAGTTTTGTTGTAAATATAACGAGATTGAGTTTATTTCAAATTGTACAAAAACTAAAAGGGCGGTCTGAAAAATTACGAAGTTTGTAGGAAAATTTGTATCGAACGCTCGTAAAAATTCTAACAAGAGGTTCAGTATAAATTTTTCTACAAACTTCGTAATTTTTTAGAGCGCCCTTGATTTTAGGATAAATCTTGACAAAACCTTGATTTTAGGATAAATCTTACATTGACTGTGCCAAAGCAAAAGTATTTTGTTTTCCACCAAAACTGATTTATTTTAAGAAATTAATAAAAATTTCATTAAAATAAATTACAGAAAGTCTCGCAATGTGTTTTATATAATTCTAAGACATTTTTTGGCATCCAAAATTTTCAAAAAGTCTTTAAAATTTTTGCAACTAAATATTTATATGGTCCCATCCAACCGCTACACAAAGTTTTGTGTAAACGACTTTAAATATTTGTATATCTTCTTAAAGTTCCTATGAAAGGCATGTTTGCATGTGCTATTTATCTCTAATAGTTTTAGAGTTATTTGCATTTCAAATTTCAAGTGCCTTAATTTACAATATCCTGGTCCAGTCTTTTCCATTTTTTTCTGTTATTAGTTAAAGAAGAAAATTAGCTATCGAATAAGGAAAATTTTAAGTCGATATTTTTACCGAGTATATTTGATATTTGATATTTTTTTTTTTTTTTTTTGCTTATCATATCGCCTATTTACTGTAACAACGTCATAACTCAAGGAAATCAAATTTCGAGTTAATGCTAGTAATGCATAGTAAATAATGTATTTTATAAATTGACAAATTCTTGTGTACGAATTTTTTATATTTCATGTAGCATCGCCATAATGCTTTTTACTTCATAAAAATAAACACAAAACCGATATAGATCTAAAGTTAGGTAATTGAATACAACATAAAAAAGTACAAAAAAACTTAATAATTAAATATCAAGTGCATTATTTTCATAGGAATGTGATGCTATCTTTCCCAATTTCATTCATCTAACCACATATCCTAAACTTTTCGTAAAATTAGCAAGGAAGGTTTAAATATTCATTATACTATTAAAATTTATTCAAAGAAGTTCATGGAAGCTTTTATTGTCATTTTATAAGTTTTTCATAAATCTAAGTTAACATATTTAATTAATTTAAAATTATGAAATCAAAACTCGTTAGTCGGGGTTCACACACAGCAATTTTTCTTGCTGCAATTCTGAGTTCGTAGGCGAGAGTGGTAAAGAGAATGTATAAGTTTAGTATTCCCTTTTCGTCTCTTTCCTATAAGCTCAGAATTGCTGAAAGAAAAATTGCTGTGTGTGAACCCCGATTTAAATATGTAATATAATTGTTAAGTTAAAATTAAGTATAAAAATATGTTAAATTTAAAAATAAATTATTTTAATTATATTTCTGTTTTACATAAATATATCTATTTTAATTTTCTTATATGTATTTTTCAACAAATTTTTATTAGTATTACTAAGATATATCTTAAATTAAAAAATAATATTTCGATCATTTAATCATCGATGACTTCTGACCTAACGTCTTAATTAATGTTGATAAATTAGAATTTAAAATATATTCATTCGACACTCACAAAATAATAATTTTTGAATAAGTATCAATAAATTTGTAAATATGTATATAATATTTTTTAAGTGTACATATTTTGTGTGTATGTGTGAGTGTATTATTGAGTGTAAATATATATATGTTTTATTTATTATCTGATTTACAAACTTTTCTTTTCAAGTATTTTTTTTGAAGTATTCTGGTAAGGTTTCCAGAGGTAAGCTTTGGTTTTTAAAATATGGTTTTAGATTTTGAAAATATGATTATTGATTTTGAAAAAATGGTCTTCTTTCTGGTTTATTTTGTTCCCCTCTATTGGTATTCTGAATATGGCAAATTATTTTTTATTATATTCTCGAAAAATTTCGATTGTAGAGAATCTTCCACAAATTAGTAATGGTGTATATTATAATTACTATATATATTATTTCGTCAATGTATAATACTTGTAATTCCCGTTTTGCAAAAATTAGAAATTTTTTTAAAATCTGTAATTTAATTTCACACCATATAATATATTAATTTATTACCCTTGATTAAATAATCAATTTACCTTTCACAAAATCTTAGTCATTTTTCCTTTTTGAAATTATTTAAATTTTCACAAAATTCTTAATATATTATATTCGCCAATTCAATATCACAATTTTTGAATGAAATTAAACTATTTTTCCCCTCATAGTTTTTATTTTTTTATATTTTTAATTCGAGTAAAATTTTATGAATGAATTTTCAAAATATAAAACTACAATATTACTGTGAATGAAATGTATTTGAATTTAGTTCAATAAAGTATAGTATAGATAAAGACCTTACATTCCATAAGAATATGTGGAATATTCCTTCAAAATTTAAAACTGGTAAATTTTGTGAAAATCAGACCAGCCGATTAGAAATTTCAGATTTGTTTTCAAAATATTTTGATTCTATGTATTGGAGAAAGACTAGTTCTCCTCACTACTTTTCAAAATAATTAGTAGTTGTGATAAGAGGTGACGAGGTTTCTAACTAGCGAGAGAAGAACGTGTTTTTAGAATCTGTTTTTTTTTCAATTCATCTGTAAAATGGAGTTAATAAAAGAGTATTCCCTGAAAACAGATCTCAACAATTTATTTTTTTTTTCGAATTTTATTTTACTGCTAAAAGAAAAAAACAGAAAATAGTGAGGGAGTGTTATTTTATTTCAATTATAAATTATTTTCAAGGATTAAATATCACTAAATAACATATATATTTGCTTTCTAAATAAAAAGTTAAAAAAGAAATATATTATGTTATGTATGTTTCTTAAAACTTTTGTTTTGTTATTCATACTTTGTCTTATTTTGTTTATTTTTCCTTCCAATCTATCCACCACATATTTATTAATTACATATGTTCATACTATTGATTATTTATTCATTATTGTATAAAAAATTTAAAAAATAACAATTAATCGCTGACCAATTATAAAATTGTATTTTTACAATTAACAAATTGTTAGTTATTTTATCAAGCAGCATTATATGCATTTTTAAAAAAAGAATCGTGTTTCCAACTCCCTCTACTCAACCAAACACATCATCAGCAAGTGTCAATCTATAATTATTTCTAGCCGACAAGCATGTACTTATTTATGTGTGTATTTTCTTCATAAGCTTTTTATGATGAACTTCATCATCATCACCATCTTCTTTCTGTATTCGTATGTCAAGGTTTACATAACTTATTAATTTTTCTTTTATTGCTTCGCTCATTTGTTCATTTATTAGTTTATTTGTTTGTTACTTATTTGTTATTCAGTTAATTTTGTTTAATTGTGTGTAGACATATTGTTTAATGATTTCTCAAAATCAATTATAAATTACATATATTTCGGTTCTTTTTTTTTCTTCATATTATAAAAACAGTTTCTCAACATCTACGAAAATTAAAATTGATTTTGTATGGAACTAAAAACTACAACTGACATTTAGTTATAAAACAATGAAAACTAAAACCGCAGAAATGTTTGTATAGAAAAAATCTCAACCTCATGATTAGTTTTATAAAATGAATTTTAACTGAATGAATCTTCAAGATTATTTCTTTTGTTATTTCTGAATGTCGGTGGCTGTGGTTGTAGTGGTTTTGGTTTAAATAATTTACAATTGAATTTTTATGTTTATGTTCAATTGTTGAAGGATTTCTGGATGGGGAAATATGTTTGGTTTTGTATCTGTTTATAAATAACAACAATAACATGTAAATAATTAAATGATTTATTCCGGTGTACAAAAATTGGTATGTGTGAATTTTTCTCCAAATATGTATATTTTTCGCCTTCTATATTTTTTATTATAAATAAATATTTTTATGTTACAAAATATTACAAACCTTTTTTTCAAATCGACAAAATTATTGCTTTATATGTATTTTATATTGTGAATATTTCTATTATTTAAGTATGTAATTTTATATTTATTTAGTTATTTAAAAAAGTTTCTACATTTGTTTACCTTTAAATTTTAAAATCATGTGGTGATTTATTTTGTAAGCACACCTGCATGTTAGAAATATGTAATGTATATATCTCTTCCCTGTTTGTGTCTTAAGTCTTTTGTTTTTCTTTATAGATATTTTTGTATATTGTAGTGTTAAAATTTATTTATTAACGCGATGTATTTATTTAATGCAATATTCTGTTTATTTTTTAATAGGTCATAGAAAATACACTTTTAAAATATGTTATAATGCCAAATGTTAATTGTTTTATATACCCTTAAGTATTATTCTTAGCCATATATATATATATATATATATATATAAATAATTTTTGTTGCGATTTCTTATTTATAAGGGTATTTGAAATATTTTATTTTTAACAGAATTGTAATTATAAAAATATGTCGCCTTTTTTGACGTAATAGGTTTTTAAACTAAAAAGATGAGAGTGAATAACTCAAAAGGATAATTGTGAATAAAGTCGACATTTATGGATCGATTTTAATGAAATATGGATCACTTTATTTGAAATATATTCAGTTTTATAATAGAGGAGAAAATGAATCATCGTTTTCGAAAATAGATCGCCGTTTTCGATAAAAAAAAAAACTATTTTGTTTACAAAATTTTATAATAATTTTTATTTTTTTTTTTTCGACACAATTTTTTAATATCTTTAGAGCCATTGAACAGATTAAAAAGTGATGTGGGTGTAAGCTAATATGAATTAGAATTTTTTGGCATTTTGTTAAAAAAATTATACATTATGTATAAACAAGAGTTATATGCTAGAACATATTTATTAACTGTTCCGCAAACCAACAAATAATCACAATAAAAATTTACTTTTACATTGCGGTTATAATAAGTTACATATATCTTATCTTTGTGATTATGAACCTTCATGATATATATATACTAAATATAGTGTTATATAAAACAAATAGCACTAAACGATTAGAAATAAAAACAAGTTAGAGTGCTATATTAGGCAGTGCCGAATCTTATATACCCTTCATCCGTGTTGAGATTATAAAATCAAAAATTTATAAATCCTTATATGTATATATTATAAAAATGAGATGTAAGTTTGTTTATTTGTGTATCAATCACGTTTAAACGGTTGAACCCATTTTCACGAAATTTGACTCACAGATAGTACCAGTGCCGGGGGTGGTTGTAGGGTATATCAGATCTCAATTGGACGTCCATATTTTGTGTCTACTTTAAAAAAAAATCTAACTTTTTCAATTTTGCACGTTATTAATAAAGCTATTTACATGAAATTTGACGCACAGATATTGATTTCACTGTAGAATGTTATAGGTTCTGTTTAATTCTCATCAGATGCCACACCCATATTTTATTCCAATTTTTTATAACTCTAAAACGGATGAACCGATTTGCTTAAAATTTGCCCCTAAATTCAAATATGATATTTTATTTTTCGATCGGAGTAGGGGGAGTAGTACCTCCATATCTAAGCAATTATTACAATGAGCGCCCTCAAATTTCGTGGGAACCTTCATCTTATCGTATCAAATCGATGAAATGAAAAATAGGATGGTCAAGGAGGGGAGGGGGGTACTAAGAATATATAAATTTTCTCATCCAAAGTACTATTACAGTGAAAGTCTTAAAAAATTTAATTTTGTAATTTTAATTCGAATAGAGTGGATAGGTCAAGTAGCTCCCATATAAAGTAAATATTAGTTATCGTAACAAATAGGGAAGCGAAGCGCACCGCTAAAAGTAAATAATAAAATTTTACAAAAGTTTGCATATTTTTATGAAAGATATAATCACATCGGTGCGGAACAAATATTTTATAAATATGAGATAATATTAAATTAAAGAAATGTTTTATAAATATATATATATACATATATATATATATATATATATATATATAAGGGTATGGAGGAAAATTCATGGACCGACTTGACTGATTTCAAAAACCGAATGCAAGAACGAGGTCTTTAAAAAATTTCCGATTTTTCTGTGAATAAGTGAAGTCTCTAGCTTACATAGATGCTTCAAAAAGTTGAAAAAAACCAAATATGCCTTAGTTTATTGTTGTTGTTTTTTAGTACCCATGAAAACAACAACTATAAAGGAAGCAGACATTAAAGAAATAAAAAAACAGATTTGACAAAATTCGGTTGTTTACGAACCTATTTGGTTGATTCAAAAACCGAAATTCAAGAAAAATATATGTGATCGCTCTATATAAAAATCAAGTCCGTAGCTTATTTAGGACTTAGATATTGGCCAAAAATAATTAAAAAAATTTAGAAAAAAAAATCTATTTTATTTTGCAAAAAATAAGACCCGGTTTTATACTGTTCCCTTAGTGTATACTTAAGTGTAAACTTAGTTAAGAAACATTTAAGTTTAAATTCACACTTAAGTATTGTTTCGTTTTACAGTTCGAAACTTAAGTTGGCAAGAAAATAAACAAAAAGTCTTAAGCTTTTATGTATTTACAATAAGGTGGTCCTAATTTTACAAACATTTTTCTCTAACTAAAAATCATTTATCGTAAAATATTTTATCCTAGTTGTGTTAAATTTTTATTGAATATTTTTTACATCAAAAACCTGCAAGTAATTCAAAATAAAAATTTAAAAATTATATTCAATTTACTTAAAGGTACTCAACAAATAGATTGCATAGGAATTATAAACAAGATATGTTTGAAAAAGTAACTTATATGTTAACAAAACGATTTGAAGATAGAAATAAATCTTCAAATTATAATAGAATAAGAAATTTTTAATATTAATATCTTCATCAACTTCAGTAACGAAATTGATAGAAGCATTAATGTAAAAATTTCTTTAGATTTTAATAAGGTTGATCCTATCTTTTTTCCTTACATTGTATGTACTATTTTTAAGAATTGTACATTTTTATAATTTAAATATGTTAATATTTGCTGCAATAGTTATTTTTAAGTAATATCTCAAACAATGTACAAAGCAAAGTTTATAAAAAAATTTTTAAATGTAATGATGATAGAATTAAATATATATAAAAAAAACTAAAATATAAAAAATTATATTAATTTTTTTATAAACTAGTTTCTTTTTTAGTTTTTAAAATTTAAAATTAAATTAAATAAATTAAAAATTTCCGTTTCCCAGATCCTAGTAACAATATACATTTTAAAGTGCTAAAAAATCCAATTTTTCCGATTAAAAGCGGACCACTCAAGGTTCCCCAACATAGATCTACAAAAACTTTACTTAAATTTATAATGAAAGGTTTATAGAAACGAACGCCGTGCCAAAGTTTAATTGCATTTATTTGTGACTTACAATGTTTTCTTTTGTAATAAAAATTAATTTATTATAAACAACAAACAAATCAATAGAAAAATCATAATATCTAATAATATAAAAAAATAATCATATTTACCAATTAACCTTGATTACTTTGCCAAAATATTTTTTCACACAAAAATATTTAAAGTATTTTAATAAATTTATAAATGATGAACAATAGACAGTTTGACAAATTTTGCCAATTATTATTTTGTGGTGTTTATGTTGTTTCTAATAATTTCATATAAATCTTCAAACAATATTATTTTTCTTATGTTTTTAGGGGATTTATTTTATCTTAGAATATTTCTATAAACATAAATTCAATTTGGCCAAAAAATAGAAAACAAGAATTTATTCCATCAATTTTTATGTTGACAGTTTTATGTGTATGAAAAAAAGAAAAAACATTTATACATTCTAGTAATTGTATAAACAAAGTTCAACACCGTACCCATAATGATGTTTTGTTTTTCTATATTTCTTTATATATACAAATATATTTTGGGAAAATCAGCCACGATCTTTTGCCTGGTTAAGGCCAAAGGTATAAAACTTGTCATGTAAATTTGTTTCTCTTTTTATTATTTGAATTTTTTCAAAATTTTTGGTTTGTCATTCACGATTTTAAATTAAATTTAGTAGTCAACATAGTTGTAAGATGTTACTATAACATTTATTAGATCTGATATACAAAAAAAAAAAGTTACACAATTTTAAACAATTCAATAATGTTTGCCATAGAATAAAGTTCTTTTGTTCTCTTCTTTTTTTTACATATTAAATTAATATGGTGGTTTTTTAATAATGACTATATTGATTTTTTTTATTTAACCAATTTATTACTCATATGAGAAAATACCATACAAAGGATTCAATCAAACAGATACATTGCATTAAAAGTTGAAGACATTTTTTAGTCATTGTATTAAAAAAAGATATAAATATTAAAAAAAATCAAAATAATTTTAATTTTTAAAATATTTATACCTAAAAATAATTCATAAATAGCATATAACATTATTATTAAGAAGAATTAGCACTCACTGAAACAAATTATCTACACCAAAATATACAAATTTTTATCAAATAACGTTTCATCTTTTTTGTTTCTTATTAAGTTTATACAAACCATAATTTCTTGATAGACATTTTAATTAAAATCATTATTAATTTTCATAATAAATTATAAACAAAAAATAATTTCTCATGTGAGTGCACACGCAACAATTTTAACACTTATAAAAAAAATAATAATAATAATAAATATATTACTTCTTGTATCTTTAAGAAAAAAAAAACATCTCAAGAAGTATCTTAATATTTTTTTCTACAATAAAGTGAAGGTCATATTTATTTTAACAAATAAATCACTATTATTTCCACTACATCATAAAGATTTTTTATGGAGTTTCGTTTTCATTTTAAACTTTTGAGTGGCTGGTGTGAAACAAACATTTAAAACAACATCAAGTTTACAAAACCATTAACAGTTTAAGTATTTATTTATTTTTTTGCTTTTGCCTGATATTAAATTGTTTTAACAATTTTAAAGTTTTCATAGTTTAATACAAAAACAAATTTAAGATGTTCTTGTAATCATAATGTCATTAATACTAACAATAAATACAAAAAAAAAAAAAAAAAAAAATGGATCGAAATCTTTTTTTTTTTTTATTTGTTAAAATCATATTTTAAATATTATTGTTGCAAGAAATGTTTTTGCTTATTTTTAAGAACACTTCCATAAATGAAGAAAATTTCAAATTGGTTTTCTTATATTTTTAAGTTCTCAGCATGTTTTCATTAACTTATTTATTTATTTATTTAATTATTTATTTTTTCTTGTTTAAGTCCGTCATATAATTTTTTGTTTGTTGAAAAAGAAAAAAATGTTTTCGTAAAAAAATAAATAAATTTATTACAAGACCTTGACGAAGTTTCACAGGTGAATGAATGCTTGAACATGCTTACAGGTGTTACAATTCCATACGATTGAGAATCTTTTAACTGATTCTAGTTGATTTTTTTTTTTTTTTAGATTGCGAGAAGTGATTGCATTATTATTATTTTTCTTAAATGGTATTTTAGAAAAAATCTATGTTATTATTTTAGATTTAGTTCAATTATATACATTTTTTTAATTCCAGATTTTGTCTTAAGTTATATTATAGATTTGATAAACTGTTTAAAAAGATATTGTTAAATAAAAATATAAGACAAATAGTCATTTTATTAGGTTAAGTAATTGTGTAATTATTTTTTACTGATCCCTTGACTTGTTCATTTAAGACTATTATTTATAGGTTAGAAAAGAAAAGTATCAAAGAAAATTGTTATCATTTAGTAGACAGTTAATAGACAAGTACTATACTAATTTTATAAAATATATGGATTTTTTCATATTTTTAAAATTTGTAAATTTACTTAAATTAAATTTTCTTCAATAGCTTAAATTCTCTATTAACAGTCATTTTTGCTAAATTTTCATTTTATGGATAAAAATTCGATATATATATATTCTTTTTATACGAAATTTTCGATTAATTTTAGTTTTATAAACAAACTACTTTCCACGGTGCGCTTTGCTACCTCTTCTGATCCGCCCTATTCAAATTTGATATGGACCTATTTCATCAATGCGATATGATAAGATAGTGGTTCCCACGAAGTTTAAAGAGTCTCACTATAATTGTTCTTTAGATACGCCATACCACTCTTCCTACTCCGATCGAAAAATAAAATATCATATTTGAATTTAGGAACACACAGAATGATGCTGTAAACATTTTAATTAAATCGATTCAGCATTTTGCGAGTTTTAAGAATGTCAGCGTAAAATGTAGACGTGGCATCCGTTCAAGATCCCACATAGCCTATAACATTCTTCACTGCAAGCATTATCTGTGGTCAAATTTTATGTACATAGCTTCATTAATAACGTTCAAAATTGCAAAAATTATTTTTTTTTATGTAGGACGTGACATCCAATCGAGATCTAACATAGCCTAAAATCTCATCCGCCTTTAGTACTATCTGTGTATAAAATTTCGTGCAAATCGTTTCAGCCGCTTAGACGTGATTGATGCACAATAAATAATAAATAACCCGGCGTGCTTCGCTTCCTCTATTGGAGCAAAAAATAATATTTACTTTATTTATATGAGGGTTACTACTTTCCCTGAGAATACCTGCTCTATTCCAAACTCAACTGCGAAGTGTAAAAAAAATTATTGCCACTAAAAATTTAAGACTTTTACTAGAATAATTCTTTAGATATTAACTAAGATTTTCTTTGTATGGGGCTATCATTTCTCCTAAACCTATCCGACCCATTTTCATCTCAACTATTGAACTTTATAAATTTAGTCCCGAAAAATCATAAGATCTTAGCTATTATAGTTCATGAAATAATTGATATTTTCTTTATATGGGAGTTACTACTGCCCCAAGACCTACCTGTCCTAAATTCATTGTGAATCTTAACGGGAAAATTATTCCCACCAAATCTTAAGAATTTCTCTGTAATAGTTCTATAGATATGCTTTAATTAAAATTTGCTTTGTACGGGGGCAACCATTCCACCTATACTTGTACGCCCTTTCATCAACTAAATTGTGAATCCTAATGTGAAAATTATTTCCACCAAAACTTTGGAAATTCTATACAATAGTTCTTTGGATATGCAATAAGTAAAATTTATTTTGTATGGGAGCTACCACTTCCCATCAATTGTCAATCTTAATAAGAAAATTATCTCCACAAAATTATAAGACTTTCCTTGCTACAGGTCTTTAGATATATAATAATTAGTATTTGCTTTATATGGGTCTATCACTCTCTATTAACCTACATGGCCCATTTTCATCTCAACTATGGAACTATATAAGAAAAATATTTCCACAAAATCTTAAGTCTTTCGCTGTTACATTGTTGAGATATGCGATAATTAATATTTGCTTTGTATGGGGACTATCATTTCCCCTGCTTCTATCGAAAAATAAAATAGCTTCTTTTACTTTTGGGTATCACAAAATGATACTGTGAAAATTTCAATAAAATCGGTCCAGCGGTTTAGCTTTCTGTAAAGTCCAAACAAACAAACCAACAAATAAACACAGATTAATTTTTATACCCTATACCACCATAGGTGGTTGGGACATTATGCGTTTGTGCAGATGTTCATAACACCCAAAAATACTGTTCTACAACCCTCCTTAAAGTATACCCATCGACTTAAAATCATTTTCTGGGTCGATTTAACGATGTCCGTCCATGTAAACCTTGTAATCAAACAGCAGGTAGCAAGTTTTAAAATAATTAAATGAAATTTGGAATATATATCTTTTATAGTTCAGGGACGAATTGGTTATATGATTGACCCATTATTACATATAGCCCTCAAACAACACCTTATATATAGCAATATTTAAATGAAAATTAGCATATATAGGCTTTATATAATTTTCATGTAAACCCATTTCCGAAAAACACTTTAACTTATGTTAGTTTCAAGTTAATATTTAATACAATAAGTTTTATATTAAAAAATCATAGTGCCAAATTTTATCATAATCGGTCTGTAATAAACCATAGGTCCCATATAAAGCGCATTTCCGGGAATCACCCTAAAACGCATAAATAATATAACATAAAATATACATATTATTTAATAGAGGTATATAATACTCTTAAGACAAGTATCGGCAAACAATTGACCCCATATATATATATATATAAGAAAAAATCATAGTGCCAAATATATATATATATAAGGATTGTTAATTAATTTTCTTTCTTTGTAGGAATTTTTTGATTTCTTGAAAATTTTCAATGAATTCATTAATAGTTAATTTTCTATTAAAATATTTTCGAAATAAAAGTGAAGATTTATTTTAAAGTGAAGATTTTCGTGAGCATTATGAAACATTAGATTTGTTAAATTATGAAATGTTGTGCATATCTTTATTTTAATAATTTTTAAATATTTTTTTCTTGTTTTTGTTCATACTAATTAAAGGGTATTGTCAAAAATTCAATTGACGTTATATTTCATGTCAAATTGACTTCATCATTATGTGATTTTAGTAGAAAATCCGCGTGAACCTGACCTATGAAAAAAATTTATATTCCCACGCTTAATTTTTTTTTTTCTTTTTTTCTCTTACGTGTTTTGTTGTATGTTTTCTATAGTTAAGATGCGCTGCTATTGTAGCCATAATTTTAGTCTATACATTGACAGTTGTTGATAATTTTTTAATTTTAGTTGTTGTTTCAAAAACAACCTTGACATCAAATATTTTCTTTAATTTAAGATTTTTTTATTGCACTTTTAAAAAGAAACTAACTTTAAGTGTTGGGGTGGGAGATTGATAGACACTTCTTTGCCCAAACTGCATTGACCCAAGTTTCTCTATTTCTTGTGTAAGCAATTAAACAAAATTTGTGTTTAAATATTAAATATAAGTTTAAAAATGTTATTACCAGGGAAACCGCAAATATGCAATTGCATGTTTTTTTCTGGATGTTGAGTAAAGTCATCGATAAAATATTTATCCATTTCAGAACACATAAAACATTTTGACATCGATTTGTAAGTGCATATTCTTGCCTTGATAGCATATTTTTGTATTTAGCGATTTTAAGCGCATATTTATAGCATATTTTGTTACTTTTAGAGCATGTTTAAACCTTTTAGAGCATATTTTGAAATTTTGAGGATAATTTTCAAATTTGATTTTATAAAAAAAAAATAACAACCAAAAAAAATTTTTTTAATAAATGCAAATAATAATTTTAATAATTTCTGAATTAATAATTATATCCAGAATTAGATGGGTAAGTAAATTAAAGATAAATAATGTTTTTATGTAATATAATAAAAAATGGGAATCAAATTTTGACACAGTTTTGCTTTATTTTATAACATTAAAATACATATTAATATTAAATGAAAAACATAATTTTTGTTAAAAATTTACAAAAAGTTTTTCGTTTTTTTTTTAGAACATATTTGTGGTTTCCCTGTTTATTACCATAGAATATTAAATTTAATTATCTAATAATTGTATTTCCTAAGTTATTCAATTGTAAAAAAATTGTTTTTTTTTTAAGAAAAATTGATGACCTTTAAAAAAGATAATTTTAGTGTCATCGTAAAATTTATATTCGCATTATTTTGTAGGGCAAAATACATAGCATGGTTGAGGTAAGTTTGAAAGTACTCCACACAATGGAGTAAATCGTACCAATAAACTAAAAAAATGAGGGAGAAAATATTCGCCCATTCCTCAAGATCTAAATTCGTTCAAATCAGTTTCCATCTTTCTAATTTGCAATCGATTTTCCCTAACAATATTAATTGGAAGGCAGATTCTGGGCACCTCAGTAAATACAAAACGGCTTAAACGCTTTCCATTTCTCACATGCAAAAACGTACAAAAAATCTGTAAAATATCTTACAATTAAATAACTATCCATATTATCATGTAATTACTGTATTGTTATTTTTTATTCGTTTTATAAAATTAATAAGAATAATATTGCTCTAGTAGTTATGTATTAGAGTTTTTTCTTTAATTTCATAATATGAACAATTTACTCGTTTATAGTTTTTTGTTTGTTTTATGAGATTTTATATCGTCATCATTGAATATGATTGATTACCTTTTGTTTATGTTTTGTTAGCTCTTTTCGTTGTTTTTTATTTTATTTTTTATTTCATCAGATACGCATTTTAATATTGGGCGTTTAATTATGATTGCGACTGCAATATTGTTATAATTGTAATTGGTTTTATTAGTGGCAAACATGAATTTTGTATCTTATGGTTATAGTACTAGTAATCTAATTACTTGTCTGACATAATATTTCTTAATATAAAATTTATTCGAGACTATGTAATTTTAAAGTTTTAGATTTAAAGAACGTGAGAATATAAACACACAATAAAATGTTTATTAAAAAAAATTATCTAAGATATTTAAGATTTATAAAGCGGAAGTGCTAGATAATTTTAATTTTGCTATCATCAGCTTTATGAAACCTATTTAACTATAAATTCATTTATTTTATGAAACTCGCATCAACAATTTTTCCTCTCTCTTTTCAAGTCATCTTTTTATTAAATTTTCTGACAAAAGATTCAAAGAAATTTACTTTTTGTACCGCTTTCCTTCCAGAGATGTTGGGATTTTCCCTTACGTAATAGAAAAAAACTGAAAGCAGATTATTGTTTAAAGGACAATTTTTTTGCCGACCAGTGTAATTTAGATCATAAATAGTATAAACATTCTGAATCCTTATATATATGTAAAGAATTCCAATTTCTGTCTATTCGTATTTCTGTTAAAACGATTTTTCTTAAGGTCTACGATAACTTAGGGATACGTATGATATATAGAGAATGTATCCCAGGATTAGATTAGGGATTCCCGGGAATTTTAAAAGCAATTAAATGAAATAAAACTGCGAGAGTTTAAAAAAAACGTATATGTTTTAGTAACTTTTTAAAGAAAATTAAACTAAAAATGTAACTGGCAATTATATCTTAATGGCAATTTCATTAGTAAGTTTTTATGTAGAATTCATTAGATGATTTATATGGAATGACTCTATGGTATGAATGACTCTATGGCATAAATGACTCTATAAATGGCATGAATTCAATTAAACATCTTAGTTAGAAATGTTTATACTTTTCCACTTGTGGATTGAAAAAATCTTGTAGATATTTTAAATATACATTATAAATTAGTCAGTAGTATGAACAAAATGTGGAATTTTAATCATAAAAATTTGACAAAATATTAAGAAATTTAAGAGAAAACATAAGTAATGAGTCCGACAAGTTATTAATTATTTATATCAAATTTTCAATAAAATGTAATTTTTTTTTTTTTTTTGATAACCGTCGACTCAAGGTAGGAAATTGAAATTTGGCCAAGATATTATGTAGGAAAAGTCTGCATTCAAAATTTTAAATAGGTACGTTTGATTTTACAATAACGTTTTGATATTTTCATACAATGTTGGACCACCCAGTAGAAGCTACAAACAATTTAATACCGTTTAAACTCACTTTTGAATCACCCAGAAGATTTTCGAAAAAGGCGATCATTAGCCACTACTATTAAAATTATTAAATTTAATTTCTGATATATATATATATATATATATATATATATATATATATATATATATATATATGTATATATATTTCAAATACGACATTGTTTTAGGATACATATCTCTTAAATAAGAATAACAATACTGCTTAATATTGTGTCGATAACCACCAAACTCTTTCACAACATATACTATGTCAGCATTCATTGTCTGATAATGCGAAAATTAATATCTTATTTGTTATTTATTAATTAAAAATTATAGTTTTTTTCCGGTTCCCGGGAATTTTGCTTTTGGAAACTTTCCTAGCAAAATACCCATTTTTCGAACTGCAAATATAATATACGATCACACATTGGTTATGGACTAAACATGTAACAGTATTCAAAAACAAAAAGTTCGAATTTAAAAAAAGTTCAAATTATCAGAATAAAGTAGAAAAAAATAATTTTTTTTTTTTTTTTTTTAAATATAACTACAAAAAAATAAAAATATATCTACTGATTTTTAAAAAAGTACCAATAAAAAATATTTTAAAAACAATTTAGAACATAAGTGCCAATTTTCAAATTTAAATTTTTGTTAATTATTTGCAATTAGAAGATAAATATATTACAATATGTAGTTCAATTATTAGGTTTCTAAACATTAAAAACTAATACATAATTAAGATAAATGTTTTTTGGCAGAAAGTTGAAATTCGATGTTTGGTAGGAAATTTTGTATTTTATATATGTACATGAAAAAGTGTTTCTGTTACACCCCTGAAAATTATGCATTTTTAAGATGTTTCCCAAAATATTTCGGCTCTACTAATGACCGCTCGTGAGCTGGACCGTTTTTTAAAAAAAGTATTTTCTTTTAGTTATTTAAACATTTTTGTCTTCTCTTCCAAAACAATGCATACAGAATGTAGTATCATTGAAAGATGCATATAAAACATATCCAAGAGTGACCACAAAATATCCTATTATTACTTGATTTTAGATATTAGTAGATGGTGTCTGTTATTTCAATATTCTTACAATTTCGCAGTTTATCAGACAGTCAATCTGATTTAAAATTTTACATAAATATAAATAGCCAATATCGGTATTAAAATTCTTCTTTTTGTTTTAATTAAATTATAAGGTTTTCAAAAAGCTAGAAGAAATTTTTTTTAAATAATCCAGGAACGGTCATAAATACCATACCAAGGTTTTAGGGGGATAACAAAAAAAAAAAAAAAAAAAAAAAAAAAAACGATTTTGATAAACAAATTTGAATTTATCACAAATTATACAAACTTTTTTGATTTCAGATTTATACCGTTTTCGCTGCTTTTAAAAAAAGAAATGAATTTAGTATACGAAATTTCGTTTTAAATAAATTTGAAGTAAAATTTTACCGAATTATGTTGAATTATAATTTTCCATAAAAAATAGTTATAAAATACCGCATTAATAGTAAGTACTTCCGCTAAGCAATTTAAATATATTTTATGAAATATTTCCCATTTTTGTTTGTAGTTTATTAGAAATTTTGAAAACGGATATTGATATTATAAATACCTATTTGAGTATTTATTTAAACTCAACAAGTTTGGAAGATTTTGCTTTTAGTAAAGTATTAAAGCACAAAATAAAAATCCAAAAAATCACTTCCCAACTTGAAAAAAGTAATTAAAGTCTTGTTTTTAACATGACGTTAACGTTTGTTAATTATTATTAAATTATTATGAAATTAGTGAAACCACCAGCTAGCTATTCACATATGATTGAAATGAAATGTGATCTGTAATATTAATGATCATTATACAAAACACTATGATAACGAAAAAAAAAAACAGTAGCATTAATGATTAATTTAGTTTGTATTTTATTAAAAAATTTTGTTAAAAAAAAGATATCTTTAAATAATTTATGAAAACAAAAACAATAAAAACACTTTAATACCATTTCTTTTGGTTTCTTTAAAATGATTTTATTTTATTAGTCTAACTTAACTAAATTATGTTGCCTTTAATTTCTCCTTCACTTCACGTTGCTTCTTCAAAAGTTTAACCATCATGGAGAACGATGTTATTACAGGCACCATTATGGGTAAAAATAATGGTATGTAAATGGCATATTTCTGTTCATCAGGGAAATATAATTGGGCTAATAAGCTGGCATCAAAGAACGCCTGTTCTGAGGCTAAGAATGCTTTTTGTGCCAATTCAGAGGCTTTGATTAGTTCATTATTTGCTAGAGCTGCTTTCGCTTTGATTGCTAATTCGTAAGCCAAATTAATAGCTTTTCCAACATCATCATTAATAACAATATAGCTGATATTGTCTAGAATTGATTAAATAATTTATTTAAAATTTAATTACCTTAGTAAACAATATTATATAGTTACCTAAAAGTTTTATAAGACTTTGTAAAGTATTTGTAGTGGTTGTTATGTGTGTTATGGCACTTCGTCTCAAATATGCTTCATATTCCCAGCGACGTGGTGCCAATTGTTCAACAGCTATAGTTTTAACACCTTCAGTTGTAACCTAAAAAAATAATGTTTTATTTGAAGAGATGATCAAACATTATAGCTTTTTTTGACTTAAACATAATTTATGCTTTCTTTCAAATATTTCATACTTTTGTGAATGCTCCACTAAATAATTTTTTTATTTTTATAAAAATTTTGAATTAAAAGCTATTGAGTTTCTTACCTCCACACTTATATCCAACAGTTTTTGCAATTGATACAACATTATTTGCATAACATCATTTGTTTGTACAAAAAATGATACCTTTTCATGAGGTTTATCATTGTATTCCTTACACGTTTCCAAAGAAGGATTGGCAATTATTATACCACCCCATTTAGGGGATATGAAAGCATTAATATTATCCAAATTAGCTTTTTCATTTTGTTTATTGTAAATATAAACAGGAGCAATATCACAGGGCGTTACGTAGACTACCAGATTAATAGGAGTTTTATTTGTAATACTAGCACCTAAATTCTTTTCAATAGCTGTTATAATGTGTGGCAGAGAGGATTCCGATAAAGCATAATGACGTGATAAAGGAGAATTGTCACGTATTTGTCTAAGATCGGCTTCAAAAGCTAACTGATATTTCCATTGAGTTTTTAAAGTGTAATTGGAAATGTGAGAAACTTGATCCAAGTACGGTTTCAAATAGGCTGAAATGAATAAAAAATATCTTCTAATACTTGTAATAAAATTTAAAATAAATTTATTTAAGCTTACTTTCCACGGCCATTTGTACATGCCATTTGGCATTCATGATATCGGGTCTGGGATTTAGAACGGATACAATAACATCATATTCTGCCTGAGGAGCTTCGGTTTTTAAAGCATCTCTTTGATCTTTGGCTAAAATTTGCTTAACGCGATGAGTTTGTAAGATATAGGAATTTAATACTTGTTTAATTCTATCGGAACCTAGAAAATATAAAACAAAATATGAAAGAAAATAGTTTAAATATCGGATTTAAAGATAGTAAACTGGAAAAAATAAATCTATATTTCATTTATATAAAATTCTAGGAGTCACATAAAACCACCTGTCTACTACTGGATATATCAAAGGTAAGGATCTTAAAAATCAATAATGCGATTGATTGGTTTTCTTTAAAGTTTTTAAAGTTAGAACTTTCACAACTATTAGAGCATTCGATCTCAAATCCTTTTTCTAAAACATTAATTTCAAATACTCACTTGTATCACTACGTGTCAATGCCGTTCTTTCATTTGTTATCAATATTTCTTCTTGCAATTTGGGCCATTCTATAAATACAAAATCACCTTCATTTATTTGATGTTCTTTCAAAATTAAATTCTCCAAACCGGCTGGTGTTTTAACCGTTGAAGCCTTTTCAAAATAGGGAATTTGTTTGAAATCTAAAAGCCATATATCTGTAATTAAAAATAAATTTAAAAAAGTTATATTTCACACCAAATAACACAGGACTTCACCTTCATTTGCATAACCCTCATTTAATTCTTTAATGAGTAGAGAAGATCTTTCAGTTTTAAATGTAAATATGGCAATTTTTATTTTAGTTTTTAAGGGCTCATTGTTCATATTCATTATATCCGATGATGGTAAACGTACTCTGTTAAAATTTTTTTAATCAAATAGATTTTTCTTTAACATGTTATAAAATAATATATTATAATACCTGTACACTTCAGTAGTTTTCCACCACATTGGTACACCAATTATAATGACCACTGTCATAAATGCTATAGTAGCATATAAACGATATTTATCTGAAAATAATTAAATATTAAATAAAAATAATTAGATGTTTTTTATTTATTTTTAGGTAAGTGGCTCCAGTTCTTTATCCTATGGTTTTTCCAGTAAGTAATTATTAATAGTTAAATTAAAATATCATAGACAAATCAGTCTTAAAAAGATTTTATTACGGTATGGGATATATGGGTTCTTTAGTCAAGACTCTCTCATCTTTCTTCCATCTTTATATCCGATTGATATGTAAAGTTCTATTATTTGGAAGATTTTTCTAGTTAACATTTCTTATATCCAGTTCCTTATAATGGCAGAACATGCTTCATATGATGTATTATGTCAATAATTATACAAAGGGCTATTTGCTTATCTCGAAAAGCTTTCACTTCGTGGTTTTAAGTGATAAATAGCAGTTGCCGAAGACTTACCAAGCTGTTATGTTAAACTAAAATCGGTGTATTGGATCATAGAAAGATATGTGCCCAAAAGTTTTTTCATTGTTTTTAGGAAAAATGTGTTTAGATTAATAGGTAAGATTATGGCAACTATTTCTCACCAGTTTTTGGTATAAGTTCCTCTTTAATCCCATGCCAGCTTTCTAACACATGAAAATCTTGGTGACTTTATCTAAAGGTCCCTCAAATTTGGGAAAGAATCTGGAAGAATGTTTCAATTTTGTACCAAATCATCTGTTTCGAAGTGAATAAGTCATTCGCAAGAACCAAGTTTTGTACGGGAGAATGAAAATTTCCGAGGAAATGAAATGTTTGCATTTTATGCTCAATAAGGGTGAATATTATATCATTTAAGGTAATATCTGCTGCTTTTTATAATATCCAATTAGTAATCTAAAATAATACATACACATTTATTATGAGTCATACTAATTTCATTCTTTATTCAAAAAGCATTGCATTTTACAATAATTATGTTTTCAAAATTTTCTGCTTAGGAAATATATTTTAATGCCAAAAAAATAACTATAGAAAACTAAATCTTAATTAAAAAGTAATAACGATTTAAAAACTCATTCAATGTGATACGTTCAATTTATGAAACATTATGTATGCGATAATAAAAAAAACTCCTCCTTGAGAAGAAACCAAATATTTGTATATATAATTATTCCTTGTAACTGCAAGAAATAACAAAAACTGGTCCCTTTTCTAATGGGGTATTGCGGGAAACATATTTTGTAAATTTAGTTGTACCCTCACAACGATAGACGATATTGAGAGCATTATCCACCGGCGTAATAGTCAGCAATACAGATTCATCATCATCGTCAAAGCCCTCTCCCTCCAGTGAATCGGTATCACTTTGACTAGATTGTTTCTGAGAGGGATGAGCTTGATCGGTGTCAGGTGATAAATAAGTTATGACAGCTGCACCTTCAGAAGCATTCAAATAGTAGATTAAATCTAGTGTATTATCCTCACATATGGCACCATCTCCTAAAACGGTGTAGTCACCATGTGACCATCTTTGTACTTCTAAACTAAAAGTGGGATTAGAGCAGTTTGGACCCGATAGATCTAAATCGGTAAAGTCTCGTAGCAAGGAAAATATTTGTTTGTTAGAAAACGTTTGTATAAGTTTCTCTATAGTATTAGATACGGTGTTTAAATCTAAAACTTCATAATTTTGTGCATTGGCTGGACCTTGGCGGGACCATTTTAGAGAGTCGTCATTTAAAAGCTGTTTTAAAGCTTCTT
Source organism: Protocalliphora azurea (assembly GCA_932274085.1). Classification (NCBI taxonomy): domain Eukaryota; kingdom Metazoa; phylum Arthropoda; class Insecta; order Diptera; family Calliphoridae; genus Protocalliphora; species Protocalliphora azurea. The sequence goes on along the minus strand of OW026519.1, from coordinate 141,451,553 downwards.
CAAATATTTCACGGCGGAAAAATTCATATAAACATATTTCTGAATTATCTTCTATACGTTTTTGAATACTGCGTTTTGTGGTGGGCTTAAGATATACTTCATTTAGCAAAAGATCTATGGATTCGGAGGTGGGTTCTAAGGGTGGTTTGAATTGTAGTTTGTTAAAGGGCCTCAGAGCATCTGCTATGAGGTCATCATTAGAAGCTCCATGGAACCACCCATTTATGGTTAAACGGGGGTAATCGAACGTAGTTACTTCTCCCACTTGATGGAACGACTTGGAGCCCACTTTAAAAAAAGCAAATTGATTATTTTTCGGCGAAATTTTTCTTTTCACGGGAAATTGAGGCAGAGATTTTTCATCGCTGGAAAATATTTCTAAAAAACCTCCTTGCTCGTCAGACCATACTTCGTTATTTTCCCACGGTGAAAGGTAATAAATGAAAGCAATTTGGCGATCTTTTAGCAAATCATCATGCACCAACAGGTAATCACCACAGGTGTACATTGAACAAGAGGCAGATACATAATCCAATTTCAAATTTGTAACCTTTTCTAGCCAAGGTCTTACTGAACGCCTTAACATCTGCAAAAAATTTGCCAAAAATTTACATTCAATCATATTCGATAGATCGGTACTTTGATAGAATTCATATAAATCCATTTGTTTGCGTGACCAATGAACCTTTTCAACCATCTCTTTTACCAACAACTTGCAACTTTCTTTGTTCTCCAATAACTCGGGCAAAAGACAAATTTGAAAGGGATCTTTATAGAGTTCTGCGTTTGTAGTGGCATCTTTGTAATCTTCTTTAGACTCTTTAAACCACTGTTGCTGTAAGTTTTTTGCGAATTCATCTAGAGAATAGGGTTTACTTAAAGTCAAGTCTATCGATTGAGGTTCTTGTGTGTTTTGTAGTTTCACAATTTTAGTTTTTGGTTCATCTTCATCGGTGTCTTTGTGGGTGGTGCTGTTCAGGTGGCCGTTTGTGTTGACAATGTCTGAAAAATATAAATAATGAATTTTTTATTTATTAAAGGATAATTATTTAAATGCATACCTTATTTTATAACAAAAACACATTAAAAAGGAGTAGCTTTGCAATTTCATTTTTCTTCTTGATTTATGCACACAAACTTATGAAGAAATTATTGTTGTTATCAAAAAAATTAACACCAATATTTATTTTAATTTTCTATTGATTGTTTCGTCTTTTCAAGGCACTTTTACTATGATTTCACTTTAGAGGAAGCACTTTTTTCTCACTTTGGAGCACCCCTTTTTTTCTTTAATCTTATCACGTTCATTCGGAAATTGTATCATGCTAGAGATTGTTATCTTAAACTTACCTTCTTTTGCATCTTCTTTACTGAGTTCTTGTTTTTCGTCACTTTTTGGTGAATTCATTTTTTATTTATTCTTCTATTTACTTTTTCACAATTATTTAGTTTTTAAACTATTTTTATATTAGTTTTTTCGTCCATTGACTAAAAATACAGTGTTTTTCTATTTCTTTATATTTGCATAAAAAAAAGCCGAAATGTCAATTTTTGAAAAGTGCTGCCAAGTGCTTTTGATAGTTGGTAGCACATTGTTGTATTTTGTATTTAAATTTGTATGAGCGTTATTTTACTCACACGAGGTAAGTTCAGAAATTATGTAATAGCGCGCTATTTTGTTTTTAGAAGTAAATATTACCATGATATAACCCTAGTCTACACGTGGACTTTTTTGTGTCGGCAATTGTCAAATTCTATCTTTCTTTAGTTTTTTTATTTATTTATTTATTGAGTATAGTAATACAAAGCCTTCAAGGCCAAAATATAAATATGTATTACACAGTAATAATCCTGAGTCTTAGATATAGATAATATAAAACTTAAAAATGATATAACAAAAAAGTGTTTAATTATATTCAAAAAAACATATTTGGCTCCCCAGCCACAAAAATTCAAATTATATGTATTATTAGTAACCAAAAAAACAAGAACAATATATGTCCTGCAACAGTAATAAAATATATAAAGCGCTATAATCAAATGCTTTCAGCTAAGTACGCAATAAGTTTAAAACGGAACAAATTATTGGACTGAGAAAAAATTGCAACAGCGAGCAACCCCATCAACAAACGATCTTTCAAAGCTTAGTTTGAAAATTCTCGGGATAGAAATTTGTGAATTTCTAGAAGCGTAAAAGAATAAATTTATTACACAATTGAGATGGAAAATCATTTCTAATTATATTATAAAACATGACCAAACTACGATATTTTATAAAGTTGTTGAAAGAACATCCAAGAAACTTATAAACATCACCGAAATGTGATGATTAAGAGCGCATGCGCTATTCTTCGTCTAACACGAAAAGGTAGATACATATTTGTTGAGTATATTCTTCTTAATGCCCCCAAACTTTCCCAAATACGGAAACAATATGACACCCAAAAGAAAGATAACTATCAATAATCACCCCTAAGCAATTGCTATTGACAAGTTTTGCGATTCAGTAACTTTTAACGATTCAACAATCGCAAAATTTGTCAATAGCAATTGTTGTTTGCAGTAACGATTGTGTGATTCACTAAGTACTTTTAAACGATTGTATATAACTATTCTTTCGTGTGACAGCTCTCCACAAGGAAATGCCGAAATAAAAGTAAGGTTCAAAACCAAATAAAAAAAGAAAAACAAATAAATTTGAAAGAAATCAAAGTTTGTTTAACAATTTTAAGACCGTGATTGATTAAATTATGTATTTGATATTAAGATGTGTTTCTGTTAATGGTTTTCTTCAAAATGACCACTACTCCTAAAAAAAGATTCGGAAACGTAGAAGCACCATCTATAAAGTGGAAGCACACGGAAAAGTAGAAGCACCATCTATAACGTGGAAGCACACGGAAAAGTAGAAGCACCATCTATAACGTGGAAGCACATACTACAACCACAAAACAGCGACTGAATCATTGGGTTGACTTTTTGGCTAATTTTTGTCAATATATTAACAACACAAAAATTTTTGTCTTTAAATTGACGCAAACAAATATCGTTAAAAGTGTTAGAGAATAACTAAATCGACAATTTTGTTGTTTACTAATTTTAACAATTCGATTATCGTTAAAATAAGTTACTGAATCGCACTACAGAAAATTTTATAATAGACTGATCACTTACTAAAAAATAGTCAAGTAAAGACGTAGAGTCATTAGCTATATCATTTGTTTTAAGAAGACAAATAAAAAATAAAAAAAAAGTCGGTAAAAAATGCAATTTGAAATTTAAATTTTTCATGTACGTGTTCACCTTTAACATAAAGTTGGAAATAAAAATTTGTTCCCGTTATTCTGCCGACATAGGACATAAAAATCTCTTCGTGTAGACGTAGAGTAATAAGAGGAGGTAGAATCATTTGTGAGAGTTGTAATTTTTAATTCTTGTTAAGTCAAAAAAATAAAATATGAAAAACTAAAAATTACTAATGATATAATATATATATATATATATATATATATATATATATATATATATATATATATATATATATATATATATATATATATATAATTTGGAACAAATTAGTTTGAAGTAAAGAGAAATTTATATTATGATTAAAATAACAGACAAGGACTTTTTAAATAAAATTGTTTATATAAATATGTATTTATTATTATTTTATTAATGTTATTTGGTACATTGATTGCAATAAAGGCACTAAATATTAATAACATTGTTTAAATGTGATAATTAAAAAAAATACAATAACAATACAATTGAAGGATATACAGTTCCACCTTATTATGTCTCCATCATATAGTTTAAGGGATTTTTTAATGCCCTTACCATAGAAAACAACTTGTCCAACTTGTTCTAAAAAAACCTAACTCAGCTGTCAAAAAAAAAAAAAAAAAAAACGAACTCGTTGTATGTGTTAGCATAATTTTCTTCAGAACTATCTTAATTTATACTTGCGAATAGAGTATTTTTTTGCTGAGCGAATTAAAAGAGTTGGACTTCTAGTTATTTTCTATGTCCTTTACTATGTGCAAACTATTTGTGACATTTTATTGACATATATTTTTTTTGAGACTGTAGATAATAACTGTAGATTCCTCAAATAAATGGCATCAAGACTAGTATTAAATAAATGTTATAATAAATATGGGAATTATAGGGTTACAATAAATATCATAATAATATTAGGTAAATTTTCTTGACATTATTACTTTTTAATAGGTAAATTGTTGTGTATTAAATTACCTCGAATCTAAACTTATAATTCATCGCTTTGTTGCTATATTCTACTATTTTTACTATTTTTAATAAATATTGAAAAATAGCTAAATTAGCAGACAATCGAAAAGCTATTAGCTGTAATAAAAATCTTTAGTATTTGATATTAGTATGTAGTTTAGACATTGTCAACAATATCAATATAGCTTAAACGTCTAGCTTTGATTGAATCTTGCGCTGCCGTGGTCTCCGATGCTTGCAATGAATCCCCTTGTCCAATCAAAGCCAGTTGATAAGCCACTTCAAATGCTTGACCCAATGTTAAAATAATTTCTGTGGCTAAATTCTGAAAGATAATTAGAAATTAAATTATTCGTTTAAGAGTTTTAGATTATATTATAAATATTTTACCAAATCGTCCACCATAAAGACATGGCAATAGTGTATGTCATTCTCCCGTGTTATATATGCAAAATAACGTAAATCATCTGTGTCCTGGCTAACGCAGTTAATATTTTCAATATCATGGACACATATTGTACTCTAAAAAAACAAAAAAAAAAAAAAAAAATATTTAAAATTTTCTAAATTAGTTTTTACAGTATTACCTTATTTTCAGTTTCTATAAATCGTACACCAGCATGCGACATAGCTATGCCCACTTCCAAACGGGTCTGTTGATTTGTTGCTTTCAGTATACGAGTCGAACTATTGATATCTTTAATTAAACCATTTTCTTCATTATCTTCTTGTGGAGCTGGGGTTTCTTCTCTTTTCAATTTTTGTATGGATTTTCTGGTCGATGCTGTACCATGCAATTCTCTAATGACTGTAGAACCCAAATACTGTAAATATAATACACCTTGATTTTAAAAACATGTGATTAAGAAAATAAAAGAAGTTTAAAAATAATAATTTTGTTGCAGTCTATGGTTCTAGTCATTTGTTTTAAATCAGGGGTTTTCACAAGCATCAGCTTCACGAACCCCTTGAGACATTACAACTCGAGAGCGACCCAATACAGTTTTTGTGTAATAATTTAATACCAAGTCAAAATTTTAAATATTTATGATTTTTAATTTTAAGTTTGAAATCTAACTAAATGAGGCTCATTTGAGAAATAGCATTAAATAAACAATGATTTCTTATTTTAATATCAATTTAAATACCAAATTATTTTAAAATCTAAAAATAAATGCATTAATTTGTATGCAAAAGGAAAAATATTTAAAAAGTGGAGTTTTCTCATTTTAATAATATTTTTTACAAATCATTCTTAAACCTAAAAATAAATTAATTTTAAAAAGAAAATATTTAAAAAATGTTGCTTGATATCTCATATTATTCATAAATCAATTTTAAACCTAAAGACAAAACTAAATTTTGGAAAATAGTAACGTTAAACTTATTGATGACATGTTAAAAATATTAAAAAATTTAAGATTCGGTGTAATTTTTAAAATACTATAAATTACTAGTTTTTAATGACATTACTCATAAATATATATAAACTATAGCTTTCTAAATATGTACACATTTGTTTACATTATAATAACTTTTGCTGAAATATTGTAAAAAATATTTGCAATTTCCTTTTTCTCTCAATTTTTTTTCACCTTATGTATGAAACCCTATTTTTCGTAAATTTATCTGGAAATACTTAGTGAGTAGTACAAAATAATTGATTAATATACAATATTTTTAACTTATACTCCAATTCTGTATGCCGATTTTAGTCGTATTCTGACTGAAATGCTATTGAGTTTTGATTTTCTTATTCTCTATGTAACTTGCGACTGTTTGGGTTTCTGTCTATGATAATGAGAATTTATTACGTTAGTTCACTCAAAATTTGTTATTGTAGAAGTCGATATTAGCCGATTGAAATTCCAAAACAGTCATTTGGTATTTTCCTACCGTTTTGGTCATAACAAAAAATGTGTAATTTTTAATGATTTAGCTAATAATATGTTAATTATTATTATTATTCTATGGTAGAAACTATTATAAAAACAGTGTAGAGGTGTTACGTTGCAGAAAAACACTGTGTGGGAGGCAAATTAAAAAAAAGGCTAATTCCTAAAAATTCAAAAAAGGATAATTTCAGCTAATGCTGAAATAATTTTAAGATGACCATTATATATATATGAGAATCAAAGTGATTTTTAGGAATGATCTAAATGTCACTGTAAAGTGTAATATTTATCAACTATTTCTCCTAAGTCGTAAAAGTGTTTGTAGTTCTAAAATAAAGCACATAATTAACCATTTTCCATGTGCCGGCCAATTTTGATAGTAAAAAAACACCCAAAGAAACATTTTAAACTTTTGAAACCTTTTCCTTCCTATCCTTGGAAGACATTACATACATAAAGCATAATAAAAAAAAAATACACATTTCAATATGCATATATTCTACCAAATAAATAACTACAACAAATTTACATGGTAATTTGACCAAACTTATAGTTTTTATTATCAAATAATTTATATAATTTGCATTCATTAAATGTGTAAAAAACATTATTTCACAAAACTGGAGAGCCTTTCATTCCAGGCAACATCGCTTCTTTTAACCAAAGATTAACGATTATCTGTGCAAACATGTCCAGAATAAATAATAATATAAGAAATAATGTTTTTTATTTTATTTAGTCTTTCTTTTGAAATGTAACTTTTTTATAGACAGTATTTTTATATTCAAAAAAGTAAAATTGTAGAAAAAAAACATAGAGTAACTTTTTTTTCGATTCACATTGTTTTTAATATTGGCAATATCCTATTAGAAAGACAAAAAGACAAAAAAAAAAAAAAAATGTTTCGACATAGAGAATATCATTTGTAACTGGTTTCCGTCTACAGACGGAACGTAAAATCGAAATAGAGAATACGGGTATTATTCATGCGAAATATTTATTCAAACAAAATAAAAACATAATAATAAAATTGTTTTAAAATCAATATTCTTTTAAATGCCTAAGTTATTTATTTAGAGAAAAATCTAAGTCTTTGCATACTGTAAATTTAAAATAAAATTACAAAAAATACGGCTGAACAAATTTGAGTAAAAATGAAAATCGCAGGTATATTTAACAATATTTAACCAAAAGTCTGTGTGATGTAAAAATATGTATATATTTTTAGAAAACTTGATTTTTCTTATCCAAAATCGTTAAAAAAAAATCGTTCATTTCTTTAGATTTTGATGGTGTATCGAAAAATATAGAAATTACAAAATTATCTACTCAGCTAAACCTACAGACCGCACTAGTTCATTTGAAAGGTATATCCAACTTTTTTCATTTTGCCACACAGTGTAATTATTAAAGATTTCTTATATACTTACAAATACATTATAAATAACATAGCCATAGATTAAAGTGTTGGCTGAGTGGCACCAGTTGGGATTTGAATTTTGTTTCTGGGTACTGGCACCCAGCAACAATTCGGCAGGTTTTCGTATTGTCAATGTTTTTTTGCGTAATGTGTTCGTTAATGCATTCTCGTCACTAAGATCTTCCAATTTGGCATCTTTTGCAGCCACTTCATTACCTATACTCTCAAATATTGTATTGATTTCTTCCCATGCTTTGGAGGCATCAAATTCAAATTCATCTTCCGATGTAGGTGTTTTAATGGTACCATTACATTTAGTAGCTATATGCTTAACCGATCTTACCAAGCTTGGCGATCTTAAGCCACTAGGTATATCTTCAATTGCTGGAGAGTTTCGTAAATCTAACGATGACGATGTATTGGCCAGATTTAAAGAAGATCCTTTAAATAAACCGGCAAATGGTACATCACCAACAAATTCTTCTACACATTCTGAGACACGGGAACTGCTTAAGGAATCTAATTGTTCATCTTGAGGTTCGGTTTGATCTTCCCATATGAACGACTTAAGACCGTCATAAAACTGGAAGTTTTGCTGTTGCAAAAGTAATGATTTCCGTTTCAAAACTCTCTCGGCAGGCTTAACAAATTCGAATATAGTGGATTCAGCTTCAGAAGCTGAAGGTGGTGGACAGTCTGGTGTGGGGGAATGTTCCTTTCCATTACTATTACGATTGTTGTTATTACTATCGGAACTAGCCGATCTTAAAGAAATCGTGCTATAGTAAATATTAGTTTATTACATTTATATACATATGTAATTAAATTGAATTATATGAAATTTTTAAGTTTAAGTGCTTGTGAATATGAAACTTACTCATTATCATGACATTCATGCTTCTTATTGTGTGCATTAATTATGTTAATATTTGCATAGTCACCATATTCCAGACATTTTCTAGGACTAGCTAAAGGCTGAGGCGTTGCTACCGGTGAACGTGGTGTTCGCGGTGTAGAACATGAGCTTGAATTTGGCATTGTCATTTCCACATATTCGTCAACACAACGATATAAAGTAGGCTTGAGAGGGGTCTGTTCTTTTACTATTTTATATTAGAATTGAATGAATTCTTACGTTTCAGGCCTTAAAAAATTATTATTTTTTTTGGAAATATATACATACATTCATTGATGGTGGAAAACTTGGGAAATTGTTTGTCAATACCGTCTAAACGTCTGTGTAGCAAATGCGACTTATATACTGATTTATATTCGAGTGGTTGTTCTTGTTTTGTGCTTAAATCATTATCCGATTTTGTCCATTTTATGGGCTCCATAGGCGTATAACGTTCGGTCAAATTGTTATAACGGTCCAAAGAACTTTTTTTTGAAAAATATTGATAATTAATTTTTATTTTAAAATATGGACCAATTTAAGCTTTTACAAAACAATTACACACATTAGTAGCATACTTTATTGAAGGATTTCCTTTTTTTTTAAATGTATAAAGGACAGAATTAGAATGACTGTAAAATGTAATTGCAGATAAATTTAGTTACAGTTAAGTAAATAAAAGTGTTTGTGTAGATTATTCATATAATGATCATAACTATTGAAGCAAATTTATTAACAAACAAACGTTTTTATTGGCTACACATTTTCTGGTAATTTTTGTTGAAAGCTAAATATTTGTATATATACATACATATATATATATATATATATATAACCTACTTCAAATTATCACTTGAATGATTTGAGTTAACAATATAGTTTTTTATTATAAATTTTGGACCTGCAATTAGAATAATACTTATATCCGAATATTCATATTTTTACAATTTGAAAGTTTGGACCGTGGGTTACCTAGAATTTTTGAAAATAGAATTTATATTTCTAAAAAGTCTTTTGTGTAAATAATAGGACCATAGAATATTAGGAATATAACGGTTATAACGAATCATGGCTATAGCGAACGATTTTCTTCGGTCCCGCTGATATTATCCACATTTTTCATACAAATAACTACTATTATAACGAAAACTGTTATAGCGAAGCTAACAGAAATAACTTTTATTTATTTCAAATAGAAATAATTTTCATTAATTTCAATTTTAATAATTGGACAAATGAAAGAGGAATTTTATATTTGTATTTGTTGAAATTTTTAACATAACGAATACACATTTAACGAAAGTAGATAAAAATAACACTGAAATTATAAAAGGATTAAAAACTAAATATTAGAAAATCGCTACTCCTAGAAGAGTAAAGATCTAAAAGCATGCCAATTTCAATCATCAATATTTAAAAATCATAAATACAGCCCGTTTTTTAAAGGAAGAAATACATTTTAATTACAAATATTAGTATCGTAATGAAATACTTGTATTTTGTTAACAAATACATTTTTTTGAATTTTACGGGTATAACGAACTAAATTTTTCAATTTCTTCGAGTTCGTTATAACCATGTTCGACTGTACCATTTTTCAGAATACTACTCACCAAAAAGATTTGAGTTTTTTGACTACTATTAATCTTTTAAAACATTGTACCAATCCAATAATTTTGTCTTTAAGGATATTGAAGTTATAAATTTACTACATATTTAGTACTCTTTTTAATGATGAAACCAAAACTTTCCAAAATATGAAGAAAATTAAGAATAAAAAACTACAAAAATTCAAATTAAAAATTTAAGCTGAAATAATTTAAAATTCTATGTTTAAACGAGACTTTATAAATTTCATACAGTAATTTTTTATATAGATGATTCTGATGATGTAATTGATATTTAAATTGACAATATTCGGGTCAATTATCAGCTTAAAATAAACATAAACACAAAATATAATATATATATAACAAATAAAATGCAAAATGTTTCTGGTGTTGTTATAGAAATAAATGTCTTGTATTTAAAATAAATAATACACGATTACATAAATAAAAATAGTATATATATAGTATGTATATAATATAAATAAATGTCAAGAATGATTGTTAGTATGTTTACAAAAATAATGAGACCACAATAAAATTGAATATTATTTTATGATTACACTGGTTAAACGTATCACAGTTTTAAATGAAATAAAAATGTGTTAAATAAAAAGATTATTTATGAATGACGCCCAAAATATTGATAAGAATGCATAACATTGATGCTGATGAAGGTTTTTTGTTTTGTGGGAAATATGAATGCAGGATGTAGAGTGCAGAAAAAACAAACAGACAATATTTACTAAATTTACGACTAGATAAAAATGCTTACTTTATTGTCAACGATCGCTGCTGTTGTTGTTCATAATCGGGAGTTTCAATTTTTTGAAGAGATATTGTTGTGTTATTGTCATTAACATCTTTTATTGGTCTGAAATGATTTTTATTTATCATGCAGCTGTTTCTTTGCCAAAAATCTGAAAAAATAAATTTATATTATTTTTACTAAACATTAATAAAAATTTCTAAAATTTACCATTAATGATGGCTAGAATTTCATAGGTAACATTCGTGGGATAATCTTTTAATATATCCAAAGCTGTCTTGCCATTACCATCCACAGCATAGAGATCTATGCCAGCACTTAGAAGCGTACACACTACATTTTTCTTGCCACATAATGCCGCTTCATGTAAAGCCGAACCGGCATGTGTTAAAATATTAACATCTACTCCAGCTGACAATAATGTTTTTACTACTTCATTGTGTCCATTACGGGCTGCTAAATGCAAACAAGATTGTGTAAAAATATGTTTGGTGGGTGTTATTTTATAGGGTGGTGAGCGGCCATTTTCCACAGACACTACTTCGTCGTACACACGATACGGTTCGATCAATTCGGGATGCTTACTTATAAGAGTTTGTACTACTTCTAAACGTCCAAACTGTGCTGCTAAGTCGAGAGGAGTTTGAAAACTATTATTGCGTATAGTAGGATCAGCACCACGAGCTAAAAGTGCTGATACAACTGAATTGTGACCATGCTGTGCGGCACAATGTAGAGCAGTTTCATTTTCTATGGTTTGAGCATCCAGATTACCAATGCCTCGAAACATTAGTAGTAAATTAACAATGTGTTCGTTGCCTGCCCATGCCGCCAAGTAGAGAGGTGTAGAGCCTCTGATATCAGGTATATCGTGGACAGCATGATGGGCGAGTAGAACTTTGACAATTTCATAGTGTCCATTTAGACAAGCATGATGTAGAGCAGTATAACCGTTAACATCCTGCCAATTGATGCTGGGACTTCGTCTGAAACTGAATGTGTAATGAAATTCTTTTTTTTATTAATTATTCCATAAAACTAGTATGGCGAAAGTTATTTATAAATTCATTCAATGCGAAAAACAACATGTTGATATCAGCTAATACATAGGGTCAATAGCACAAATATGTATTTTAAAAAACTTTGTACTTATTTTTAAAAATATTTGTAAAAGTGTTGGTCTTGTAGTTAACGGTATGTTTCTACATTAAGAAAACAAAGAAAATCGTGAGATATTCCAATTATGACAGCTTTTACTTCCACTTATATAAAAGAATAACTGAAATGTACATCGCAAAAGTATATGTACGAGGCATAAGAAACATTATTTTAATCGGAATTTTATTCATATCTGAGAACCTTGGGGATAATTGTGGGAAAAATGTCGGCAATTTCTAAAATCCCAATTGTTTTTACATTTTATGAACTCCTTACCTGAAAAAAGGTCAAGAATATAATTCATAATTTGTCGTGGCTAAATGTGGAATACCCACAGTGTTTTCAAATTATGGATGAAACCTTTAAGATTTCTGGACAAATTTGCATTTTTTACTACACTTTTATACAATTGTGTGACATAGTTTCCATGTTCCCATCAAACTCCTTCTAAATTTTGAAAATATACTCACATAATATACCTACAGTAAATATTTAGTGCTTATCAAGTTTTTGGTGTATACAATTTTGATACTTTAAATGACTCAAAAGGGCAAGGGCAAAAAGGAAATCTTTCGATGAATTTAAAAATCGAATAATATAATTGTATATTGAGCACTTCTCCCGAAAAGAAATTAGATATATTGTCCAAAAAAAGTAAATACACCATGCAAAACTGATAGAAAGACACATAGCCAGGGATACAACGTATATTAATTAACACCCAGCCAGCTTTAAGGGTATTTTTATAGTTTATTTTCATATGTTTTAAAAGAAGTTCGGCAGGCATTTCCAAGGTGTATTAAAAATTTATGTAAAATTATCCATAAATCATAAAATGTTTCATACATAATTTGAATACACTTCAGATATTCCACATTTAGCCATGACAAATTACGAATTTATAACACCATATTCTTGACCTTTTCAACATTTTATCAGGAAAGGAGTTTATAAAATGTAGAAACAATTCAGATGCTTTAAATTGCCAACATTTTTCTCAGAATTATTCGCTTTTTATCAGTACAAGACTGCTAGATATGAATGAAATTGCTAAAAAGTATCGAAAACCCTAAAATCTACAAATAAAAATAAATTAAAAATTTTATTTTTAATTTATTATTATCCAATAATAACTTCATAATTTAACATACTTTCTTTTAATTAATTTTAATTCGGATCCATTATATTATTTCACACCATATATATATCCGATTAAAACAATATCTCTCATGCCTCGTATATATATTTTTGCGATGTAAATTTCATTGGTTCCTTTATACGTGTGGTCATAAAAGCTAACATAATAGGGATATCTAAGAATTTTTTTAGTTTTCTTAATGTAGAAACATACCATTAAAGAATATTTTTGCAAATATTTTTAAAAATAAGTATAAAAATCTAAAACTTGAAAAATTCATACGGATCGTATACATATTAATGCGATAAAAAAACGAGAAAGATATAGTCGGTCAAGACCGGCTATATGATACCCTACACCATTGTGTACGAGCATAAAAATTCGGGAAGGGGACTTATATTACACTTGTGTCCAATTTTACTAAATGCAAAATAAAATATACAAATACAGAATAATGCATTGATACTAACACCTAGATGATTTTATACACTGTGTTTATATGGGAGCCGTGGTAAATTATGGACCGATTCTCTTAAAATTTGGCAATGTTGATTCTACTTACATAAAACTTATTTGTGCCGAATATTAACTTGATACTAACATTCGTATGGGATTTATGCACGTTAAAGTGATTTTCGAAAGAAGGGTATGGTCAATTGTAGACCGACCTTCATAAAATTTGGTGCAGAGATTGATACTTGTACATAACTTCTTTGCACCGAATTTCATTAAAATATTCTTGTTTTTAAGGTAATTTTGTGTGTTTAAACTCTATTCCGGGGGACATTTGCACGGGGGCTATGTGAAATAATGGACAGATCACAACCAATTTTAATAGGCTTCGTCCTTGTATCATAAAAGTTCCACGAGCAAAATTTCATTTAATTATCTTTAAAATTGCAACCTGTACTTTGTTGTCGTCATACTTGCTTCTGATGTTTGCGCGATTTATGCTACCATATCTTCTTAAAGAATCCGAGTTTTATTTTAATTCAATTTTAAACGGATTATATTTTCAATCAATTGATATATTAATCGAAAAAAAAAAACACATTTCAATTTAGGGTTTACGTTCATAATAATCTATTACTTTATCCTCCATTATATGATGTTTGAAAGACATAGTTCTCATTATTTTAGCGATACATTCATTTCTATATATTCTCAAATTTAAATAAAAATTAAAATAAAAAATAAATAAATACTGCTACTGTAACATGTTACATACTTTTGTTAAAGGTAACATAAAGTTCAAAAAGGTTAGTGAAAGGAATATTATATGACACAATTATTTGTTAAAACAAATTACACAACTTTCCTAAATATATATACATACATATTTTTGTAATGTGACAACGATTTTTCAGATTCTTTATAAAAAATAAATTAAAAAAAAAATCCTTTATACTTAAAAAGAAATATCCGGTGTTACGATTTTTCTGTATATCATGGTATGTATGCACATTAATACGATTTACTGTATATATGAGAAAAAAAAAAATAAATATATAAATAAAAACATAATTCGTTTGTCAAAAACTTAATTCAAAACAATATACTAAAATCTGTAAATCTGATTAGTTTTGGAACAAATTTTTCTTATTGTGAAAACAGTAATATGTAAAAAAAAATTGAACATGATTTTAAATTCTCCAACACAATTAAAAAGTCAGTGTTTCGAAAATACGTTAAATTAGAACAAAATAATAATAATAATAATAATAATAATAATAATTTCTTTATATATTTTATAAAAATCTCTATTGTCACTTTGTCATTTTGAATAGATAAATAAACTTATAAAACATTTAAAACCGAAAACTGTGTGCACTTGTATTGCAGTGTACGCGTACATTTTATAATGAACATTCCTATATTAAATGTTTAGCCTTAATTAGAAAAACTGGGCTAATACAATTTACAATTCTAAAGGGTGGGGTTATAACACAGAATCTTAGAAAAACAAAACTTTCTAATAACAATTACATTTTTCTATTTCCACTTTCTTAGTGAAAAGAGAGTTAAGCTCATGTACTATATTAATTATATTTACCTTGAAAGTGGTCCTCCCTTGTGCTGCAAAATTTTGCTAACTACTGCTGTATTACCATTTCTAGCGGCCTCCAATAGATCTTGACATTTGCCCATTCTTATTGAGGCAGTATTTGTGTTCTTGTTTTGCAAATTTGTGCTGAAGCAAACACAAAATTTCTTATAAGTCAGCACTAAATAAATTGGATCATCCGCATTCTTTATATATTGAGTGAAATAATACAGTCAGCTGTTTCTGCGTCTTCAGCCCCTCTTAGATCAAAAACAATAATTCACTAACAGCACGCAGAGCACAACTAAAATTTCGAATAATAAGAAACAAAAATGAAAAAAATTATAAAATTCTATATTGTATACATTCTTAATCATGAAATTTACTGATTATCCAGATTTTTGTTTACACAACCTACACAATTTCAAGGTCTTTTTTTCTCCAGCACTATAACTGTATGGATGGCATCAATGTCAAAATTCCTATTTATTATTAAAAGATTAACGTCACTATTAAACAATTAGTTAAAAAGTACATTATTTCTCCACAAAACAAAATTTGGATAATAAATTTGCAATATAACACTATTTACACTGAATTATTTAATGATTTTATTGCTATTTACATTTTTTGTTATTAATTAAAAACACGTTCTTTTTTAATTTGCTTTGTTAATTAATGTTAATTTATTTCTTTTTTTTATTAAAGTGCTTAAAGAGTTTTATAGTAATCAGCTTTTGTTTGTATTGTTAAGAAATGTCACAAATTTATTAAAGCGAACACTTCCTAAAAACGCTGCCAAATATTTGTTAGAAGCTTGGTTTTTGCTGCCATTTTTAAAAGTAACGATTTTATACAAACAAATTGCACAACAAAACAGCAGGGCGCGTTTGTGATAAAAATATTAAAGAATTTTTAATTTTCGACTTAAAATATAAAATTTTATTGTTGGTATAGTGAAAAAATATTAAAAAGACTAATTAAAAAACATGGCGTCAGTAGATAATTCAGGTAATGTAGATTAAATAAAATTTATGATGTTAAATATAATAGAAAATTAATTTTTAGAAGTTAAAAAATCAACCAGGCTTTCAAAAAAGGTAAAAAATCTAGAAGAAGAAGTAGAATTTATATTCTCTCAAGATGAAAGTGATGAGGATGTTAACACCAATGAAAATATAGAAGAAGTGTTACTAAAAACCCCTTTTCGGAATACTACAACAAAGAATGTTACCACCCCAAGTTCTGTACAAGGTCAAGAAATGCTGCAAACACCTCGTCGCAGTTGTCGTAAGAGTATTAAACCAACTCAGGATTATGATGATATTGTAAATAAATCCTGTACACGTTCGGCAAAAAAACATTTATTGATTGCAGATAATGAAGCGAATCAAAATATAGAAAATCAAGAGGGTGAAGTGGCGCAGCCTAAATGGACCCCTGCTAAGGTAGGTAGGGTGTCACGAAAGCGTAGCCGAAAATCAAAACGTAATGGCAAAAAGAAGGAGCAAACTAAGGAACAAAAAGAGGAGGTAACAAATTCAGAGATAGAATATGAAGTTGTGGAACTTATTGCTGAACAGATTTCTAAGGAAAATTTTTATAAAGAAGAGAAAAATGTAGAAAAGCAGCAGGTTGAACAAAGAGCTGATGTTAAAATGGAAGGCAGTGTAGAAAAAATTAATATCAAAATTGAAATAAATGAGATCGAAAAAAATAAGAAAATTCCTATTCAACAGAGAAATAAAAGTGATAATACAAGTAATAATGAAGCTTCAGGAGGAGAAGAAGATGAGCCTATACATTTAATGCAAGAGGATACAAATGATTGTAAACAGTTTGTAGAAAATCCTAAAGAGGAAGATCTTTGTATAGTGTATGAAAACAACATTAGCAACAATGAAATAAATATAGATAATGAAGATAACACTGAAAATAATATTCCTAAAAAAAATACACAAAGTGAAAACTTAGAAAACTCCTTTGGCTGTTACCTAAAATCTAAAGAAATTAACATCTCTGATCTAGGCTTAAATCCTCTAAAAGATGAAGAAGAGGATAAAGATTTAATAGAATTAGTAGAAGAACAAAAAAACTCTACCAATCAGGATACCGAAGAAATGCCTTCTCTAATAGTGTGTGATGATGAAGACGATGAAGTATTAATAGATGATAAGCCCATCAATAAATTAAATGAAACCTTTGAAGCTAATGATTCCGCCAAATTTATTGAAGAAGATGCTGAAAAAACTGATAAACCAAATGAAGAAGCTATGGAAACATTGCAAATTTCAGATGATGATTTTGAAACACCAAGAAAACATCCTCGTATCGTTTTAACTCATTCTGAATTTCAAGATCAAACAATTTTATATACCCCAACTTTAAAAGCTAAATTACCTTCTACACCTAAACCATTGACAACACCTAAATTAAGTACACCCAAACAATCTGCTAAAGCCTTTAGGTTTCCAACACCCTATAGGAACCGAAACAATTTCAAATTTAATAATGATTTTAAAGAAAATATACCCAGAAAAACACCTATTAAAAAACATTCTAATACTTCAATGATTTCTGTGACCATAATGGAACCAAAGGAAATAGTTTTACGTGGTATACGTAAACGCTCCCTATCGGTTTGTATTGATGGTAATGAGAAAAATCATCAAAAATTCCTTGCCGGTCCTTTGGCTAAAGTTAAACAAGATCGCATGGTTAGCTTCTATAGTCCGGCTAATCAAACTACTATTATCGATGATTTGGACATAATAATAGCTAAAAGTTTGAAAAAACAAAAATCCCAAGATATTAAAGATAATAAATGTAAGTTAAAGAAAAAAATTTGAAATCCAAAATTTAACCAATTATATTCTTTTAGTTGTTACAACACGTCGTAAACGTTCCATGTCATTCGATGATTCTATAACGTCTACATCTTATATTTCCAAACTACCCAGACCAGGTATGTATAGCTTTAATTAATGTAAAAGTATTTTATTGTATTTTTTTTCTTTAATTTATAATTTAATTTTAATTTTTACATTTTTTAGTTGTTTCTCAAAATGTTGCTAATAAACAACAAACTTCCACTACTTCTTTCAAACCATTATCACGCACAAAATTACCTAATTTTGCTGCTATACATGAAAAGCAATTTAAGAAAATGGAAAATTTAGTGGATCATATCAGTCGTAAACAAGAACGTTCAAAGAATTTGATTAATTCTGCCACAAAACTCAGGCCAGGTGAGATAATTTTAGAATTTATTGCATTTATTTAAAACTAGGAATAGCGATAAAGTAGTTAGTAGTTAGTTTGACAATGTAAGATAAGGGTGGAATTTTTTTTTTAATTTTCTGTTTTAAAAACTTTAATTGATAAACTCTTTAAGATACGTACGGAAACAAATGAAATATTAAATATCAATGCACTTTCAATTCTGTTAGACCAATAAAATATTCATGTACGTATAAATATTAGGAAAAATGTGAGTCCGGCTTCATTGTGTTTTACATTACACAGAAAATACTGTTGTCAATCTTGGTATTTAGATTTATTTAATTTAGAAGTATATATTAAAATGGAGTATTTAAATAGTAAATAGTTCCATATTCATTTTGTAAAATTCTGACTTATGTTTTGTAATTTATTTCTAATGTTATTCAAGGAAAATACCTCATGCTCCCCTGTTCTGAGTAGCATATGTTCTCTTCACTTGTCCCTACACGTGGTAGGATATTCCCATGGTAGCACAGATAAGATTATCAATTAAAACTTTTTTTTTTCTTAATTATGCTACTAGTGTGAATAGCGCAGAATCTATCTACTACTTTTAACGAGAGTCTAGCTTCATGTTCCTTATTTTCTATGTGTGGCTGGCTGGTTTTCTCAATGGTCTAAATGCAGCACATAAAATCTCTGCCAGCTACAGACGCCCATAATAGGAGTAAATAGAAGCAAAATACTGAAATGCAATTTTAAATGCATTTTAACTTTTTTTATTTCACCTAAGAGATATAATACAGTGATTTTATATTCTTTTATACACTGTACTGTTGTTTTATCAGACTTTCTTCAACATACAAAGACTTTTTTATTTGTCTGTTATAATAATTTTCTTTTTGTATTTTATTTTTTCCAACAGTTTCAGCTCAAAAAAATATTTCTATATTTCATAATAGTAATAATATTGCCGCCGAAAAACCAAAAGCTCTAAAGAAAATTGATTTAGGAGCTACTACCATACAAATGAACAAATCTATACTAAATAATCCGTCATCTTCAGCCCTAAATAGAACTCTAGAATCTTCTATAAAGTCAGTAAATAATTTACCAGATCCAAGATTACCTTTAGCTAAACCTATAAAATCTGCAAAAAATACCCGCAGACAGCCACAACAACAGCAAATTAATAAATATTTAAAACCATCACAAACAGCAAATATTGAGAAACCACGAGTAAACGCTACTAAAACAGTGTCTGCAAAGCCTGCTTTTAACTTATCCACTTCGCTAATGGTAAAACCTTCATCTACATCTTCCGAAAAGGCTAACACATCTTGCATGAGTAATGAGGATAAAATGGCATCACGTTTGCAACGTCATATGGATTTGTTTAAAGGTCGTGTTGCTTCAACAAGAGCGGGTGTAGCTTCACGTAAAAATGAAGTTCTAAAAGGTGTAAGATCAAATCGTCGTTTTGAATTACAAATGCAACATCGTAAAAATATGGAACAATAAATTTATGTATTTTCTCTCTCAGCTATTTTCGCTTAAAAACAGAATGAAAAGAGTTTTATTTTAATTTATATTATAAGTTATTATTTTGTTTAATTGGTTCTTTTTATTTTAGTTTATGTTTTAATTTTAATATTTTTTTTCTGCTCATATTCGCTTAGAATTTGGTCCAATACCAACTGTCGTATGTTAAGTATTCGGTTTATTTTATTTTTTTTTTTTTTGTAAATTATATTTTGAGTTCCGTGTAACTCTCAACACTTGCTGAATAAGTTGTATTCTTTTTTTGTTTATAGTAAAATCATACAACTATACAACACAATTTGCTTGCTTAAATTGTATTCGTTTAGATTAAAATTTTTATTTGCTTGGACTTTTTTTACACAAATTTTATTACATATATTTCCTTTGCAGATTTTTATGGACTTCTAATCGTTTAATGTAATATATTTGTTTGTAAATTTTTGAAAGGAATATTAATTTTATATGTATGTATCTCATATTTTTATTTAATAAAAATTTAAACAAAATATAAAATTTTGGATAGTATTGAATTTTATTTATGGATATTGTGCAACAAGTGATGTTTATCGTATTTATGTACAAATATTTTTTGCAATAGGTGCTGAGAAAATACATTTTCATACTTTTTTTTTTATAAATCACAATAGGTGGTTAAGGTATTATTAAAGTGACCAGAAATTCCGCTATTGGCGTGATTATTCCGTTAAAATATTTTTCCCGCTTTTTATAAAGAAATCCAGCTTTTTTAACTCAAAACAAAAACAAAAATTCGATTTCCTTATTTACGTTTAGTTTGGAATTTTTTTTTACAGGGTAAGCTTTGGTTGATAATTTTTTATATAGTATCGTTTTTAGTTATTAAAAGTTTTAAACAGGAACCTTAACGATTATGAGTAATATCATAAAAATCACAATTTAATTATTATTTTTAGATTTAGAAAAAAAAAAACGATTAATTTTTACTCAAAATATAATTATTAAGTTTTAATTTTTATATTTAGATTAAAAAATGTTTGGTTGTATATATTATTTTTGATTTTTATTTTTCAATTGTAAATTAACATTTAATTTTTTTTGTTCTAAAACAATCATTATTTTAAAAAAAAATTGTTATTTTACAATCAAAAATTTAAAATAAAAAATAATCGTTATTCTTTAACGAAAAAATAAAAATTAGAATATAATCGTTATATTTTGCGAAAAAAAAAACAAGTTATAAGCAGCAACACACATATATAAATAAAATTTTACATGGTATTTTCAAGTTGATTTGGAGGAGTACAGGCCCCTAGCATGTCGCGGAGATAGACCTCCAAAGTTTTTCTTTTTTTTTTAATTCGCCAAAAATTCTTTTATGACTTGAATGTAAAAAAATTTACATATAGGTAGCCCTTGTAAATCTCAAAAAAACATGCTTATGTGTATAAGCAATTTTACCCTCATTTTTGGTCTCGTTTTTATAAACTGAAAATAATATCTCTCAAACGATGCGTATTTATGAGCTGAATACGGACGAAATATTGACAGATTTTTTTAATTCATCTTCAGTTCCCTACCAGAGATTGAAAATCAAAATGTATATTTACGCCAAAAAGTGTTGCAAGCAATGTTGTTCCTTCAAAGAGATTTTTATGCGCAATCTGGTGAAACTTACTAAAATGGAACTAAGTTACTGAAAACATATTTATTTAGTATTTTATAAATTTGGACCAAAAAGAAAGAAAAGAAATTTATTAATATTTTTTATACTTGGTAGGGAACTGGAGTTGAATTTTAAATATATTTTCCCCCTATTCAGCTCATCAAAACGACGTAATCACTAAATAAACCTCTAACTAAACACCGTTTGAAATAATGATAACACGAATTTATTTCTTCGTAGTTATCTCAAATTTATAATTATTTGAAAAATTTAGTCTGATTTGTCAATAGCATTTGATGTCAAATTAAGAAAACACCATTTTTTTCTTTCAAATATTAATTTACATATTTTTAGGTTTAAGAATTATATAAGAACAACTTTTTTATGAATCTCAATTTGAATTCAAACTTAAAATTTAACTCGAATTTTTTTTGAACATATTTTGTGAAACACGTTAAAATTACAATTGCCCAATTCAAAATATCTGTCGCACAGTGGCTCAGAATTGTTTTTCATCGGTCAAAACTCTAACTTTTGAATCGATAGAGATATTTTAGAATTTTTTTTGGATGGAGAGATATTTTATTGAATTTTTCTCCAGTTTTAATTTCATTAAAAACGGTTCAGCAGTTGTTGAAAAATTTAAGGCTAAAGTTGAACTTTCAAAAATGCGGATTTTTTGTTTTTTGAATTAACTTTATTTTTAAAAAAAGTTATATATAAGCAGATAAAAAAACACTTGATGATAATTTTGTAAATAGGTTCCAAGTTTATCAATTCTAGAACAGGTTCCTAAACAACCTTTTCCACTAGAATCAGTTGTCTTTGGACAAAAAATTTATGATTTTTCTAATGTTTATTTTGTTATTATTATTCATTCCGTTGGAAAATAACCTGCAAATATTCCATATTTATCTCTATATTTTTTCTGTCCTCTAGCTGTCCATTTACTTCCACTTTCTATTGACTTCGAATGCTAGAGATGATCGAATCTGACGTTGCCAATAATATATTAAATAGATCCTCATTTGTAGAATTTCGTGATATTTTTCTGGTATTGTGCTCTCTATAAAATCTGTAATCCTTATTCCTTTTTTCCTGGGCTTCCTCTGAGAGATCTCCAAATGGTACCAAATAATGCTTAATGGCATCTTTTCCATGATAGACGATTTTGTGAACTATTGCAGACATATTTCTCCATGGATATTTGGGTTAATATTTTCGTGCAGTTTTCTTCGTATAATCACCAAATTTTCTAGCATCAATTTGTTTATTGCATATAAGTGCATAGATAATTGTTTTAAATCTTGAAATAAGAAATAACACTTGTTATTTCAGATGCTCTTTCGGGATCTGAAAAGAACCTTTCTGATGTGTTCCCATCATTTGCATTGTTTGATCCTTGTTTGGTTGATCTATAGTCAACCCATATTCGAGAAATTTCTCCTGAACATGTTTCTTTTTTAAAACTCCTTATTGGTGTCGTTGTTTCTTATTGATCCTGTGTGTTTAAAATCCAAATCATAACTGATATTAATGTGTTCCATGAATAAATTTTGGGAGTAATTTCATTCAAGTGGAAAAAATATTCTACAGACGGATTCAGACATGTACAAAAGTATATACGGGGTTAAAGGGGACACTTTCGCCTTTCTTCTGGTGGTAAAATTTATTTAACTTCTTTTGACCCTCAAAAGTTCTATTCCACTAAAATTCAAATTTGACTAAAATATAGTACTTGAGAAAACATTTAATAACACAACAGGCATAAACGGTACAGTGACACATCATACCATTTCTTAAAGACTATTTTACCTTACTAACATAACAAAAGCGAGAAAGAAAGATATAGTCGGTCAATACTGATTATATGATACCCTACACCACTGTTTACGAGCATAAAAATTCGGGAAGGGGTCTTATATTACACCTGAGCTAATTTTACTAAATATAAAATGAAATATAAAAACAAGTACAGAATAATACGTTCATACTAACATCTAGATGATTTTATTATGGACCGATTCCTATAAAATTTGGCAGTGTTGTTTCTTACATAAAACTTATTTGTGTCGAATATTAACTTGATACTAACATTCGTATGGGATTTATGCACGTTAAAGTGATTTTCGGATTTCGGGTTTATATGGGAGCTATGGTCAATTGTGGACCGATCTTCATAGGATTTGGTACGAAGATTGATATTTGTACAGAACATTTTTGAGTGTTTAAACTCTATTCCGGGGGGATATTTGTATGTGGGCTAGGTGAAACAATGGGCCGATCACAACCAATTTTAATAGGCTTTGTCCCTGTGTAATAAAAGTCTCACGTGTCAAATTTCATTGAATTATCTTTAAAATTCACCAAACATATAATGCAACAACAACCTATGGTGGTGTAGGGTATAAAAATGCAGTCAATTATCGATAGTAATTTCCAAGTAATGATAATTTACTTCTGATCAAATTTTTCTTTAACAGAATGCCACGCCTACAATTACCAATATTTTGACCTAATTTTTTGGCCACCTTAGTTTCAATAAGTTTGCTATTGAATGACATTAAAATTTCGGAAATTAGTGTTAACAATTAGTTAAACTTTTGGCCAATGAAATGAGCCACCGCGAAATAAACAAATTTAAAAAATTTTGCGATATACATAAATAAAACAGAGATCGTGAATTGGTCAAATATTTCAAACGTTTGAGTTTGTAAGAATATATAGTTGCTCCAAAATTTCGGTGGGTCGTTCTAAAGTAGTAAAGCAAGAGCTTGTGAGAACAGCTAATTTAGATTTAAAATTGTGAAAATAAAAGCCCTCTTTTTTCCCAAAACTTTTCAAAATATCGCTTTTCCATAAAATTTTGTTCAGAATCTTGTTTTTTAATCGCTTGTGTCCCGCTTGGTTAAACAGCCTTTAGCAAAATTAATGAAATTTGGCATATATAGCTTTTATATAAGTAGTTATAAAACTTTGTGCCAAATTTCATGTAGACTGATCTATAATTGATCATAGCTCCCATATAAACATCTCTTTCGAAAATTATTTTAACGTAAATTAAAATTTCAACTGAAAGCTTATTCTCACAGCTTATACTTATTTTTAAATATAATAACTTCCATTCTTACTAGTCTTTGTTTCAAACGATGTACATGATTTTTGGCGATTTTTAAAAATAAATTACATATACTTGGTTATTAACTTTGGGGGCCTGCTAGTTATCTGTGCTATACAAATCAACACGAAAACACCTCAGTTGTGGTCTTGTGAACTGGAAAGCGTTTATTATGTCTGAATCTAAAAAAAAACTGTATTGGCAACAAACTTATTTCGATGACTGTTGTCTCCATGATAGATTGATTTTTCTAAAATAATATTATATATGTACAGAACAGAATATTCTCACTGGTAGCTTCTTTAAAAATTAATCAAGGCATGGTTGTTTTATAAAAACAGGCGACCTCGGAAATAAATGTTTCATATGCATATATGAACGTATTTGATATTTTCATTATAAATATATATGTTCTTAATTTAAAATTATGTGTATATCAACTACAATGTTAAAATCGCAATAAACTTGTATCAAAAGTTTTAATAAATAAGAGAAAACGAAATTTTTCTTTTTGTGGAATTTTGACATCTTAACTGGATAACTTTGATGGCGCATCGCTCATAATAATCAACGTCCTTCTATGATTGTTAGTTTTCGATATATAGCTTACCAAAATTAACTCTTTCATAGTATTATTTAGTACTTTAAACTTTTTTAAAAATAAATTTAAGTCGCTTTATCAAAAGTTCACAGAATTATTATTTTTTTCTACATAAAAAATTACTATGAATTGCCATTTTTCATAAAATATTACACAAAAATATGCTTTTATGGAAAAATACACAAGAACATGCATTTTCAATAAAATATGCAGAAATATGCATTAACAAATCGATGCCATTTTAAAGCAAATTCGCTGTTCTAGGAGTAAAGGCAAAAAACATACATTTGCATAAACTTCTGGTTCTTGGTGATGACAAATTACATTAGACGACCTAATGATATTTCCTACAATTGACTAAAACTAATAATATTTTGATCAAAATTATAAGATGCCTTAATAACTCTTGTAGTAGTGTGTAATCCTTATATAAAAGTTAGGTGTAAGTTTGTTTGTTTGTTTGTTTGAGTAACAATTACGTCTAAACGGCAGAACTGATTTTCACGAAATTTGACACACATATAGTACCAGTGCCGGAGGTAATTAGATACTATATTAGAATTCGATTCTACGTAACGCTCACATTTTAGGTCTACTTTTAAAAAAGGTATTTTTTAAATTTTACACATTATTAATGAATGAAACTATTTACAATAAATTTGACACAAAGATAATGCTTGTGCTGGATAATGTTATAGGCTATGTTGATCTTGATCGTCTTCCATGCTAATATTTAGTGCACATTTTTTTAAAACTCTCAAATGGTTCTACCGATTTTCTTAAAATTTTCACAGCATCGTCCTGTGTGTCCCTAAATTTATATTTTTTTTCAATCGAAGCTGAGGGAGTAGTACCCCCATAAAAATCAAACATTCTTAATGGCATATTTAACGAACTATTATATTTGTTAAAGGGTGGATAGGTCAAGATTGAATAGTAGCCACCATATAAAGAAAATATTAGTTATCGCATTAGAATTAGTAGCGAAGTGTACCGGGAAAAGTTAGTGACATTATAATTTCTACGTTGATGGTGAAAAAAGTCATCAGCATCACAATGGTTTTATTAAATTTGTTTTTGCCAGTTTTAAAATATATCAGTGACTAACAATAATTATCGTCATTCAATCAAATGCATCACAATGCCAGCGGAAACTATTCAGTTTCTGCTTGAAATACGTATTAAAAATACTATTGAGAACCTGTCTTAAAGAATTTTGACAAAATATATGAAAATATTATAAGGTGTCATGATGTTTTTTATATGGCAACAAGGAACAATGTCAGTAGCGATGCTCACAAGTCTTAAATGATTATTTTTGGATGCTTTAAGAAATTTTCAACTTGGATAATACTAAAGAATGTTAACAATTTAAAATATTTTAAGTAATAAATTGACGTTATAAATATGATACTCACTGTATGTGACTTGTATTTATTATTTTTTATAAAATTGATATAACTAAAAATATGAACTAATATGTATCTTAAAGAAATGTTCCATTATGAATCAAAAAAACTTTTTTTGAATTTTTTGATTGTTACGCCTTTTAGCATCTCAGGTGACAATATACTTTATAGAATTTGATTTATTAAGTTTGCATTTTAAATGATTTTAATTTTCGATTTGTTATATTTGAAAAACCTTAAAAAATATGAAGGATAAAGTTCTCTCTAAAAGAATCTTAATTTTTTACAATTAAATAAATGCGTACTCACGTTTTTGCTAGAATAGTATTTTTATTATTTAAACATACTTTAAAGAAAATTCAAGGAAGAACCTACACACAAATATACGTGCGTAAAATTGTTTATCCCAGCTGACCACAAACTTTGATATTGATATCCCGTTAGAAAATTTTGCAAAAATTTCTCTGAGAAACTATTCGAGAATGACTATCGTTGGCGATTTGCATATGAGCTCACCCGGCATTAACTTTGTGGCAGCAAATATTTCGATCTCGAAGGTTCGTCTATCGTATTAATAGTGAACCTTTAGCGATATCAATAGTGAAACGTAAAAATTTTCGTTAGTGATTCATTTTCGATATCAAAAAATTATGAAAATTATTCGATATTACTACACGCAGAGGAAAAACATGGCTACGGCATTGTCACTACAACAATATTATGTTCTAATTGTTAATTTTCCTGAATTCTAATAACTCTGTGCTCATGATAACAATGTTTTTGTTTAAATTTTGTTATTTAATGTTTAGACTCATATGGTTGACTACAATAATTATATGTTTTTAAATATTTTTACAAGAAAAAAAATTTTATTAATATGAAAAATATTATTAAATATTTACAATCTTTTTCCTTGTTCTTAAACCATATTCTGTTTCTAAACCATATTATTATTCTCAGAACTATAAAATGTTTCAAATAAATATACTACTTATTC
Organism: Protocalliphora azurea; assembly: GCA_932274085.1. Classification (NCBI taxonomy): domain Eukaryota; kingdom Metazoa; phylum Arthropoda; class Insecta; order Diptera; family Calliphoridae; genus Protocalliphora; species Protocalliphora azurea. The sequence continues at coordinate 141,423,845 of OW026519.1, read as the reverse complement.
TTTTCACAAACGTAGTGGAAAAATGCATAATTTGTTTGTTTTTAAATATATTTTTTAAATGTTTGTTTTCCAACACCGTGGAAATTCTCATTTAGTTCATATATATATGTATGAATATAAATAGACAAAGTTTGGTTATACTCGGTGCGATTCAAGCAATATAAAATATTAATTAACTACCATTAAAAGATTTAATTAAAAAAACATTTCTAGCATTTGAATCACATATGGTGGTACAAATGAATTTAATTAATGAACAAATTATATGTAAATATTTTTTTTTTTGGCTAATGAATACTTATCTCTATTATTTTCAAGAAAAAATTTATAAAAATAATAATTTTTTATTAATACGTTTTATTTTAATATATAAGATGGAATAATAATATGAAAAATGGCATAATAATTATAAAATGGAATCATAACATAACAATATGGTATAATATAATAAGATAGAATAACAATATAATAACATCAAAGCAAAATCTGATAATGATGTAGCAAAATTTGTTCAGTTATATGTAAAACTAGAATCATAACATGAAAAAACAAACCATAAAATCAGACACAACATGACAAAATGGAATCATAATAATTATTATTTATAATCATTTCTATATTTCACTGTAATCATATGTTCCAATCATAATATGTTACTCTTAGATTATGGTAACTACAACTATATTTTTTTCTCTGCGTGTAATGACTTGTGATTATTATTATTGGCAATAGTTCGAAAATCAATCAAAATTATAAGCTGATTTCAATTTTAGAGTTATTTTTTATTTCAAACAACACAATATATCGAATATTAAAAAATATATAGAATAATAAATTATATTTAAAAAATAATTCATATAATCAACAATGAAATGAATAAAGTTATTTACATAAGATTGGATAAGATTTGAAGCATTTTGTCCAAATTTTAACTTCGCCTAGAGGAGTCATCAATGTTTTTTCTCTCAATATTATTATTTTTTGTTGCTCTAATCCACTTGTTTTAGTTATAAGTTTTCTGAATTATTTTGCAAGAAAATATATTAGATATTTAGATAAATATGTTACTTTGCATATTTTTTCTAAATTTTTATTATATTATTTTTTTATTAAAAATTTCTTAAAATTTAACTAACATCTTAAATTTTAAAGCGCAATATTTTACAATCGGTCGATGTGAACTATGACGCAAGAATGACATTACATTCTCTTTGTTTTAGTACTTTTGCTTGCACAAACAAGATAATACATACATGCTTTTGTTTACATAAGAATTTCTCGAGAAATTAAGAATACTAGAAAATTTGTCGATATTTTATTTAGAAAAGTTAAATATTGCGATATCAATATTTTTAAAATTGTCGAAAATTACACGAATGTTTAATATCGAGAAAAGTTCGACGCTACGAATATTCATAATTAATATAATTCTCGATATTTTCTAGAATATATGCGTTTAGAAAATTCTTCGTTTTTAGCGAACATTCGCTAATATCGAAACTCAGATCAACCGGGAAGTTGTGCTTTTACAGAATACTAACTACTATAACTTTCCGCTTCATCATAGATATTCGTAAATGTTTACAAAAGCAAATTGCACTTTTTTTTCTTCCTTCAATGTAACTAAACTTTATGCTACTTATTCTATAAATAAATAGCGTCTCTATTATTTGTATATTTATATGAGAGTAAATCTTAGTTACACATATTAAATATTTTCTTAGTTGTTTGTATATATTTCCCTGTATACATACATGTGCTATAGTTTACGTTTTAGTTAATTTTTTCCTTTTATTTGTGTTGCTGTCATTCTATTCTATTGTTCATGCTACTGATGCTGTGTTGTTTTTATTTCCGGTTTCATTTTAATTTTTATTTTAGTTCTCAAAGATGTTGACAATATAGAAAATGGAAAAAATAACAATTTTAAAATTTGTTTGTTTGTTGTACGTGAAATTTAATTGTGTATGTGAGTGTGTGTGTGGTAGAAGTTTTCATCCTTTCATTGTGTTACTCAATTTAGGTGAAAAAAGAAATAATAAAATTAAAATAAATGTTTAAATCCGGAAAAATTTTAGATAATTTTAATAGACTCTCCAAGAATTATTTTAAATGTAATGTTTTTGTTTTTAAAGCAGAACAGCAAATTTAGAAGTTGTATTAAAGGGTTGAATGCAGTAGGAAATTGTTTAGTTTTTATGATGTAAATAATTTAATAATGGCTTTAATTTTTGTGATTTTTGACTAAGATACAAAATTAACTCAAAAAGTAGGAAATTTGAATTTTGCCTTTTTTATTTTATTGATACAAGTACTTTTCTTACCTAAAGATCTTATTCAGAAATGGAAATATTATCGATATTATTCCCGCTTTGATAGGACCGCACCACATTTTAGAAATAAGTGTGTTATATCAAAACCTTTTGCTTTGGCTAAATCGTTTGTCTGTTTATTATCATAGTTGACTTTTAATGCAGGAAATAGGCTATGGTAATGTTAGCGAGATGGTACAGTCTGGACAGTTCTTCTTTACATTAGTTGAGTGGAATATGGTTAATTGACAGAAATTCTGTTTGGTAGTATATCTTTGTGAATATCCTGTGATTGGTGACTTCTTTCTGTGTATGTATATATTTATATATACGGTGATGGTCACAATTTTAGCTCATCCATCGCGTAATATTTCAGCTTTATTTTCTCTTTCAACAAAAGCGTTATTTATAAAAATATCATATCGTGATTCAGAAAAGTCTCTATCGCAGTTAATCTTAAAATTTATAAGTTAAAGTCACAGTGATTGTAGGTTTCCTAAACTATGAGTACATTCCCGAAGGAAACAAGTAATATTATTCTATTAGAAATACATGCATAATAATCTTCAGCGATTCTGAAAGAATAGTATGGTACTATACATGTGATTTCAATGAAAGTAGATATTAAAATTTTATATAGTTGGTCAACAAAGTATTTTCTATTTGTCATTGTTCACCACACAGAAAAAAATTATTATCTTATATTTTTTAATGAACAGAATTGTTTCATTTCACGTTAAAATTTAATTAATATACTCAAGCAAAACTAAAATAAAAAAAAAAATAGTAAAAATAAAATTTAAGTAAGATTTTTTTCTCATTAAAATTTTTAATTAATTCAGTCATCTACTTGATTGATTTAATAAATTTTTTAATTTGAAACATTTTTCTGTTTTTTCTGATAATATAATCATTTTAGTGGGAGGTTCAATTTTAAGCAATTTTTAATTGAATGAATTATTTTGGTGATAAATCTCACTATTGCTGAAGCAACGGAATGATGTTAATCTTTATGTCTTATGGTACCCGCGATAAAATTTTATTAGAATCCGCTGATTTGTTGGAAAAACCTATCGACCATGGAATTCTCTCCAAGTACATATAATATATTTCTCTCAGTGTCAGAGGGGGAATTTCTATTGCAAATTTCCTTGGCAGATCTGTCAGTGTCGTTACGTTATTTTATATAGTTAAGTTTGAATTCCTTTCACTAGAATCATACTAAGTTTTGCAGATTGTCTGATATTGTCTACTATTTCATAGCAGTTTTTACAAACTATTGTTTGTTACTGTTATAATAGTGAAAGCTTAACGTGTTTTAAATAGGGATTTGGAAACGACAAAGGCCCTAACAATGATCTGTGTGAGAATTTTTTTTACAAGATTTCTGGTACCGCTCTCGTATTACTAACTTTTTTTAATTAGTGCTAGAATTCTGTAGGAGTAGATTTACAATGTGTCATATGCATAGAGTTAACAATGAAGTTTCTGTCCTCGTCAACAGTGTTGCCACGGAAAATTAAGTTTTTTAACCAAAATTTAAAAAAAAGCAACCAAATTAGAAAAGAAATAACCAAAATTAAAATTTTAATTTATTTATGCAAAAGTTTATATAATTTTTATATAAGCAGATTTAAAATATTTTTAATATCGGTTATAAAGTAAAATGTATCGAAATATTTAAAATATTTAAAATTTAATTCTTTAATTTAATTTAAAAATTAATTCTCTAGAATTACATTTTATACTTAAAAATTTTTAATATTTACAGTTCAATAATATAAATTTAATTATTCATATTACAAAACATTAAAAAATCTTTTATATTAAATGTGTTAATAGCAATCCAAATTATGATTAGTTGATAATTTTAAAATGTTTCAATAATTTATGTACAATATAATTACATTTTGTTGGCAATACGATATCGACAATGCTGTAGTGATATAAGAAATAATAAGTCATTTTTAGACAAAAATCTTCCGCAACGAATGTAATTTCTAAAACCTTTCAGGAATTTTTTGTTAGAAAATTTTTTAATTTTAAAAATATGGGAATAAAATGCCTGTGTATTAGCAATGATTGTGTCTAAAACTTGCAATGGTTTTAATATATTATGTAATACTTCTTAATTATTTGGTTAATATTGTTAATGAAATATCAAAACAGATTTACCATATACAATATTGTTCTATTTTTGAGTTATTAAAATAGCAGGATTAAAATGAAACTATATGATCATTTGACAAAAACATTCTTAAAATATACGATTTTACGAATTAAATATCTTAATTTAATTAAAATAAAAAACGTTTAACATTTGCAAAAATGACCACATTGGAAAATAAAATAACAAATTTTGTTTAAAAATATCCAAGACGGCAACACTGCAACAAAAGGTGTACTGAACTAAACTGAGTATAAAGAAATTTATTAAAATCCATGAAAATAGCACTGGGGAAACAGCTCTCTCGTCGTTGTAATTATTTTTTAAGTTCATCCAGGCGGGTATTTGTTATTTAGCCTTCGAGAATTTTGTGTCTCACTCTCGCATTGACTAAGTGTTTGGCTGTCGCCTAAATGTACCACGTTACAGTTTTTCGAGGCTTAAATTTGTCACATGCATTCGGATTTAACTAAACTTTTATGTTTGATACCTGGTGGAGTACTATATGAAACACAAAAGATTGATATTGGTGTAGGCTGAATTCGGGAATTCTAACTTTAAATTCGAAGGTATAGATCGACGTCAGTTTTCGAGGGAGGCTTCTTTTATGTCATACCCTGGCAATATAGCATAAAAGCTAGCCATTTAATTTTAGAATAAAAAAAAATAAAATCTATTAAGTTTATAAAATATGTAGAACTGAAACCTTTTCAACTCACAGTTTACTAGCCAGCTATGTCTAGGTATTCCACATTTAATAGGATATTTAAATACTATTTGTAGTCTTTCTTATACCAATGAAAATATAAAAATATGGACAACATTTTGTTGAAATTTACGACATTCGCGTTTAATTCAAGTTTGATAACCGATTCGGAAAAGTAAAAAGGTAACGGCAATGGTATTTTGGATTATTTCGTAAGGGTATATTGGCGGTAACGGTATTCGTAGTTATTTCTGTAATGGTAATGATTGCTTCAAAAACTTCACAATTATCGGTTCACAACCATGAAATATAATGTGGAGTCAAATATCAAAAGGTCGGGCTGAGATAACCGTAACCAGTGTTGTCGGAAAGTGAGAAAAAGAGAGACTAAAATGAATTTTAAAAAGGCCAAAAAAGGATAAATGCTCCAAAAAATAAGGCCAGAAAAAAGTTAGCATTTTTCAATTTAAAAAAAAAACTCGTTCTCATTAGTTATTTATATTTTTTTCACATTTATAAGTTTTCTTAAATTATATTCTTAAATAGTTTCTATGGTCAATGAAGTATATTAGAAAATACTTATAATAATCGATATAGTAAGTTCATAAAATTACTTAAGTTGTTTTTAATTTAGAGAATAATACGCCGCAGGCAAATTTTTTTGTCAAATGTAAATAATCTAGTTTCATTTTAAATAAATACACAAAAATTATTAAATGAATGATTCTGTAAAAATAAAACTAGTATTAATAAATAAGGAATTACTTTCTTCGTTGCTAAAATACTAACATTTTAGCCTCTGTAAAGTAATTTTAATAATTAAAAAAGGCTAGAAAAAAATGTAGAAGCAAAAAATTTTGATGATAAAAGTAAAATAAAAAAGCTATACTGGCAACACTGACCGTAACACTTGTACAAGTTTTATTTTGATTTTATTTAAAATAATTATTTTTTTAAATTGTGTAATAATGATAATAGTATTTTAGCGGTATCGATAGTTTGTTTTTTTCTCGGTATTTTGGCTGTTGTGGTATTTTGGGTTATTTTGGTAATTAATATTTAATTTTGGTTTAATTCCAATTTTGGCCTGTTTTAATGAAAGACAAACCATTAACGTCTGTAACGTGCATATTTTTAATATTGCATATTCAATTTAATAAGTTCTTTCTAATAACTTTTCTATTCTTAAACAAAGTCCATACAAATCTTTCTGTGTATTTAAAGAATTTCCTCTTTAAAAATCATTATAACAAATGAGAAAATCTCTTAGTTAGAAAATTTTCTCTGCAAGAGAAATGTAGTGAATGAAAAAATGAGCATAAACAAATTGAGCGGGAAAATAAAAACAAAATATCTTTTATCCGTTTTTTATAAGCGCATGAGCCAGAAAAGAAACTCAAGGATATTTTTGCCGGCACGTGACTACTTTTGTTTACAATAAATAAATTTAAATTACAAGGTAAAAGTAAATGCAACTAAAGTGAAGCTACTAACTACCATAGCTGCTGCAACTACAGCAACTATTAAAACTCTACTTATAAAAAAAAAATTATAATTGCAAAGAGCAAAAGACATGTTTGATAAACACTGATAAGAAACCAACAAAAAACCTTGGACTAGATATTTAAAATTCACTTCAAATAAATATAAAACTACAAAAAAAAAAAAATAAAGATAACATGTTTTCAATTTTAGAAAACAAAAAAATTAACATTTACAAAATTGAAAAGAATATTCATTCATACAAATAAATTTACACAAAGAAAAAAGATCGGTTGGAAAACGGTTACTATTATTAAAATTCAGTTGAATTAATACAAAATGTGTTATAAATATAATATAGTGACTTTAATAGATTTTCACAGAAAACTAATTTGTAGAAAAACGGTTATACAATATAAATTTCATGAATCTAGCCATTATTTGATTAAAATTATTAAAAAATTATAAATACCTCAATTTTTTAATATTTATAACAATTTAGCATTTATTGTAATAGATTTGAGATCATTTGAAATGTAAATTTCATTAGATAAACCAATGTGTGCTTTTTTAAGTAATTTCATCAAGACAAGCGAATTTTAGTGCTTTCAATTGGTAATTCCAACCATTTAGTTTATGAAATATAGGAAACATTGCGGTTAATAAAAAAAAAAATAATAATTCAGTATTTACCATCATAATTCCTTTATAATTTGTTGATATTTTAAAAATAAATTATTAATTACAAATTTGTTAAAATATTTAAATTTAATTAATTGAACTATGTAGTTTCTACGTATATATTTGGTTGTAAGTATAAGTCACCTTATTAAATTTTATGCTACAAATGCTTAAACCTAAGGTATGTTTTATAGTTACAAGACGTTATATAAAATTTTCAAATTTCAATGGAGTGACGGATCACAATCTATTCACGTGTTTAAAAGTCAGCTAGAATAACAGCAAGCCATGGTTAACAATAGAATATAGTTAAAAAGTAATTAATAATATCCCCTTACCTTTAAAATTTGTATCAGGATCTTTAAATTAAAGTAGTTGTTTAGCAAGAAATGACGATATAATTTAGAAGACATTATAATTTAAACCGAATTTTGTGGAAACTGTCCACCCATTACCGAGAAATTTTCAATTGATTCTATTACGTTGGTCCTTATTGTAAAACGTATTATAAAAAAGGGTAAGAAATCAATCAATAAACTTATTTTGAATATTCCTTTGATATACTTAATTAATGCTTTCTATACACATGGTTTTCGCCAGCCAATCTATTGAAAAATTAAAGATATCGATGACCGAAATTTTCGCCATTGTAGGGCTAAATAATAATTCCTTTATATATAAAAATTGAAGTTTATTGATTGAATATTTTAACTTCCATAATTTTCAAAACTTTTCAATTAAAAAACAATAAAACAAATACATTTCTAGTTAAAATTATAAAATATTTATAAAAAGTATTTTGTGAAAAATTTTCTACAGCCATGACAATCAACACCATTCCAAAATTAATAATCTATTCCGAAGCTTGAATCTGCAAGTTGTTCTGGAAAACTCTATGTGAAATTTATTTAAATTGTCTTTTTTCTATTTCCAACATACAAACATAATTTACATAATAAAAACTTATTATTTATTAAAAAAGAAACGTTATTATTATTTGTTTTTATTATTATTTTCTGAATTGGGCCGGTCTAATATTTATATCTATATTTTTGGAATATTCGGTTACTTGTCGTAACCGAATTGACTTTTGTAGTTCAGTTGTACCTACCGTAGTATTCAGTAGTCTCAATGGAATTATGAGATAGTTACTGCAACCGACAAAATTCGATTGGCGAAAAATCACAACGACTCTGTTTTCTCTGTGTAGTATTATGGTTCTTGTAATTATAAAGTAAGTTATATTAAGCAATTTTGATTTTATAAAACAAACTGAAATCATTTGATGAAGATAACCTTATTGAAATATTGGTAGCCGATATCGAAAACTTAATTGTTATGTTGCAGTACTTAAATGTTTTAAAAATTCGGACATATTTAAGAAAAAAATCGATACGGTTATCTCAAACGAATAAAAGTTATATTAATAAAATAAATTCACCTTGAAAAAAAAAAAAAATATTTGTTTTGACATTTTAGAAACACTAAATAATAAAATTAAAATAGTTTAAATTTATAAATACGCAATATATTTAATTTAATATTCTTATATTTATTTTAAAACGGAAAGTGCTATCTAATTGTATATAATTTCGTGCATTTATTTCAATGAATGTTTGTGCAAATTAACAGTCAAATTATATAATTTTTGCTGATCACCAGTCTATTACTCACATTCCATTTGCCCGTTATTACACCCTCAATTCTGGGGCTTAAGGTGTTTCACGTTTTACGTAAGTATATATTGTCAAGAAGCCTTCCAAAATTATGAATTTGGTGATTTTTATAGCTTACACCACCATTGAAAGATTTGCATTTGTGTGGTTTAACTAGTCCCATAACCACTTTTAAAGTATACTAATCGATATGGAAATATTAACTTAGTCGATGTAATCCTTGTGATCTAAGGTCTCAATATTGAAGATACCACAATGAAATCACATTCTGATTCGATTTGCCGATGCCGGTCCGTTCGCCTGTATAGCTTAAAGACCGGTTATTCATGTAAATCTTTTCCATAATTTTCAGTATAATTTAATTTAGTACATTTGATTTTTCGATACAGTGACCAAAGCTTTTAAAATTATTTATTCTGGTCCAAAATTGACGACTGACCCCATAGGAAATTTCTCCAAAAATCATTTATATGCATTATATGATAGTATAGGGTATCACTAAGTTGGATTTGATCGATTCCGGAAAGTAGTTTAAATATCGTATGGCTTTTCTCATATCTAGTGCATAATTTTTGGCTAAGAAAAAATCAAACTTATGGCAAGTATTGAATAAGCATCCAATTTCATATTATAAACTTATTTAATGTGCATAAATACCTTTGTTTGCATTTAAATTATAATAAAATGCATTAAAATTAAAACATTTTAAAACATTTTATTTTTTAATTAGATAGGCCTAATAGAAAGTGTAGATATTTAGCAGAAATTCCTACAAAATTATTATTTTTTTTAACAGTTATGTCTACTAAAAATTCTGCTATCCCAATCGAATTCTATCGGCAATAAATTCGGTTGCTATGATGAAACTTTTTTTTTTAAATATGTAACAGTTTTTTATATTCTATGGAAGATCATTTTTACATTGTACTTGTAAATGAATTACATATGTAGAAACTTCTATACTCCAGCTGATAAACCTCAACCTTTGGGATTTTGTTCTTCAAAAATGAACAAATTTGCTGTTAATCAACAAAAAACAAACAATCTAACATAGCTAACGACCCTGGCCGCAACTTATTTTCTTTACATAAAATCAGATTTTTTGATGTTATTTTATACTTTTTTATGCCATTTTTTCACTTGCGGTGAATTTTTATTTTTACACTTGCGGTGTATACAATTTTGAATATTTATTTACTTTTGTTTTTATCTCACTCATTTATTTATTTTTTACATAAAAAACATCATAAATGATTTTAACATAGAATACAATTGGAATATTATGTGAGAGGCACTTCAAACAAAATTTTCAGAAATTTTCTTTCTTCAAAACACAAAAACAATATATTCATATACATACATTTTGTTGCATGAGTGAAGTTTTTGACAACTGAATTTTTAATCTATGAATTTTCTACATAATAACAGCAAATGACAAATTCTAGAATTCAAAATTAAAGACAAAAAGTGGGTTGGTGGAAAAAGTAAAAAAAAAAAAAAATTATTTCTAATGAATGAATAATGGTTTTTTGTCGAAAATAAATAAATGCATTTTTTCACAAAAAAAGAAAAATTAAAATTAAATTAAAATTTTACTTACTGCCTGTTTATGGAAATTATAATTGTGTATGGTAATTAACACATAAATTTTAAAAATACCTTTCACTAAATTATGATAATTGTCAATTAATAACAGTATTTTGACATAATTTTTTATTAAATCAACATATTCTTAGTTAGATTTTATATTTTTTCGACTAAAGAGTACATTTATTCGACTAAAAGTTTTATCAATTTTAACAAAACAAGTTATCAATTCAACAATTTTTTCATTGGATTTTAATTTATTTTCAATTAAAGTTTTATCATATTTCACCCATCCATAGAAGCGAAAAAAATTTATAACTTTTTATTTTTTATTTAAAAAGTATTATTATAAAATATATAAGTTCAAAATATAATAATATATTAAATTAAGATATATATGAATATTATTATATTTAAATATATGTAACTTAGATCTATTTTCTACAATTCAGAAGCATTAAGTAGTAATTTTTAAAATTATATTCAAATTAAAAAATACTGTTTAATGTATAAACACAACAAGCACGGATTCCTTTACATATCCCGCATTATTAAATTAAACAAAAACAGAAAATAAACAAAAATTTTGTTTATTTTCTTTTCATTTCTTTTTTACCTTAAACATTTTTCAATTTTATTTACGAAATTCATATAAATTTTTAAAAATATGGCAATATTTTTTGTGAGAAAATAAAAATAACAAAAAATCCGGAGAGAATTTAAAATAAAATTTATGGAAAATTTGTAAGGGAATGGGCTTGTTGTGTTTATACATTTATATTTCTAGGTTTAAGGTACTTTTTTAAAAATTTCATTTATAACACCGTGCAAACATTTCCCAAAATTTTTTTCACGCATAAAAAATCTATATGTGCATCAAACAAGAGCATATATTTACATAATAAATGTATAAACACAATAAGTCCGGTCCGGAAATTTGCACACAAATTTATATGAAAAATGTGCAATGCGGCTCAGTTAAAAAGTAAATTTTATTTAAAATTCTCTCCGGATTTTTTGTTGCTTTTATTTCTTCACAAAACATATCAACATATTTTTTAAAAATTTATGTGAATTTCGCAAACAAAATTCAAAAAAAAAAAAAAAAATTTGAAGAATTGTTGTGTTTATACATTAAAACTACGTACTCAGTTTTTACCAGGACGTCAAATTTTCTTCAGAGGACTTCAAAATTTCGAAAAATTCAATATAATAAATATTTTATATACATATATGTATATGTATATATATAAAAAATTTATTAAAATTATATTAACTTATGTTAAGTAAATATCATTTACACAAAGTATATAATTAAATAAAAAAATATAATACTGAAGGGTTCAATTTTCAAAAAGATATTTTCTTAACTTTTTGTACTGCAACATTTAAATAAAGGATAATATTATATTCCAGGGATTCGTAGCTTTCATTTGACATCAATATTGGGTCGTAAATATTTTATAACATTCTTAAAAAAATTAAATATTTTTGAATATGTTTTGTCTAAATTGAGTGCATAGAAAAACTTTGTAGAAGTTGTAACATAAATCGGACTCTTTGAAAATTTTCAAGTTAAGCTCCAGACAGCTAAGTAATACTTAAATTATTTCTCTGCCAAAATTTTTTACTTGCCAATTCTTCTGAAGGGAAAAGTGAGCATATTTTTTTCATGTCAAAATGTTAGAAATGTTATTCCATATATTTGGAAATTATTAATAAATAATCAGCTAATTACGATGGTCTGTACTTATTGTCAGTGTTGCCAGGAGGTGAGAAAGAAAGAGGCTAAATTGTACTTTAAAAAGTCCAGAAAATGCTAAATGCCCAAAAAAATAAGGCCAGAAAAAAGCTAATGTTTATATTTTATCTTTTATTCTCATTAGTTGTTGATATTGTGGTTTCTGTGGTTAATGAAGCTTATTAAACAATAATTACAATAACTGATTAAGAAGGTCCCTATAATGAGTTAAGTTATATTATTTAAAGAAAATTTTTGTAAAATATAAATAATCTCGATTTTTTGTTCGAATTATACATAAAAATTCTTAAATGGATGATTCTGTAAGAATAAAATTAGTAAAAGCAAATAAGAAATTATTTCCTTCTCTGTTTTAATACTAAACTTTTAGTCTTTTTAAGGTAATTTTAAGAATTAAAAAAGGTTAGAAACTAAAACAAAACTTTTGAGGCCAAATGCAAAATAAAAAATTTAGATTTAACCTTAAAAAGTTAAGCTGGCAACGCTGCTTATTGCTAACAATATTTATGAATTATTATCATTTTATAAAACACTTTTTACTTTCACGTCCGTCCACTTTCAATGCGAAATAATGAAGTGTGCGTTCGAATAAAACATAACACAAAATTTTCGTAATAACTCTTAATTTTAAATATCTCTTTAAAATATCTTCTAGAGACAAGTTATATTTAACAGCAGATCGAATTCCTGAAATCCGGCCGTTTGTCCGCATGCAAATGATAGTAAAAAAAATTTACAGAATAAAATTTTAATTTTTTTTAACTTACTAGAAAATGTAGATTGAGTAAATTTTGACTTTTGTCAAGGACATTAATAATAAGATGAAACTTGGTTCAGAAAAAGAAAAAGTCACAAGAATGAATTCCAAGTCCAAAAAATAGAGAAGCTCCTAAAAGATATACCAAACATATTCGGCCGCGTAATGGCACGCTGTGTTAACTTTTTCAAAATCAAATATGAGCATTGTTAAAAGTATGGCTAAGCTTTAGTCAATCAAAGCTAAACAAATTTTATATAACAAAGCTGAGAAGAAATCTGAGGCAAGAAATGATCAAAGTTCCTCAATAATAAAAAAGAAAAATAATTTTAATATTTTGTATTAGCTTGGAAAAAATACGTTATTGCTGACTTTTCTCATGTTCCAAGGTACAAGCTTTGTATTCCGAATAATCGGGAAAATGGTCCCGAATAGTATCGAACTAAAAATAATAAAAATTTAAAAAGCAATTTGTCTTATGGCAAGTTTACTCAAAATGCTTTGTTTCTTTACTCTACGTCTCAGCGAAGAAATTTGTATCTCCTAACATAAGATATAACGTCGGCAGAAGAACGGAAAAAATTTTTATTTCCAACTTTAGGTTAAGGGGTGGAGAATACGTACATGAGAAATCTAAATTTTAAATTGCTTTTTTTTACCGAAAATTTTAATTTTTTCCCGTTTTTATTTCTTATTTGACTTTTTAAAACAATATTAACTCATTTTGCATCTTTTTTTTTTGGTAAAAAGGGCAAAATATTAAAAAAAAACAATAAATTTGACAGATTAAACATTATTGCTCAACTTCGTGTTGAAACATTTATTGCGAAATAAATTTCGTAATAGATTTCTTATTGGTCCACACGTAACATTTTAAAGAGAGAGATAGAATTTAATAATTGCCAAAATAAAAATGTCTACATGTAGACTAAGGGTTAGTGTAAACTCGAATAATCATAACTAGGGTTGTCATTCGAATAGAAATTATTGGATTATTCGAGCAAACATTTTTTTATTCTTTTCGAATGAGCAAAATTTTTAAATTTAAAATGGAAAATTATTCGATAAATTTTTAACTATTAATCGAATAATGGAATAATTTTTCAAAACGAGTTTTTATTAAATTATTAATTATGCCTTTTTGAAACTATAAGTGTAAAAAGTTGTATTTAGTTGGAAAACCCCGTTGAAAATGTTTGAATTACGAGTATATAAATGTGTAAATATTCTTAAATATTCAATATAGAGTGAAACAAAAGTATATGCTTTCTTTTTGAGAATTTTTCATTTATTATTTATTTCAAAAATTGTTTTAATGATTCAAGCGATGTAGAAATAACCAAGAATTCTGAAATATATAACGATGGTTTTATCAATCAATAATTAATATAAAAATTAAAAAAAAAATAGATTCCACACAACTGTTTTAATAAAAAAAAACAATAATCGTTTTAAAACCAAAATGCTGAACTATGTTCTTTACGAATGATGATTTTAAAAGAAATTTAATTTAAATTTACTTTCTTGTTATATGCTAATGAATTCTTATTTTATGTTAATAAACCAAGAATTGGTTTTAAAAAAATAGTCTTTGCAATTTTTTAACTTGCAATTAATTATTTGATCAATAAAATTTATTCGTTATTTATTCGATTAATCGAAGAAAATACAAATTTTATTCGATCACACGAATAATTAAAAAAATTATGAAATTTTATTCTATCATAACAATCATAACAAAGGGCATCATACATTTTAGCCCCACAGCTACAGCTAATTTTGGCAATTTTAAAGAAATTGGATCTTAGTTAAAAGCGAATAAGTGCTCAGTTGTGAGTATTAATTTTAAATCCTTATAGAGAGATACCGCAAAAATTTTCATAACAATACTTTAACATTTTTTTTAAGAATCCATACCAAAAAAGTTAAAAATAATCTAGTTAGCAATTAATTTTTATGTAAAATGATATATCAGAAAAATTTGGGAAAGAAATGTTTTCATCCTAACTTATTCCATTCATCTTTTATTTTAAAAAATAACATGTTATATTTTATTTGAATGCACACCTAACTAAACATAATCCAAAAATTATTCATTTTACATTCGTCTTGTTTTTACACGATCTTTAATACATACGTATGTTTTTGAAATGTCTTTTTACATATGGATTAAAAAACTAGTTTTAAAAAATGACATAGTAACAATAAAAAGGAAGAAATTTTATAACTAAACATTACGTTATTTAATCCTATTAACTAATCTTTTAGTCAAAACTATCTTAAAATTTAAAATTGTTTATCAAAATAATTTTTTGGTTTGCTTTTTCTCTCAAGACGATATTTTAAATTTTTCCAATCAATTCAATTATATTTTTATGTAATATCTTTTAGTTTGTGATAAAAAATTTTTTAATCTAGGTAACAAATTTTTTGATTAAAATTAATTTTAAACTGATTAATCTTTTTACAAGTGAATTTATCGATTTTTTTTAGCGCAACAAGTTCTTTGACTAATTCCTTTATCAACTAAATTATATTTTTAATAAAATACATTTTTATATTGAAACTAAATTTTTGGCAATTTGTATTGTCTTTTCTTTTTTTTCTGAGAAACGATGATTTTTGATGTGTTAACATGAAGGATATTAAAATTTAAAATAGGCCCAACTGAGAGTATTCAAGTAATACGCCTGTGCAATGTATTATAGCTTTTAATTAATAAAAATAAATTTTAACTTTTAGAACAATACACAGTGGGGCAGAACCGAAATTTTTTGGAAATAAATCTTTACCTTTTGATCGGCCGGTTGGATTTTCATCAAATTTGGTATAGGCGTAGCAGAGGAGTGTACAATGTTATGTTTAGAAGGAGGGCACAACAATCCCCTCAGGGGCGGAGCTAACGGGGCTCAAAGTTAGGTACCACTGACATAAAAATTTTTTAATCGCTTGCAAAATGTTTGTTTCTCGTCCGATTTCAAATATTTTTATATATTGTTGTAGACCCTGATAAGACCTATAAAAGACATGCTTACATGTTCCATTTATCGCTTATAGTTTTCGAGTTATTTGCGTTTGAATTTTTAAGCACCATAATTTTGCATGTTCTTGGTACAGTTTTTTTCATATATATCCTAGTATTTCTGACCAATTTTTTTAGTTTTTTCTTAACTAGTTAAAGAACAAAATTATCTATTGAATATAAAAAAAAATTTGAAGACGATATCTTTACCGAGTTCAAAAATAAACGATTTTGAATTTGAAAATTGCAAAAAAGACGACTTTTTGCGTTTTTTAGCCGAAAAAGTATCTACACTCTTTTTTATCTAAAATAAAATTTTCTTTAGCAACATACAATAATTTTGCACTTTTCTGAAATGCAGCTTCACAGAGATGACTTTAAGATAAAAACAAGCACAATAACTCAATTGGTCATGGTATATACCCTCCCGAATTCGACCCATTTTATATGAAAGTTTTGATTTTAGACCATATTTTCTCAAATCCCAAAGCACGAATCGACAAGCAGAATATATTTTAAGAATCTTCAATATGTTGTTAAAAGTTTTGGATCAAAATTTACAGGACTTTGGAAAAATGTGGATTCTATAGCCAAAAATGTAAAAAATCCCATTTTTGTGAATTTTGATTAGTTTATTTGGGAATTTAGGAAAACCCTACCCCTGATTGAAATTTGGTTAACGTGCTTTTATTTATGTTAATAAGATCCACATTTCCTGCAAATTTTATTAAGATATCTTTATAAACAAATATGTTATTACAATTAAAAATTTGTATTTTCTCCAAAAACCCAAATTGGGCCTTTTGTTTGGTTTATTTCTAAATAGCGAAAGAAATTTTAAAAATATGTATTCCAAATTAAGCTTATCCTTCAGCATATATAATTTCCGATCTTTCGCAAAAAGATTAAAATCAATATCGTGCCTCATTTCAGAAATATACGCCTTTAAACTTTTATATTTCCAATTTATTGTATATATGACTATATTTTTACAAACTTGCAACTTTTGCCTTTAGTTTTGCGTGAATAATTACTCAGAAAATTATGAATATTTCTGTATACTTTTACTAATATCTGTACACCAAATATTTTTATAAAAATAATTAATAAATATTTTTTATTTTCAATAGGGTTGCCATATTTCCCAAATCTAAGTAAATCTTTATCCTTTTCTAAGCATTCATATATTTCTATTAATGAATTTAACCTAATAGTGAAATTAATATTGCTGAATTACTGCCAACTGCATCACCAAGACGTCTTAAACAGATTGCCGAAAGAGTACCTATTCAAACATCACAATCCAACAGAGGAAGAAGCAATTGCTTTAATGCTAGAACTGGACCTCAGCCAAAACAAATATCATATTTTAAGAAAAGCGCTGCTTGAAAGAGGACACTCAATTCTACCAACATACAAGGATATTCAAGAAAAAAAGCAAACTATTTTACTATCTATTTCGGTTACCGAAAAGGAAGCATGTGTAGAGCTATCTTCTTTGCTTGAGCTACCAGGATAGTTGCAGATTTTTCTGCAGATCAGTTGGAATCAGTTCCTGAATACAAGCATGCTAGTGGAAGTAAGAAAATGGCGGATTATAAAAGCGTATTTATAGCATCTTTGGTGCCATTAAGAATGCAATCTTATTCCTTAAAGCAATCTTCATCAAAGTGT
The DNA here is from genome assembly GCA_932274085.1 of Protocalliphora azurea. NCBI lineage: Eukaryota > Metazoa > Arthropoda > Insecta > Diptera > Calliphoridae > Protocalliphora > Protocalliphora azurea. Next base: position 141,406,019 of record OW026519.1, on the reverse strand, counting down.
AAAAACTCATTTGAAGATATATGACTTAACACCACTCCAGGATCAAAACATTTTTGCAGACCTATTTGGTTCGAATGCACAAGGGAGTCGAAGACAACAACAAAGGATTTAGTGGAATATATTAAAGATGAAATAAATAATTTAAAACCTCTTTCAAAGGACTAACATACTATTAATGACAATTAATTGTAAGCACAAAATTAACTCTGCTCGATTTGGAGAATATGCAACAGAAATATCTAAACTACTTGTTTCTCTATATCCATGGAAAGAAATGACACCAACAGTACATAAAGTATTATGTAATGGTGAAATTATAATTGAACTAAATATTCTTCCACTTGGAAAGCTTACAGAAGAGGCTTAAGAAGCAAGAAGCAGAGATTTTAAGCGCGTTCAATTATTCAGCTCCAGGAAATGCTCCAGAACGTCACAAAACGAGGATATTTTTAATAGCATATTGTTATCATCAGACCCTGTACTATCATCAATGAGAAAACGTTGGATTTATTATGAGGCTTTATCAACTCAAAATACTGAAGACTTGAAGGACCTTTATTATCTTTTAGATATGAATACAGATACAACAGATTATTTTATAGAAAATAAGTAGTATAAGTTTAAAATATTAGAAAAATTGACTACATAAATTTAATGTAAATAAGTAATAAAAAATTGTATTAGAAATAGAATATTTATTAAGAAAGATGATAAATACCAAAAATAATAATATTGATTAAGTTATAGTCTTATTTCTGATGATTATTTACGTTAATTGAAATTTGTTTCATGGAAATATTCACAAAAAAAAAATCGGTTAATCTTTTTTTTATCAGAATTTCAAAAACAGCAAACTGTTTTTTTTTAAATTTCAATTATTCAAAAACCGTTTTCCCCAAAAGGTCAAATAACCAATAAAAGAGCATCAAGTGAAAAAGTGTAACCGATTGAAACTATCTTGTCACAAATTTGTTAATAGTATTGACAACATGTTTAATTGGTCTTGCGGAATTTTAAATATATATATGTATATATATATATATATATATATATATATATATATAAAGTATATGAGTCTATAATTTTATATTTTTGTGAACAGTTTTGGAAATCAATGTATTAGTGCAATAATATTAAAGGTCTATAAGAATGTTTTGAATTAATTTTTAATTATTTAAATTTTTTAGGAAAATGTAAAAATTTTAATTTTTAATCGAATTGATTATTCAAAAGATCAGATTTTTTTCTCCTGTTTTAGATTCGCTAATGCATAGATTCAGATCCTATATGTGTGTCAAATATTTAACTTATATAGATTAATAATAACTATTATTTATAATCCTGGAACAGGGATGTCGAAAATTTTGTCCCACTTTTCCAGGAAATCGAAAAGTTCGGGAAATTGCATTCTAAGATGCTGTTTCAGTGCCACAAAGCAAAAGTTGTTTCTGTATCGAATTATTTGGGGGTGATAATCCAAAGTGCAAAAAATCGTATATGAAGCATTAAAAATATATTTAAAGTTATCAATAAAAAATATTTTAATTTAAAGTTTTAACAATCATTTTTCTTTCTTAAATAGGTAAATACATAAGTATGTATACATGTAAGCGCATTTTATATACATATGTAGATATGTTTCTGTAGATATTATTGCTGCCTTTTATTTGACTTCATTTTTAATATGAGCACAAAAAAAAACACTCATCTCATAAGCTGTGATAAAATTCACAGTTACAATTGTGCTAAAGTATTTTTTATTTTCCTGAAATGAAGTTGTAAAACCTTGCAGAATGCATGTGAATGCGATAAAAATAATTCAATTTTTTTTGCAATAAGATGTAAAAACAAATATATATGCACGTATGTGTTCGTAAATAACATGTACATTAGACTAGGTCGATAGCAATGAACTATACAAGGAAAATTCATGAAATATTTACCAGAGAAAGGAAGCCATTTATTTTTATATTGTTGTTTTAAGTGCACATAAGTCCTTAATCTGTAAAAAATATGCAATTGATTTTTTTTAGTTTTTTATTTTTTATAAAATTGGAAATGATTTTGAATTGACTTTTTAGATTTCTAACAATTTTAAAACTCATAATGCATATTTACTTATACATAAGTATCTTTTTAATTGATAATTTAAAATACTGAATGTGTGGCGCTTAAATATAGTTGTGGAGTAAAAACTGTTTACATCTTAACTCGATCATATTCGTTAGGATTTTATAGATTTTTACTGTCTTAACTTCTACTTGAAGTAAATTTTTTAATTTAAAGCAAATTGCGTTGTGTAACAAATACAATGACAAAATTAAAATTAGTTGTTATTGTAAATGTTTAGTATAGAGTATATAGAGATATGAAGATATATCGGTGTATCGCAGTGAAGTGTGTTTTTATACCCTACACCACCATAGCTATGGAGTATTATGCGTTTGTGCTGATGTTTGTAATACCCAAAAATATTGGTCTAAGACCCACCTTCATATACCTTATACCAATTGACTTACAATCACTTTCTGATTCGATTTAACGATGTCCGTCCGTCTGTCCGTTCATGTACATCTTATAATCAAACTAGGGTTTGCAACTTTGAAAACATTTTAATGAAATTTGGCATATATGTACTATATATATATATATAACGAAGCCTATTGAAACTGGTTATGGCCCCATACAAATGTCCTAACGAATTAGGTGTTTAGCGATATATCAATATTTTAATAAAATTTGGCACATTTAAGTTTTATAAAAGCATAAATCTTTGTATCAAATTTTAAGAAGGTCGGTCTATAACTGACCATAGCTCCCATATAAACCACTCTTCAGAAAATCAATAGCAATCTTAGTATAAAATTAATATTTAACACATATAGGTTTTATGTCAGTGAAAATAACAATGCCAAATTTTATGAAGATCTGCCCATAATTGATCATAGCTCCCATATAAGGCTCACTTCCGGGAATTCCGGGAAATAGAATATATCCATAAGTATGTTTCATAGAAATATAATATCGACCCTCAATTGGCATATAAGACCCCTTCCCGAATTTTGATGCACATACATAATAGTGTAGAGTATAATATAGCCGGGCTTAACCGACTATATCTTTCTCACTTTGTTTTCTTTTCAAGTTGTGCAGTAACAGCAGATTTTTTTAAGCCCTATATAGATGCATAGAACTATAGATTGATGATGAGATTGTTGTAGGAAGTGATGAACAATAAAAAACAGTGTTGTACTTATTGAAATCATTTCCGGGCGATAAAATAAAATTGTTGACAAAAAAAGATTTATCAGAAACGCTTTAGTGAAATCTTGTAAAAATTTTTAAATGAATTTAAATGAATATTTTTTTTGCTGTTCTGAAGTATTGATCTCTTTTATAAGCTAACTTCAAAATTGAAATTTTAAATAAATCAAATGCTTTGTTAAAAACATTAATTTCAAAATTAAATTTTAATACTAAACGATGCAAAATAATTTCTTATATATTAAAACTGATAAAAATGTATCTTTTTTACCCCCATTTCGTTCTAAGCACCTGGGTAGATAACAAAACATTACTTTAACTTGAAATTGCAAGCAATTGAACATATTTTGATTGTAACATACATACAATCTTCCTTATTGCATTTTATTCAAATCCGCATAAGAATTCAAATGCGTATTTTAACAGGGTGGAGCCAAAATAATATGGACAACAAAAGTTAAATATCAAAATTGCTTGTCTTATAGCTAATGTGTCAAATACATAATTTTTATAATGATAAAAATAGTTATATTTTATTAACTTGCTGTTACTTTTGAAGCGATAAATTGGAAGCTTGTTTTTATATAAACGCAGAAAATTTTGCAAAAATTTTATTTTTACCATTATACTATTTGAATCAGACTTAATTGAAATTTACTTTTATAATACTTTTTAATAAGTTACCTTGGCTACTACCTGCAATAATCTAAGTGTATATAAGAAATGCTAAGCTTATTTTATATTGAAAATCGTTAGGGTATAACGTTTCAATGTAATCGATGCATTTTTATTTTGTTATTTCTATTGAATATTCACCAGAAGCCTTTTTTGTTAATGGAGTCAAAAAGAATGAAATAAAAAAAAGGAGTAAAGAAATACCACATGCCATTCTCTTTAACGCATTTGATTCCATTCGATAACGATAATGGTGATTGAAGTGAAGTGATAGTGGTAAATTCAATAAACAGGGTATTGTAAAAAGAGTTGGAGTTTAAAGAGGAGTAAAATTTGAAATTTGGCAATACATCTTTTATTTTCTTAATTTTTTGTTGAAGTACTACAGATTTTTTAGAAACTTATTTTTAGGCTTAAAGTTATTAATGTTCTATATTAGAAAAAAAGGAATTGATAATATACTATTTTCATGAACAAATATTAACACAATCATAAAAGTTCATAAACAGTATTATATCAGGTAGTTAAAAAGTTGAGTATTATTAATTCTTACGCCATTAATAGAGAAATTTGAAATTAAATTTTAGTCGATTAAATTTTAAAGAATATTCTAACCCTAAAGAAACTTTTATGACATTAGCTAAAAATATGATTTTTAATTTTTTTGTTAACTATCTTTTAAAATGGGTGTCTACACAACAATATTCAATTTTAGAAATTTTCTGCATTATGAGCTTGATAACGTTTTTGTGAGTTGTTAATATTTTTTCATAAAAATACTAATTTGTTAATTATTTTAATATTGGGACACTAATATTTTTAAATCAAAAGGAAAGAGAATGTCTAAAAAATCTGTAATACATATTTCAGAAAATATTTCTACACAAAGTTACGAAATGAAAGGATGGCTATACACCCTTTCATTAATAGTGGTTAGAGTAGTGTAAAAATATTTACTAAATACTTAAGCACATAATTAAGAAATGTGATTTTTATAGATATATTAAATTTTAAAATAATTGTTTTGTTCATTACATGAAAAAAAACAACAAAAAAAATTTACGTATGAGTAATATTAATTTTAATAGCACTCATACCTCATTTAAGGCGGCCCAACAACATTTATCCGTTATGTATTGCCAAGTCTGTAAAAAAGAAATAATGATTTTAAAATTACTTTCAAGATAATAACGGTCAAGTTGGTGCCGCAATATGATTCAAATCGCAAATTAAACAAATTTTTATCTATAGTTTAGAACAAAATTATTTTATTCAATAGAATTTTCAAATTGGCCATTTTGTTTGTTTGTATGATTATATAAAGACTGTGCACGAAAATATTTCTACACGCCTTAATGCTTATTACTCTATCTGTACACGAAAAAAGCTATGTCGACCATAAAAGGTCAAACCCGACCATATGATACCCCACATCATTGTGCATGTGATTAGGGTGATTCCCGAAATTGGGCTTATATGATAAATTATGGAGCGATCCTCATAAAATTTCTCAATATGATTTCTATTTATATTAAACTTATTTATGCACGTTAAAGTGATTTTCGGAAGAGGGTTTTATATGGGAGCTATGGTCAATTATGAACCGATCTTCGTGCAATTTGGCGCAAGGATTATTACTTATACAAAACTTCCTTACACCGAATTTCATTAAAATATTGTTATATTTAACGTATTTATGTTCGTTTAATCAGTATTCTGGGAGGAAATTTGTATGGAGCTAGGTGAAATAATGAACCGATTACTACCATTTTCAATAGGCTTTGTCCCTATATCATGAAAGTCCTACGTGCCAAATTTCAATGAATTATCTTCAAAATTGCGACCTGTACTTTGTGCATAAGTTTCCATGGACAGCCAGCCGTTCAGCTAGCCAGACCGACGGACATCGTTAGATCGACTCAAAAAGTGATTCTGAGTCGATTGGTATACTTTAAAGTGGGTGTTGGATAATTTTTTCTATGCGTTACAAACATCAGCACAAACGCATAATACCCCAACCACTTATGCCGGTATGGGAATGCAGGTGTGTCGCGAAATACAGCTTTTTTGGGACATAGAAAATTATATAGAGTTCATGACTGAAAAGAGAATTGATAGTGAATTTTCAGCCTATAGAATTGCACACAAAATAACACGAACATAATAATATTATGTAAGTACTCATTTATTTCCAGGACCTCGAATTTTCTCACAAAAAGATTTCAAAGTTTCAAAGTATACACAAATTAAAAAAGAAATATATATATATATCAAAAATTTTCTACTTGGTTGAAACTGGCTTTAATCTTTAATAAGTTTTGTGGTAATACGAGTTACAGATATTAACTCACAAGACTTGAAACTAATAGATTGAAAAATTTTAGCACAATAGGTTTCATTTTAGTCAAAGGGATAAAAATTATTTAATTTGTTCCCATTCTTCTACATTGTTTGTTCGCGAGATTATACTTTTTGATCTCATGTGATCTTATATAAATTAATCAGACTTTGTGGATAAATTCTACACTTTCTTTTTTGTTGTGCAGACTTTAAACAGTTACATACAGGGTAGTCAAATTTTGATAATAAAAATTTTTAATTTTTTTTTTGTAATTATGCGGATTATGCGGTATATATCGTTGATGTGCCCTAAATTGTCAGCGCATTGGGATACTCTCAAAATTTGCAAAACAAAAGCAAATATATTTTGGATTACTGCGTAAACTTAGCTTTTTGTTATTTTATACAATCAAATCGAAGAGCATTAAAAATAAATTTAATACAAAAATTTGAAAATTGCGCAAAAATTGCACTTTTTGTTTGTTGTAAAAATATTGCATATATAGATATATGAATGGAGAAAAATAGAATTGATCAAGACCATAAATTTAAGTCAAATGCCGTAAAAAACGGGGCACTTTTGTCAAAACGGATTTTGCCAAGGCACACCGCATAGACAGCATGAAATTGACTATAATTGGCATAGGTAGTTGGAGTTTGTAATACGGAAATGTAGAGGCGTATTAAAAAATTTCGATAAAAATTGCATGAACAAAAAAAAAAAAAAAAAAAAAAAAAAAAATACTTCGATTAAAAAAGGAACACAATATTAAATAGCATTTCTTAGTAATAAACTCTAATAAAACATTTTTTCGTATAATATTTTTGAAAAGCGGGATTTTTATTGTAGTGATTTTTTTTAAATTTACTAGGAATTCTTAAAATATGCCACAATAATACCACCAAGTACTGAAAATATCATAAATTTTATTTAAATAACTCATTAAGTTTTGATATTACGCATAATTTTTAACAGAATTATACATAAACTTCTAGTTTATAAAAATGTTTGTATGTTCACCTTAAAACCGCTCTAACTTTCGCGAAAGGATATTTTCTTAATTTTTTGTGCTGCAACATTTGAATAAAAATTAATATTATATTGCAGCGATTCATAGTTTTCATTTGATACGCCTACCTTAGAGTATTCCTTTTTTTATAAAATTTATTAAAATTCATCCGAAATTCAGAGGAAAAAATGTATTATTTAATATGGGAGTGACATTTTTTTATTGGGAATGTTTACGGCCATAACAGAATATAACATTTTAATCCAATATCTCCAAAACTGGATTTTTAGTGTTATAAAACTGATAAATGTGACGTATATGTGTAAACGTGATTTTTGGAGAGGTCTTATATGAAACCTCAGGTCAATCACGGACCGAATCTTGCAAAAATTTGGAATCGTGATTTATATGCCTATAAAACTTGTTATCTTGATACTAATATTTATATGAGATTTCCTCACGTTAAAGTGATAGCAGGAAATGAAATCCGTACTGCTCTAAAATCTTAGACGAATTATTCCTCAAAAAAACTGTCTTTCGGGTTCTTGATGAACTGTTGTCTTTCTGAAGAACATGGAATAATGTATAATTTTTTTCAGGAAGAGATACTAGCCATTAGGGGAACATCGATTTAAAGTATTCTAAAAAAGAAAACATGTCTTTAACAATCTTTGGAGCCAAAGTAAAAGAATTTTTGTTAGACATTGTGTCTTTAAATTATATTATTGGTTAAACTTATGCGAGAAGATAAAGACTTTTTGTTGTTTCTACTACTATTTACACGCTAGTAAATAGGGATACTCCGCAAGATGGAGTTTTATCTCCAATTCTTTGGAATGTCACCGTAAACTCATTATTCAGGGAACTTGATTCACTGAAGTTTAAGACTGTCGCTTACACGGACGATTTTGCGGTGGCTATATCTGAGAAATATCTGGATATTATGTTTCACCGCCTACAAACTGCTCTATGTATAATTAGTACATGGAGTACAATTAGTGGCCTTAGCGTAAATCCAGGAAAAACGGAACTTGTCCTCTCCTCTAGGAGATGTAAGATTCCATCTTTCCCACTTCCATGTCCAAAGGGTTTTGAACTAAAGGTGTCAGATAGTGCGAAGTACCTTGGGATTATACAATTAGTGGCCTTAGCGTAAATCCAGGAAAAACGAAACTTGTCCTCTTCTTTAGGAGATGTAAGATTCCACCTTTCCCACTTTCATGTCCAAAGAGTTTTGAACTAAAGTTCTAACACCTTTAGTTTAGTGCGAAGTACCTTGGAATACACAGAATACACAGGCCGGGGTTTCAAAGGGCGGTATTGCTTTATATATGTATAGGAAAGCTAGGAATACGAAATGGCTCTTCCACGTAGTGAGTAAGCACATACTTCGTACGGAGCGATAGTATGGTGGAAGGCTATGGAGAAGTCCATCTACATCGGAATCTTTGATAGGATTGTGCGTGGTTTAGTGCTAATCATAACAGATCGCCATTATGTCAGCGACTAGGCTTAGGACTATAGGTGCATGTAATGATAGTGGTTTCGGCCATGCGACTATTGTATTGTATTCCCACACCCTATATTAGCAGAGACTTCTCAGTATAAATCTTAACTGCTCCGGAATTAAGAGCTGGTTCACTGGAGGTTTAATCTGCTGAAGGGATTGGGGGTGTCTATATTACCGTTTATAGGAAAAACATATCAATCAAATTGCGAGATTACTGCAGCATTCTTCAAGCAGAGATCTCGAACATAAAGGGGGCGATGAACTGGTTAATGTGCTATAGAGTGTTCCAAATGGATATCAAAATCTGTACCAACAGTTAAGCCGCTGTTAAATCGCTCTCGGGTGTCTTTTCAACATCCAAGCTGGTACATGAATGCCGAAAATCTTTGAACGAGATGGCGAGACATTCAAACCTAGAACTGATCTGGTGGGTTAGGGTCGGCTAATCTCATTGTTGATGAACAAGCTAAAAAAATTCGATATGGATATATGAACCAACTGGTTGTAGTACCGCTTTCGTTCTGCAGAGCAATAATTATGCGAAAGTTATCGAGGATTGCACAAGATAAATGAACAAATGAATCCACATGTTCAACTTCGAGGCAAATATGGCTCCATTATGATGAATCTCGATCTAACTTCATCATGGACTACAAAGGCATCGGATACGAAATCTGGTAGACGTCGTCACAGGGCATTAGATTGCTCGTGTGCATGCTACGAAACTTGGGTTCCTTTTAACCACTTTTGTAGAAGTTATCACGATGAGGAAGAGGAGGAAATGGTTGAGTATTTTTTATGCTACTGTTCTACTCTCACTGAGATTAGGAGCACTAATTTTGGTAATTCGTTTATGCATGTATTATCAGATCGGGACCAAATTGAACCCAAGTAAGTTGTCTCCTATTGTTTACACAGCTGCCCAGTAAACTTAACCTACTAATAAGAAGAATGTAGTAGAAGTAGTTTTTTAAATCTCTCGTTTTCGAAAATTATTTTCTTAACTTTAAAGATCCTCAGTAGCAACTGTTGTACATCGTACATTCACAGAAAAAAGTCACCAATTACCAAAAAATAAAAAAAAAATAATAATCATTCAATTAAAAAATTTTTTAAATTAGCACCTCTCATCAAAATGATCATATTAATTACTAATAACAGTAAAAAATTAAAAGCCGAAAAAAATTTCTAATTAAAAAATTTAATAAATCAATCAAGTAGTGATTGAATGAAATAAAAATTTACATGAGAAAAAAACTTTTTACATATATTAATTAAATTTTGATGTAAAATGTCCCAACTGTGTTAATTGCAAAATATAAGTTAATGATTTTTCTGTGTTAAGAGTCATTGGAATATCTATTTGAAAACATTTAAAAATATTTTGAAGTTAATTAATGTATTAATATATTAATTTTACTCTAAGCAGATGGAAGTTGTTTGTCTCCAAATCAAACTAATTATATAATTTGAACTATACATTGTATCGGATCGCTCATATATTATAAACTATGAAGACTTATAATGTTAATTAACATTTCTAAAGTATTTCTTACAAAATAGCTTATCGAAAATTCTTCTAAAACTAGAAACTTTAATCTATTGTTATCACATCATATAACAGAAAATTAATAATCCTTTTTACGCTACTTGAAGTAACACTTTTTCTATGAAATATTCCATACGGTACATATATACATACTACATATTCATACCTATTTTTGCAAATAAACATTTATTGATTTTATACAGTAAAAACATACTCAAAAATTTATTTGTTTATGGGGGAGTAATGGAAAAAGAGATAAAATATTTCTATAAAATATATCGAGAGCCAATTACTTAAGTCGCAATACTGAAAACATTTGCATGCTTTATTGCATTTATGCCATACGCTACATAATTCATTTAAATTGTTTAGTCTCTTGGTTCATATTTAGCAAGTTTGTATTAGATTATATTTGAAATGTTCTAAAATCATGAGATATTGCAAGAATAATAATTTGACACTAAAAATTAAATTGATTTTTATGACTTAAAATAACATACATACTGAAAGTAATACTCAACCGTGGTACATTTTAAGCTGCATATCAGGGCTTCGTAGTTGGAAAAAAAGTAAATTTTTCGACTTCGACTTTTTTCGAGTTTTAAATAATCGATTTTTTGACTTCTAGACTTCTTCAATTTTTTAATAGTCGATTTTTCGACTTTTTTCCATTTTGGAATAGTCGACTTTTCGACTATTTTCGACCAATTTCGACAATTTCTTTTCCCGACTTTTGTACTATTTTCACCTTTTTTCGACTTTTTAACTACTTTCGATTTTATATGAATACTAGCTATTCCCGCAAACGCTGTTTTGCCATATAACTTATTTCTAGTGAATATTTTGGTTTTTAATTGAAAAAGGGAATGTATTGTAAGTATGTGGGTAAGGGTGGGCGTGCTTTTACCCTTTTTGCTTTATTTTTCGCCCTAAATGTTAAAATTTATAGCATTAAGTTCCTTCAAGAATTTAAACTATCATCGGATAATTAATTAAAAAGACATGGGTAAGGGGAGCTTTTACCCGTTTTGCCCTATTTTACTCCCTAAATGTTGGAATTTCCAAACAATGTATATCTTTAAGTATATATCTTTAAGTTCCTTTCACATATTACAGTGTCTGCATGCCAAATTTTAAGAAAACCGATTGATTAGTTAAGAAGATATAGGGAGAAAGGGTTTTTACCCCGCCCTATTTCCCGTCTTAAATAATAACAATTATAGGCTTTAGTTAATTCCAGATATTACACTATTTACCTGCCAAATTTCAAGAAAATCTGTTCATTAATTAAGAAGATATAGTGAGGGGGAGCTTTTGCCCTATTTTACGCACTAAATACTATGAAATATACTTTAAGACTTCTTCTCATATCTAAAAAATACACATACAAAATTTCATAAAAATCAGTAAAGCCGTTTCGGAGGAGTTCAATTAAAAACACAGTGATACGAGATTTTTATATATATAGAATACTTGAATATTATATGATATTTTCGAGATTTTTCGTCTTCTTTAAATATTTTTTGTTATTTGTCTTAAACAATTAATATATATATATATATATATATATATATAGATTCATTTTTTTAAGACAAATAAAAAAAAAATATGTAAAGGAGGCGAAAAATCTCGAAAATATCTTATAATATTCATATATATATATATAAACATAGAATATATACAACGCAATCAATTATATTGACTAATTAACAGACAATCCATGCAAGGAAAGTGCTGGTTACACACAAAAATATGTTTTTGCGATATTATTTTCAATAGTTAGATGGTGTAGTTTAAATGAAAACTGCTAAGAAACTATTCCTTTTAAATAAAGTAAATTTTCTCGACTATTTTCGACTTTCTCCTTCTTTTCGACTTTTTCCGAATTTTCGACTTTTTCCGACTTTTCGACAATTTTCGACATTTTCCGGCTTTCGAATTTTTCCGACTATTTTCGACTTTTTTCAACTTCGATTTTATATAATATTTTTAAGATTTTTCAACAATTCTGACTATTTTTTGTTATTTGCCTTAAAGAAACTAAGAAAATATGAAATATATACAATGCAATGAAATATATTGACTATTTAACAGACAATGTGCGAAATGAAAGTGCTGGTTTCACACAAAAATATGTTTTTGTGATATTATTTTCAACAGTTAGATTATTTAGTTTAAATAAAAACTGCTAAGAAACTATTTCTTTCAAATATTTTCGACTATTTTCGACTTTTTCTGACTTTTCGACTTTTTCCTACTACTTATCCGAATATCTTCGATTTTTTCCGACTTTTCGACTATTTTCGAAATATTTACATTTTCGACTTTTCGATTATTTTTGTCTTTTTCTATCTATTTTTGATTCCGACAATTTTCCAACCAAAAAGTAGTTTTTTTAACTTTTCGACTTTTTTCAATTATTCACAAGTCGATTTGATGAACGCTATCGCATATGTTCTCAGGCATTTATAAATATTAGGGTGATCGACTCGGTTTCCAAATGGTTTAAAAACCGTTTTTTAGGTTGAAGAGCTGTCTGTTTTTTCAAAATGTTAATTTTTTGAATGTCGAATAGGTTGTTTCTTTTTCAACACAAACAACCGGTTTTAAATATAAATCTTTATTTTAAGAAAAATGAACTAAATACTAACATTCAAATTGAAATTTATAAATTTTATTAGTGATTAATATTTATAAAGTCCAAGGTTGCCTACCGTTACCGCTAAAATACCCTTACCGCTAAGGAACCCATTCAAATTGATTACCGTTACCCCTAAAATGCCTTTACCAACCGTTACCATTAAAATGCCGAAAAAAACAAATTATCATTACTGCTAAAATATTGTTACCGTTATTAGACATTTTCAGATAAAATAATTATTTTGAATAAAATTTAAATAAAACTGGTATGAATTTTATAGCTATTACAGCTTGACCTTTTTATACTTGACTCCACTCTATATTTCACAGTTGTGAAACGCGAAATTTTTGAAACAACCGTTACCCCTAAAATACCATTACCGAAATAACTACCGAAATAGCTCGATATTCCCATAACGCTAAAATACCTTTAAAGAAATAGTCCAAAGTACCAATACCATCTTTTTACCATTTAAAATCGGTTGCCAGAATTGATAAAGTATAATTTGTTGTTATCTTTTATAAATATAGCTTAAGGTTAAATTGGAATTAATTCTGTAAGTTTAAACAAGTAATCAATTAATAATTATCTTGAACGAAATAAGCATATTAATGGAATTCGTTTTTTCTCTTGTAACAACTGTAACATTTTTACAACAAAAATTTAAATATTTTAGAGTTTTTAATTTATTTATAGTTTTTTTTCCCATAGATACTGTTTATATTACATAAAACTTAGTCTCATTTTTTATGCTAATTTTCTTACTTTAATTAATATTTGTTTCCCAAAATAATAACATAAATTTTAACTTGAATATTATAAGATTTATTGATTTTTTTTGTCAAAGAAATATAGTCTTTTGAAAGAAATATTAACTTCTGAAAAAAACCGGTTAAGCATTTTTATTTGAATTTTAAAACATGCAACCAGCTTTCACAAAATGCCAGCTACTCAAATTATTCGATAACCGGTTTCTTAAAAATATCGAATAATCGAACACCTTAATAAATATATAGTAGCTTAAAGTTTTTAGTATTCGACCAAAATTAGTTAGTTGTATATGCATGCAAACCAACTTCAGTTTTTATTATTAACTTTTTCCCAAATAATTTGATATTTGCGGCTCAACAAACACCTGTAAGCTGTTGCCATCAACAACAAAAAGTAACGAGAAAAAATAAAAAAAAAAAATAATAAAAATTAAATAAAAACACTCCAACAACAAAAATCTATACCCAAAGATTTATAAAATGAAATGGAGTAGTTGAAAAAAAAAAAAAAATAAACGAATTTAAATTTCCGTTTCAATTGCTGTTAACTAACATTCATCTCCTCCATGTCTCTGGGTCTATCGGTCTCCCTCTCGCTCCATTGCAATTTATCTAAAATTATTCAACATCCTTTTGTGAACAAAATAATAACAAATTCTATATATGATGATGATGACTGCGACTTTTTCGTTTATAAAAACGGATGCTTAAAATTTTTGCTGGAAGAATGATAACAATCGGAAATTATTAAAAAAAAATACAAGAAAATTTTTTAATTTTTCTATTTAAAATAAAATGTTTGTTGTTATAATTTATGAGGAAATCAATTTTAAATGAAGTACATTTCGGTAAATGTGATTAAAAAGAAATTTACAAAAATAGAAAACAAATTTAGATTCAACAAAGTTTATTAATTCGGTGATAAAATGGAGATGGATAGTTTTTTTTTTTTTTTGAAATAATGAAGTGCTATGTCAGCGGTTTATTGAATACCATAAAAAATTAAAATGAAATAGAATTTTAATTAATACACTTAACATCATATTAAATCATAATAAATTTCAATTTAGGATAACTTAATACTAGAAAAGGCAAAATACATATAATAAAAAAAAAATTTACAAAAATATATGCATGTGAAACAAATTAATATAAATTTCACGATATTTAAAATATTTATTTAAAAAATGCGTAGGTATAATTTTGTTAAAAAAATAGCTCATAAATAATATATGTGTGTTAATATGAATTGTACTTATTTACTTAATTGTATTTATTTTTAATTACAATTGAATATGGATGTACAATTAATTACAATTAAAAACTATATGTATGTATATTAAATATATACATTAGGCTGACCCAATTTATATAAAAAACGAATAAGAACTCCATGTTTTTTCTTCTTTTCCTTTAAGGCTTCAATTTCTCAAAATGCTGCTCTTGGCATTAGCCATTTGTTAGAAGGATAAGAATATTTTATTTATTATTTATTTATTTTATTTTTTTCTAATGGAACCTAATGAATTTATGGTTTTATGTGAAAGAATACAGCTCACCAACGGCAAACGCCAGAGATATCGATGCCATCATAATGTTTAAATGTGAATTTATATATACATAGCTCGCCACATACATTAATATATTAAGTATAAAAATTAATTATTAAAATCAACAATAAATTATATGTTTACAAACACGCGTACACACACATACATAAATATACTCAAATATAATATTTAATTTTTCAATATTTTTTAAACAAATCACATTTCATATTTAAACCCTTTTAATAAAGAGTTAACAATACAGTTTAATGCAATAATTTCAACAGTTTAAAACAACTTCGGATTCCGCTCTATTAATTCAGAATGTCTTTTTTTTATAAACCAAGAAATAAAAACGGTGAATTTATTCAGTTGCCACAAGTTTTTGACACAGTTCTAAAACTAAACGGTTGTTGGATTACTGAGGAAGATGATAATGATTTGTGGTTTTATTTAAAACATAGATTGTACCTTATATATGGCTGGATTGTGTATGCAAATATGACCTTTATAATCTTTTGTGAATTGGGCTATTTTCTGACGAATATAATGGATGTTGTGAAGGCTGTTGAAAGCTTTAGCCCTTCAATGATTGGATTTTTTATTGTGATTCGAACTCTACATTTTCGACTTGTGACAAAAGAATTTAAGGAGCTTTTTATTATATTTGGCAAAAAGATCTGGATAGATGGGTAAGTTGAATTGTAGTTCAGTTTTATTTAAGTTTTAGTACAATTCTACTTTAAGTTTTTGCACAGTTCTAGTTTCGTTTAGTTCAGTTTTAGTGCAGTTTAAGTTCAGTTCTAGTTCAATTCGAATTCAATTTCAATTTTTAATTTCGATCAAAAAATATTACAACATAATAAACACTTGTCGATTAATATATCATGAGTAGGGGTCGGATTTTCATGCAAATGCATGTTTTTTCTGAAACATTTAAAAACTACATTATTTAGTTATCTATCCAAATCACAAATTTTAATGAAAAATTACATCGATTTGTTAGTGCATATTTAATGGAAAATGCACATTTTGTCATATTTTTCATAATAATACACACTAATTTGCATATTTTTAAAATCTTTAATTTTTTACGTTTTTCCTAAAGAAAAAAAAATTGTATCAGCTTTGAACTCTAAGCCAGCTGATTAAACGTGATTTAAGAAAGTAAGCATACATTTTACTAACAGAAGTTGCAATAAAAAGTTATTTTATTCATTAAAATTTTCTGAATTAATAACATTGTGCTAGTCGCAAATTTTACAAGCTAGGCAACTCACTGGTAAAGCTAAATCGATTATGCTGAATTCAATGGTAGTAGCCGTTTTTTGAAGTTAGCGCTTATATTCGCGATAGTTGGGTTTAAACTTATTATGAAAGTGTGCTATTAATAGAAAATAATAATTATGGAAAATTAGAAAGAAAAAGGACATTATTTATGCAAATTAAATAATAAATTGATTAAATATATACTCCAATCATAAATTAAATCAATTTCAGACAGATTTTTAGTATATTTAAAATTTTGTTCGAAAATTTGCTCATTGAAAATACTAGTTAGCTCATTTACGGAATTTTAATAATATTTTTTTGTCAGAATTCATGATCGTATGCTTAATATTATCCTAATTGCTTATTTTGTTGAAATTTAACAACCAAATTATTAAATTTATACAAAAAAAAGTTGATTTTCCTAACCCCTCTTTTAGCCCTTCAAAATTAAATATCTAAAAAACGAACGCTAAATTTACATATGGTTAACCCCATTAAATTTAGCGTCGTTGACTTAGTTTTACAAGTTCTACCAAATGGGTGGCCATTTTGTTAAAAAAAAATAAGTATCATTTTCGAGCACAATGTAATTTGTGCTATTTTATGAAAATCTTTACTTAAGGCCTGTGTGAAATGATAGTAAATTTTTGACTGTAATAAGTTGAATACAATTTCAGTGCTCATAGGGCTTTAAGAATTTTGACAAATGTATAGAAATTTTCGACGATTTAAAATTATGGAATACATTTCAAAAATATAAAATATTCAGAAAATTCACATTTTGTTTAAGACATAAAAAAGAGGAGTTTTGCTTTCAGAAATAATTTTATATACAAACGAGCCGATTTGTATTTATACCCTACACCATCATAGATGGTTGGGATATTGAGCGTTTGTGCTGATGTTTGTAACGCACAGAAGAAATCTTCAGAACAACATCTTAAAGCATACTGTTTGACTCAGAATCACTTTCTGAGTGAATTTAACTATGTTCATTCGTTCGTCCCTATGGTCGGCTGGCTATCTATCCATGTAAACTTTCCCAACAAAGTACAGGTCGCAATTTTAAAGGAAAAAAAAAAATTTTTTTTTGCCTGAATAATTATTTTGGCACAAAGACGAAGCATATTGAAATTAGTTATGATCGGTTAATTATTTCACCTAGCCCCATATAAATGTCCTCCTGGAATAGAGGTTTAGCAATAACAAATGGCTTAAATATAGCGACATTTTAATAAAATTCTTTGGCCAAATTTTTAAAAATTGGTACATAATTGACCACAGTTCCCATAATAACCACTCTTCCGAAAGCCAATTTAACATGCATAAATCCTACACAAATTTTAGTATCAAGTTAATATTCGACAGAAATAAGTTTTATATAAGTAAAAATTTCAGTGCCAAATTTTATGAGAATTGGTCTACAATTTGCCATAGCTCTTTTATACTTTCGGGGATCACCCTAAAGTGCATAAATTCAAATAAATATTAGTATCAACATAAATTCTGTATTCGTATGTTTTATTTAGCACTTAGTACAAGTATCGGTCCACAATTGACCACAGGTGTAATATAAGAGCCCTCCCTGAATTTTGGTGCACATACACAATGATGACTATATCTTTCTTACTTGTTTTTTAATTGTATTTTATAAGTATATTTTGTTTTTCTGTTACACATTTTGATTTTTAATTTTTTATTATTAATTGTCAATATTTTATAAATCTTTCATTTCACACGTCATAAATACAAATTTTTCTCACCATAGTAAAAATATTTTTTACCATAGAATTTTTCACACACGTCTTTAGTGAAATTTGGTAAGAAACCACTGTGTTGCAGAATCGAAATTTTTTAGAAATAAATCTGTAACTTCCAATCTGCTAGTTGGATTTACATAAAATTTCACACAGACTCAGTAGAGGAGTGTACCATTTTAAGTTTAGAAGGGATGACCCATATACTCTTTAGTAGCGGAGCTATTGGGGCTCAAAATAGGGTACCTTTGACATAGAAAATTTTTCATTGCTTGCCAAAATTTTCTTTCTTATCCGATTTAAAATACTTTTACACCTTTGCGAAATTTCAACTAACTTAATTTTATAAATTAAGTTTTTTCAATATATCCCAATATCTTTTTCCGATTTTGTAAATTTTTTACCTAATTGGTTAAAAAAATAAGTCAGAAAATAATGTAGAGAAGTTTCTTGCTCATCAGCATGTAAATACCAAAAATGAAAAGAATTTGAATATAAATGCAATCACAAAGCCTTGCAATCATTGTTAATTTATCATATATGTGCAAACTAATAATCTGAAAAAATTTATTTAATATAATTTTATTAAATTTTCTAAATGCATATCTACATCCGAATCTATGCCTGGATAAAGTTATGTGAAAAAAGTTTACCATATTCAATATGAACAAAGAAATCATTTTTAAAATACAAATTTATATAGATAAGCAGAGACTATACCATAGACATTACTAGCTGATATATTGTTAATGTAATTATTGGAATTTTAGGTCACAGCGTTGATCTACAGCAAAATGCCCTGTAGCTGAAGAAGTAAACTTAAAGTTGAAAACTGTGATTAAAAAATAAAGGATTTGAGATAATAAAAACAAAAAATGAATTCAATTATTCTACATTCAGATAATATCTCGTGTACAGAAAAATACTATTCTTATGAAATACAATTATTCAAATATGCTAGAACTGTTGATTACACACGCGTATAATGGTAGTTTGCTATATATACAAATTATTTACGCAAAAAAAAAACAATCGTCTACATTGGACAACTTAGTAAAAAATATGTTTGTTTATGTAAATAAGAGCCTATCTTACTATTTTTTTATCCCTTATCCCTTTATGCCTTAGTGCATATTTAAGTGAAAACTTAAATAGCGTTTAAGTAAAAGTTCACACTTAAGGAATATTTTGTTTTACAGTTTAAGACTTAAGTTGAAAAAAAAATAATAATAATAATAAAAAAATAATATATAAATAAATAAATAAATATCTTAAAGCTTTTATGTATTTACCATAGGTTGGTTCAAAAATATTTCTTCAACTATAAATCATAATTATATTTTATTTATCTTAAAATGCTTTCTTATAGTTATGTTAATTTTTTATGAAATATCTTTTAATATAGATTACTAATTAATTATGAGAATAATACAATTCATTAAAGATATCAAAATTACTTCTTTGGGCAAAATATTTTTCTATAATAAAGAAATCTCGGCTGTTGGATTAAAAAAGTTTTGGTCCAAAATATATAATAAAAAAAAAGAAAATATTAATTTAAAGTTCGTCCTTAATTTCTTTTTTATTTTAGATTCTATATTTTTTTAATCTTTGTTTATTTCAATGAATATTTTTTAAGACATTACATACGCACAGAAAAATGATTATTTGTAAAACAGTTGTAGTTATTAAAATTTGTAAGAAGAATCCAATATTTTGCTATAATTATTGAAAATTTATAAATTCGACAGATTGTCTTTATTTACAATCATAAAAATGTAATCATAATAGAATAATGTATTTTAAAATTATATAATTACACCGTTGAGTAATTTCCTAAAACATTTTTCACACATGAAATATTCTATATATCCATCAAAGTAGAGCTCATATATAATAAAACTACATACTAGGTTTTTCTCCAGACTGTTAAATTTTCTCTCAAAATGGCTTCAAAATTTCGGAAAATGCACAACTTTAAAAAAATATATATTTACCAAAATAATATCCATCCAATATGAATGTCAAATGAGAGCTAAGAATCTCTGCAATATAACAAAAATTTTTATTTAAATGGTGCAGCACAAAATGTTAAGAAAATATCCTTAAATTTTCAAAAAGAAATTTTTTAACTTTAAAACTTTAAATAAAAGATATGATTATATTGCAGGGATTCGTAACTTTCATTTGACATTCATATTGGATCGATATAATTTTGGCAAATATTTTTTAATATTCTTAAAAATTGTGTATCTTTCAAAATTTGAAGTCCTTTTGGGAGGAAATTTGACATCCTGGAGAAAGACTATATATACAGTTTTACCATAGATGACCATATAATGATTTTTTCATGTATGAGAATTATTGTTGCAGGCTGATATATATTTGAAAATAAATAGTAAAAGGTAGGATTTTCAAAAGAATATTTTCTTAAAGTTTTGTGCTGTAACATTTAAATATATTACAGTGATTCTTAGATTTCATTTGACATCTATATTGGGTTGATATAATATTCGTAAATTTAAAAAAATTTTCTTAAATATGTATTCAACGAAACTTTCAAGTCCTTTTAAGAGAAAATTTGACGTCCTGGAGAAAAACTTAGTACATAATTTTTGTACGTATAGTCTCTAGTTTCATGATATATGCATGAATTTTTTCATGTGTGAAAATTACTGTCACACGATGCTATATTATATATATGAATAATTAAATAAATTTAAAAATTTGATAAACTCAACAATGTAAAATTCTAATTTTAATGCTAAATATTGGTATTGGTAACCGAAAAAGTTATAGTTATAATAAATTTTAAACTGTAATTAAGTCAGTAGTAATTACAATTTTATTACAAAAGTTCGGATTTTACAACAAAGAACAAACTTAGTGTTACCAACCAACTAAAATAATATTACTAAAAGAATTTTAATTTCAATGACATTTAAAAAAATAAAATGAACAAATCAAAAAAAAAAAAAAAAAAATTAATATAAAAGTAATTTTTGTTGAAAAATTATAAAATTCTATACATAAATTGGAATTAGCAGCACAACCTAGCAAAAAATTTGGTTGCCATGTAATAATGACTTTTCTCTACTTGCACATTATTTTGAAACGGTAATGACATTAGAGGAAATAACTTAACTTATATTACAATATTACAAGTAGGCATTTTAGATATCATTACAAGAACTAAGCTGTTCAATAATTCATTGATTTTAAAATATTACTGAAGTCATTATTAGTGACTTATATTTTAGGTTACAAACAACTAATGAAATGTTGGGGTATAAGAAGCAGTTCTTTTTTAATAATAAAGTTTTTAATTAATCAAAAATTTAATATTGTACATGCACTAAAAATGTTTAAATATGCTCTAAAGCAAATAAAATATGCATTTACTTTTTAACTTCTATTAAATAAAAAATATAAAATTCCAATTCAATGTCATACTAAATAATTAAAAATAAATACATATACAGTGAATATAAATATTAATAAATATTTTTATTTACATAAATAACAGAGTTTGCACTATATTTTAAAATTTAAAATCTAGCCTATTCGACATCAACAGATGTTATAGGTGAATTTTTTATTGATTTTGTATATATCTTGGAAAGTAGAATTGCAACAAACTTCTTTCACTAACTGTTGTCTCCATGATGGTATTAATATAAAGTCCTCTCAGGCCTAATAGCCTCATTGATAGCTTCTTAAAAAAGAAAAACTAATCAATGCATGGTTGTTTTATAAAATGGACAACATCGGAAACAAATGTTTCATATGCATAACTTGATATTAAACGAAATTGTTCTGCCTTCATATGTATGATTGGAAAATTTACCGGAGAGGACATTAATTCGCCATTTGTTTTAAAACCTTCTATATATATTTTTCATTAAAAATAAATATGTTCTTAATTAACAATTATTACCTTCATTGTTACCTTCATTATTACCTTCATTAATGTAAATAAAAATTACTTGCAAATAAATAACTCACTGTTTATACACAAATTGCATACAGAAATATAATTTCTTATTTGTCGTGCCGGATGGGAAAAATACAACTATTATCATTAAAAATTCTATGGACGTAAAATGAAGTAGCAATACCGAACGCTTTATCTGCAATTATTTTCAGTAATCGTATTTTAGTTTTCGTAAATTACTAACTTACAAATAAAACATTAACTCACCATTTATAAGGCAAAATTTTCATTTCGGAATATTTTTAATTGCGAGTAAGAGATGTGCATAAAATATTTATACAAAAAGGTTTGACAAATAAGAGAAAATTTAACTATTTATTCTGTGGAATTTTGACATCTTAACTCAATAACTTTTATAATGCATCGTTTACAATAATCAATGTCTTTCTGTGATTGTTAGTTTTCAAAAATTAATTTTCTATAGTATTTTTCAATATTTAAAAATTTTGAAAGTACCTTTATCAAAGTCCCTTTATCAAAAGGCCACAGAATTATTTTTTCTTCTACACAAAAATATTATTTTAAGTAGCAATTTTTCACAAAAATATGCATTTTACACTATTCTGGGAGTAAAGGAAAAAAAACATGCATTTGCATGAACTTTAGGTCCTTGGTATTTTCATACAAAGTGACATTTAAGTGGTTATTAAACTACATCTATGTAATGTAGGCGGTATGCTTTTCTCATTGAAAAGTAACTACATCCTTAACTACATGCCATTACCAAGTTTTTGCTGGATACATACATTAAATGATCTGTTCAAAAAGAAGTAAGTGTTTTATTTATAATAGAGATGTGCGTTAGAGCGGATTGGTCTCCATACAAAAAATAATAAGTTATGCCAGTCACCCCCTGCATGAAAGAATAGTTCATGAGGTTTCCAAAAACGCAAATATTATTTTTTTGCCGCGCCCCCAAAATATCGCCCGTTTCATTTTATGTGTATAGCATCGCCATTTTAAGTTCAATTTTAGAATGTGGTATGTCGTTGTTAATGGTTTGACAACCGCTTAAATTTTCTCTTTTTTTGAATCCGACATCAAATTCTAGATGTAATATCTGGTATCTCGGATACATCCCCCTTAATGTCCAATTATTTTCATATATAATGAAAGCTTTTTGTAAACCTACTATTTTTAGTTTTTAAAACATTTCATTTTATACATAAACAATAAAATTGAAAATGTTAAAAAACTGCTACTTAACAAAATTGTTTAAATAGTAGTTATATTACAAAAATTTCTTTTATATGAAAAATATTAACTTTGGCTAATAATTGTTAAACTTATGGAATGAAGTAAAAAATAAACATTTGTCCAGGTAAGAATAGCACTCTACTTTGGATCGCTTCTGGTCTGTTAATCAATGTAAAAACATAGCAATCAATCTACAATCGAAAATTTTGATACAATTGACAATCATTCATTATGAGATCTACTGCATACTTCATTTGTTAAGAACTGGTTTACAATCGAACGAAGCTCCCACATAAAACTCCCTTTCGATAATCTAGTTTACTTTTTATTTCATAAATATACAAAATTGTAATTCTGAGGACTGTTGATAATATTTCTTATGAATCATTGCCTTGACTAACTAACTATAACATCCTTGTATTATTTTGTTGAACTTTTTCTACTATTTTTATGATTTGTTTGCTGATTAACTTTTTTTCGTATATTTTCAGAAATCAAAATCACCTGTCCACTATTGCTAATATAGCATTTTTAGTATTAAATCTAGCCATTTTTAAATCCAATTAGCGAGAAAAAAATTAATTTAGCACATGGTACTTTTCCTTGTACTTATCGAATTATTTTTTGGCATTTTTGTAATACATTTTGTACATGTTTTTATTAATTTATATTTTTGTACTACAAGAACGTTATAAGTCGTTTTTCTCCTAAAAATTAAAACTGAAGCTAAATTATGATGTTTTTAGCGATAGTGATGTTTAAAGAGTGTGTTTAGCCAAATAAACTTTGTAAAATCCAATACAATTACAAGGAGTTAACCTAACTGCCAAATTTGGCAGATAAGTAAAATATACTTTTTTTGTTCTAAAAAATAATTACAATAAAATAAATTATAAATTTTTTAATAAAGTTTGCAATTGTAAACGTTACTGAATCTATATCGTATTTAAATTAAAATAAAATCAAAATTTTAATTGAATAATTTTTACATAATTAAACAACTTATTACCCAATTCACAACATCGTTATTATTTCATTTGTTTAAAAATTATGTGAATAACAAATTATTAAAAAAAAGTAATACCTTTTGTAAGTATTTAGTTAGTTTTTAAAAAAGTTTTTTTAAGATAAATAATTGGAATATTTATTAAGCATCCCATAGATACATACTGCATAAGCTCATGTAATAAGTATGACTTAGTAAAATTGAGAGAGCTTTTGAATGTGTGCATCACACCGACAATACAGTATGAAAATTTAATTCATTTTGATTTTAAAATAAACTCATACTGCAGGCAGTTTTTGAAATAAATTTGAATATTTTTCTATCATTTATGAAATTGTTTTCTTTGTCAGTACAAATTAAAATGAATCAAATTAATCAACATAGTAAACAAACTTGATTTATTAATTAACATGAAAAATTTAATATTCTTTGCATTAATCCATTATTAACACCTGAAGATGCTTATCACCCCACTCTTGAAATAAACATATCTATACATCGAAACAAAGCCATCATTACAATTCAATGTAAATGATGAGATGGTTTTTGATTTTAGCAAAGCTAATTATTCCAAATTAAATCACCTACTTTGTTCTGAAAATAGGTTTGAATAAATTCCTCTATGATGGCTTATTTAAATGTTTTAAGAAATCAATACCAATGATGGGAAAAAACATTGCACATGGACCGCTTTGGAATAAAAAGCAGCTCAATGGCTTGAAAAATTTGAAAAGCAACATTATAGAAAATACAAAAAGTCCGGTATATCTATTGATTATATGAGATACTCCATATCATGATCAGTTTATAATTCAGAAAATATGAAAAGTTACAATAATTATCTTCTTAAGGTGAAAAAAAACTTTAAAAATAATACAAAATATTTCTACCAGTTTGTAAATTCTAAGCGTCGTGTCTCTGGATATCCATCCATGATGATAAAGAATCCTCAAGCGATAAAGATATTTGCGATATGTTTTCTGCTTTTTTCTCATTCGTCTATTCTGGTAAAGAATTACATCAACTTTCCAAATATCCATATCCAATAAATAAATAATAAATTGTCCAGCATTAGATAAATCGATGGTATTGACAACTGTACAGAATATAAAATATTCTGATAAATGTGGACCTGACGGTGTTACAAGCTGTGTTCTTATAAAATGTTTACATTCTCTTATTTCTCCAATAAAATACTTATTCAACATATCAATATTTAGACAGACAGGCACAATATAAAGCACAGTAAAGCTTTCTATAGGATAAATTACGATCCCCCATTGTTCAAATTGAATAAACTTGGATTTTCTCCTGTTTTCATTAAATGGATTTTTAGAGATCTTAAAAATAGATGCCAATGTGTATTATTTAGAGAATTTAAATTGAAAACTATTACTGTTTTATCCGGTGTTCCGCAAGGTAGTCATCTCAGTCCCTTATTATATTTATAAATGATTTACCAGCTTGCACTAAGAATTCTAGAATATTAATTTATGTTGATAATATCGTTTATTAAGTAAAAAATTAAAATTTTAATAAAAATTTCAAATTTTTGGTAAAAGAATCGTATTTCAGTTCGTTGAAATGTTAAACTATGTTTTTTTTGGAATAACATATCATCGGTGCGCTGACGAAAAGTCCTATGTGTTTTTGAACAGCTTTTCAAGAGAGAGAAAAAACAAATAATTTTTTGTATGAAAATCTTACAAAAAATTTTTTTTGATAACTTCGGAACTAATCCAGGTATTTAAAAATATATTAAATTTTAAAATGGACGACCAATACAGCTTTTCAATAAAAGAACATAGGACTATAATTATGATAAAATTAGAACTTAAAAAATTCACATATACATTTTGTTTAACTTTTTTTAATTTCATTACTTGTTTGTTTGTTCTTTAATGTTATTATAGCTGTACGATAAGGAGCATTTTCCTTATCGGCATCAATATAGAGCAAATCAGTTTTTTCGAATTGTTATCTATGTTGCTACTGAAATGTTCTTTTAGGAATTTCTACTATAACAATAATTTCTTTATTTACAAAGTCTTAAACTAAAGCAAAACAAAAGATCATAAAAATAGGTAAAAATAAGTAAGGGCCACTGTGTTGTTATTATTCTATGTTGAAAGTAAATAAAAGAAATTTATCACTAGTAAAGTACATACATACGCAAAAAAACAAAACAATAAATAAAATATGTACCTATATTGGATTCTTGCTTGCAACACCACTAATATTATGAGATGTAGATACAAAGGAAAATAAATACAAATATAACCTAACGGTTAATTACTAAAATAAGTTACAGTGGACTATATTATTAAAATTTACATCAAATTAAAGTGAGATGAGTGGCCCAAAAATATGAATAAATTTAAATACAATAAAAATGCAAAATTAAGTAGAAATAAATATAAAATAAAATAATTATTTTAACAATTAAATGTTATACGGTGACCTAACAATAGCTTTAAACCTGAAAATAAATAATATGTAAATCTCTTTTGTTCTTAGCAGTTTTTTCTAGTATTATTTTTCATTTTTTTATTAGTCTATAATTATCACTACTCTCATTAGTTGAACAACTGAGACCCAAATAGCATATGACTCTTTGCATTAGCAGACAGGATTGTAAATGTACTGAGAAAAGAAAATTTGATCAATTGCTTAATCTGCTGTTTAATCAACTCGAATGAAAAGAGACATGTCGTATATGTAGTGAAAGAGTTTTGTGCATATCGATAAAATATTAGGCAATTAAAAAAAAATCTTAAAATTATGAAGCAGGACGTTTTCACGGTCACTTATGTAGTTGACAATTTTCAGAATTTTTTAAATTAATAATATATAAATAAAACGATAATTAAATAAAAATCCCATAGTTTATGAATTTTCCAAAAATATTTAATTAAACCAAAAATTTATAACATATTTTTATCCTATTTTTAAAAATTTATAAAAATCGGTTAATGTAAGTACTATTAATATTGGTGGGGGAAAAAATTAAAATTTTCTTTGGGATTATCAATATAAATGACCCTATAGTATTCAGTTCCAATTGTCGTAGGAAATTTTGGCCAAGATTTTATATGTGATAAACCCTTTCATAATTTTAGGTACGTTTAAATGTAGCTCGCAATAAGTAATTCAATTAAATTTACTTACAAAATCCCTTATAAAACTTACAAAATCCCTTATCTTATACATAACGGAACATGTTTTCTGTTTAATGATTTGTCGGACTCACTACTTACTTTTTTCTTAAATTTCTTAATGTTTTGTAAAAATTTCTATGAGACAAATTCGACATGTCTATATTATTGACAAATTTATAACGTATTGTATATTTAAAATGTTTAAAAAGATATCATTGTCATTAAGATATAGTTACCAGCTGGACTTTTAGCTTAATTTTCTTTAAAAAAAATACTGAAATTACTTAAAAAAGTGCTTTTAAAATTCCTGGAAATCCCGGATGAAATTCCCTAGAAATCGGGACATGAAAAATTTTAAATTTTCCGGGAATTCCGAGATGGGAAATCTCTACTACTGATACGTGTATTCATTTAAGCCTTAAGTAAAAAAAGTATTTTTTTTGGGATTACCGTTTCATAATAGGTTAAGTAACATTTTATGGCAAATAAATGTTTAGTATAAAACAAATTTCATCGGAAGCATAAATTTATGAATAAAAGAAAAAGCTATTAATTCATGTAAAATAAATACTTATCAATCTACAACTTATTTTCAAAAATTGTAAAAATTGAAACTTTTGGGTAGCAAATGTTAAAAAAATTTTAATATCCCTAGAATGAAAGCAGATGCGACAGGAATTTAAATGAATATTCCAGGTGTAAGAATATATCTATTATATTTTGAAATTAATTTGCTTATAATGATAATTTGATAATGCTACTGAAAGAAATCCGTATGTTTAGAGGTTTTTTTTTTCAGCTCACGGAAATAAATACATTCATATGAAATATTTTGTAAATTATATAAGAATATACTAATTTTCATTTTTAGAGGGGTAAATTTGCATTTTTTTTCATGAGACATTTTAATATACTATACATATTATTTTTAAATCATTTTTTTTTATTCTACAGTAAAAGATATCCGCTAATCGTTAATCGTTGTAATCGAGTTTTGAGACCCGTATTCATCTATTTCGTCCTGATGTTCAACGTTTTAATTTTATATTGCACCATACCAATTTATGTTTTCTTCAGTACCAATCAAACATTGGAGTCCAAAGACAAAAGAATGCCATATTCAATGATATTTCCATATGATGCTCAAACGGAATGGATATATTTTGTCACTTATGTAGCCGCCATTTTAGCTGGTTATGTGGTCATCTCACATTTCTATGCTCTCGATGCAGTTCTAATAATGTTTGTCAGTTACTTATGCGGCCAATTTCAAATCTTGCATGGTGATATTGTCCGTCTGATACCCGAGTGTCATGCTGAGTGGCTGAAACGTTATGGTGTTGCAACTGGTGTTAGTATTGGCGGCAATGATGTTTTTAGTGTTGGTTATGATGCCCAACCGGATGCCAAAAGTATTAAACTATTACAGGATATGTATACTAAGCGCTTGCAAGAATTATCTGTACGCCACAATGATTTAATTAGGTAAATAGAATAAGTTGGTTGTGTCTGTCTTTCACAAAAGATATCGATTAATTGATGTTGTGTCAAGTAAAAGTGTGTATGTCTGACTGTCAGATAGTCTATGTGCTGAATATATATGTTTTTAAATGCCGAAGAATGATATGAATGCCTTTGAGGCTTTATCTTTACAAAGTTTTATTGTGTGTGTGAGAGAGTTGGTGTCTAATTACATACTTGGCTTTTGTGGAATTTTAAAGATATATAGACATAATTAAAATTTTCAACTCATGTTTTATTTATTCTATTTTTAGCTTTAGTGTACAATTGAATGATTCGGTTTCATTTCCTCTTTTGGTTAATGTTGTAAATTCAACATTTTTAATATGTTTTTGTGGCTTTCAGTTTCTTTTGGTAAGTGTGTATGAAATTATGTAAAGTGCGTTCTATTAATTTAGAACATATATGTATATATATATACATATACATATATATATATATATATATATATATATATATATATATATATATATATATATGTATATATATATAAATGTATGGTATTAAAGTTCAAAAACTGCAACTTAGAATGAAAAAAAGTGTAAAAAACTACTTTTTAGTATTAGTAACCTTTTGGTTATTTGGTTCATATCTTGAATAAATGCATATACATATATATAAAATTGTTGAATTATTAATAAATTTTTATTGATTTAAAATCAAAGTATTTTTCCCCATTTTGAATTTTAACTTATTCATTAAATATATATTTTTTCTGTTTCATCCTATGCCAACAATCAAAAAGAGTGGAACAAATTCATTTGGTGGTTTCATGCAGTTCTCGTCGTTTTTCCTATCAGTGATATTGCAATTGTATATGATTTGTTCCTGTGGTACATTGCTCATAAAATATGTACGTAAAGTTCTCTATTCCTAATAAATATTTTATAACTTTTATTTTAGTTTAGTGCTTGTTTTAACAATTTTCCTTCACAATTTTTATTTTAATAATTTAATACGGGGGGTGCCTTTTATATTTTGCGAAAAATTTATAAAACAATAATATTTCTTTTTGAAAAGGATATTATTGTTTGTTGGAGTAGTATTCATGATAGTCAATACTTTTTCTGATACATTTAAATAAAGTCTTCATTAAGTTTTTTCATTTTGAATAGTCGATTTTCAAAGCATCGAAATAAGAAATTTATTTTGACTCTGTGTGTTGCAATGAAGTTACTGGAAAATGAAGCAAAGGTTGCATGGCGAACAATTCTACAATTCGATGTTTACGCTGATAATATATGTTAAAGCTGCAAGTATCCGGATTTGGCAGATAATTTTCCTTACTTTTCGAAAACTTTTGGCACAAAAAAAAAAAAGAAAAATGATGATACTTCAAATGATAATACTAAAGTGTCCTGATTTAATTTAATTTTAAATGTTTCCTCTGGGTACAACTTTAATGGGGTTGGGCAAATTTTGAAGGAATAATACAGTTGATTGATTTTTTTGTTTTGAATTCTTACGCTTAGAACCAATTTTGTCAAAATTTTAACAAAATTGGTTCATTGTAAGAAAATTTTTATTATAAATCTAAATTTTTTTGATGAAGAAATAGTCCTCGTATAAAAAAAATTATCTGAGAATGTAATACCATAAAAGCATCACATTTAATAATCCCGTTGTCAGATATAACATAATGCGTAGTTTTTGTTGTTTCGCAAAACATAAATAGCACTCCTCGTATTTGAAAAACACAAAATTTTTCATTTACCCTACAATAAATACGTTTATATGTAAGAGTGAGAGTGTTAGTGACAAATTTACAAAAAAAAAAAAAAATAAATAAATAAACAAGTGGTTGTTTACAGTCTACGGACACCGCCTTCTATTTATACCTATGTAATTGGGAGGGTGGTCAGTTGTCAAAAGACTCACCTTTGCACCTTAAACCCGAGGACATGGATGCCGACTCACTGAGTGCCAGGTTGCCATTATGGAAGTACATTAAATATTATCCAGCTGACAAAGACTTTCGTAATAAATTACGTTTTATGATAATGCGCAGCCATCGTCCTGTTGAATTGAATGCCATGAAATTTACTATTTTATCGTTGGAAAGTTTTAGCAAGGTAAACAACAAATTATTTGCATTGACTACTTTTAGTTTTATATAAATTATGGACAAATTTGTATTGTATTTTCTATATTCGTACTCTTTACAGATACTCAGTTCATCGATGTCTTATTTTGCTTTATTGAAAACCTTTTTGGATAAACAAAAGTAATGTTAATATTAAAATGAAAGTTGTTTGTGAAATATTTAACAATAAACTTTAAATTTTATTTGGGAAATTAATAATTTTTATAGTTTCCTACTTGTCATTTTATGTATGACAGACACATTTATTTTAGGAATAATGATTTTAGAAGGATGGGATTTCATTCTTCAAGCTTACATGGAAATGGTAAAACTAATCCGTTTAATGTTAAGGTTTAATAAAAGGTCTGTTTGTGAACAAAACCATTTAAAAGTGTTTATGTGAAATTCGTATGCGAGTTTTTCAAAACAAAATTTAAAATAAAGTAAGAGAGAAAGTATAAACGAACTACCTATTTTTTTTAAAGTAGCTGCCGTGTGGTTTTATTTTAAATTATTCCGACACACAGTTCAGGATGAACTTAACTTATACGCAGAGAAAAAATTCAAGCATTTCCGGTTTAAAAATTTTTTTATGGTCACTGGAGTAATTTATGTTATTACAGCAACTATATTATGCTACAACCAAATTATTTTTTCTTAGATTACACTTAATTTCTCGCAAATCCCAATATTTAATGAGTTATAAAGGGCTTTAGTTTCGTCTCGAAATTTCCATTAAAAATCGATTTTTGTTATAAAATATAAGTGATCAAAGATTAAATTTATTTTCCGAAAATCGCCATATTTAGCAAGTTATAACGGAATTTAGTTTCGTATAGAAATTTTCACAGATGAAGCTTATTTTCACGAAAATCACAGTATATACGGAGTTATAAAGGATTTTAGTTTTGTATCGAAATTTTCATAAAAATAGATTTTTGGTATAAAATATAAGTGAACACAGATTAAGTGTATTTTCTCGAAAATCGCAATATCTAGCAATTTATAAAGGGTTTTAGTCTCATATCGAAATTTTCATATAAAAATCGATCTTTGACATAAAATATAAGTGATCACAGATTGAGCTTATTTTCTCGGAAATCGTAGTATTTATTGAGTTATAAAGGATTTTAGTTTTGTATTGAAATTTTCGCATAAAATTCGATTTTTGGTATAACTAATTACAAATTAAGCTTATTTTTCCAAAAATCGGATTTAAGAATTTTAATTTTGCATCGAAATTTTCATATAAAAATCGATTATGGTATAAAACATAAGTGATCACGGCTTATCTCGAGGAGATCGCAATATTTACCGAGCTATAAATGATTTCAATTTTGTATCGAAATTTTCATAAAATTTCGGTTTTTAGTACAAGATATAAATAATCGCAGATTAAGCTTATTTTAATAAAAAGTGCTATATTTACCGAGTTATAAAGCATTTTAAATTTGTATCGAAACTTTTATATAAAGATCGGTTTCTGGCATAAAATATAAATGATCATTGATCACATATTAATGTTATTTTTTCAAAAAAGATTTTAGTAAGTATATTTTATTAAAAACCACAATATTTGTCAGGTTATAAATGATTTTAGTTTTGTATCGAAATTGATTATATTGTTTAAATTATTTGATATGCTGTTGTGTTATGAAGATGAACCCATTATTCGATTTTAGAGAGTAGTCTTTAACATATTAGCACAGTGGCATTTATGTTAAGAGCTTTTAAAACTGTTCTCCTAAAAGTATTTAATATGAACATGTTTTCTCAAATAAAAGAAATGATTGGTATAAATGACGGTTACTCATTGCATACATAAAATAACTTTGTACTTTTATACTTTTCATAATTGTTACATTGGAATCTTGTGACATGGGTTTGACATATTTTCTCATATTTTTTTAATTTTTCTTTGGTTTCTTCTCCTTTTTTGTTTTGCAAGTATAAGCGTTTCCGATATGAAAAGTGTTAAGAGGAAACACTTAAATAATAAATGTATATTATATTTTTTTTTTATTTATTTGGAAAATTTAAAAATTTGTTTTCCTTATGGAATATTATATTACTTTACCTTTATCACTGCAACATGTTATGTGATTGTTTAGTTTAAGTTTTGTGCCAGAAAATGATTTAAAGTAATAGGTTGGTCGATCTTAAAACCATTAACTTAATTGCATTTTGGTAGAATTTATGATATTTTTGTAATTTTTTTGTAATCTTACATAGATATTTAATAAAGTATTTGGTTATTTCTTTAGAGGAATTTAGTATTTAAAAAAATACTAGTTGTTCCTATTAGATCCCTTTCGAAATGTGGGAAAAGTAGTCTAATTTTCAATTCAAATTTTGTTAAAAACTGTTAACTGAAATTAAATTTTAAAGGATAGATTTTTATTTTTTTCCCTTCATTAATAAAAATATGTGGTTTTATATTGTGTAGTTTAAAGATTTAAAAATTTAATAACTGTTGGTTAACATTTTTTTTTAAATATATTTTTCAATTAACACAATTGTTTCATTTTGCATCTAAATTTATTAAACATATTTGAGTAAATATAAAAATAAAATTTAAGTAAAATTTTATTCCTCACTTAAATTTTTAATTTATTCAATTATCTACTTGATTGATTTGATGAATATTTTAATTGGAAAAATTTTTTTGTTTTTAATTTTTTAAAGTTTGTAATAAATGATAAACTAATTTTGGTGAGAGGTGCAAATTTAAAAAAGTTTATAATTGTATGAATTATTTACTAATATATTTGTTGATTGGTGACTTTTTTGTCAGTATGTCTTTGTATTGTATATGTAATAATGTTGTTTATTTATAATCTCTATTTTATTATTTCCACAAGTCGCAAAAACTTTGTAAAGAAGAAAAAAAAAAAAAAAAAAAAAAAAAAACAATTGTACACCGGCATTTTCAAATATATAAATAAAAATAATATTATATTTCTGTCTGGATTTCAAATACCATAAAAGCAAATCCAGCAGCCACTCATTCTGTCTCTAATTTCAAACTTATTGTTCTTGTTGATATTCATTTGTTTTTCTTCGGTTAGTAATTTTCTTTCTATTCTTTTTAAAACATTTATACATAGTAGAATAAAGCAACGAAAAAAGCATTAGTGTTAGTTACACACTCATATATATAGTGATGCACTTAAATGATACTTGGACTTGTCCTTTATGAAGAAAAGTCTAAAGAAGTGGACATAAATATTTAATTTTGCTTTTCGTTCTTTTGTTTTGCATTGTTTATATTTAAACAAAAATGGTCACGTTCATTCACATTTCTAAACAATTTTCTCAACTTTTGTTTCTTGTGAACTGAAAATAATAGTTGAAATAATATTAAAGAACTCTTAAAGAAATAATACAGACACGTTTGACAGTGTGATAATTTCAGCATTTTTGCAGCTAAATTTAATATTTTTTTATTCAGATTTAGCAGCAAATTTCTCTTAGCATTTGGCATATTATTTAGCATTTTTATATTACAGTCGTTGTTAATCCTATAATAAATCATTTTAATATAGACATTAACGAATGTAATTAAAAAAAAGGGAAAGAATACTAAATGATTAGGTTAATAGGTCAATTAGTTCATTTCATGAATTCAATAAGAACGATAATTAGAAACGCTACACAATGTCGTGAACTCATATAACTAGTGGCAAAATATGTAAGGAGTTGTATTACTTTGATAAAATATGGTGCACGGTAATATAACGCCTAAATATGAAAATATTAAAAATTTGGTCGAAATATATCCTGGAAATGAAAAATTTAATAAAATTCACAGAAACTTTCGGAATTCGATAAAATCTTGAATATGTCTTAGGAATCTAATTAAAATTGTCTCTGTACAATTTTGTTAATTTCTGACGAAGGATATGTCTAGCTCAAAAATGTCTGTAAAGGCAAAATCTATAAAAAAAGTTGAAAAAACTATTACAATGAAGAGCAAATTAATATATATTTATTAAATTTATATTTAGTAATCAAACTTGAAACCAGGATATATCAATCCCGGAAACTTTTTTTAATACAATTATTACGTCCTGGTGTAATAATTATACCAAATATAAAATTTTGAAGAAGAAACTTATTTTTTAATAAAGTATAGTATATATAGTATAATATATAGTATAGTATTTTTAATGATTAGTATTTACCCAGTTAAACATATTGAATATCATTTGAAACAAGCACTTTAAAATCATGTTTGTATAATGTTTGAAATCGTTGGTGTTGCGAGCTGATACATAGAACAGATACCGAATTTGCACCGAATTTCATTAAAATATTTTTATTTTTAAGGTATGGGGGCTAGGTAAAATAATGAACCGATCACAACCAATTTCATTGCCAAATTTCATTGAATTATCTTTAAAATTGCGACCTGTATTTTATGCACAAGGTTTACATGGACAGCCAGTTGTCTAGCCAGTCATCCAGCCAACCATCCAGCCAGTCGTCCAGCCAACCGTCCAGCCAGCCGTCCAGATTGACAGACATCGTTACATCGATTTAAAAAGTGATTCTGAGTCGACTGGTATATTTTAAAGTGAGACTGTGCTATTATAATAATGAGTACATATTTATGTAACATAGAGTAAGCAAATAAAAATGATACCTCATTATCAAGGAACTACTTAACAAAGTAGTTGATATTACCGAGAACCAAAAAGTTTTTGCTGGAATGCTTTTACTAAATATTAAAAATTGCATATTTTAAGCCTGTGCCGACACAGAAAATTATTAAAAAAATTTAAAGGGGGAAGAAGAGGAAAGGGAAATATATTGTTCACAAAATTATCCAGGGTATTACTAAAATGTTTTTTTATCTGCTTATATTTTTTTATAAGTAAAGCTTATTCAAAATGCCAGAAATCCGCATTTTCATATTAACTGCTATAAAAAAAATTAAGAGTTCAACTTTAGTCTTGACTGAAATTATAAAATGAAAAACGAGTCTGAGCCACTGTGCGGCGTAATTTTTTGCAGCTAATTTAGTTACTACAAATAAGAATAAAAATGATTTAATTTTATAACTTAATAATTTGTTATTAAATTTTTTAAGTTTTATAAGATTGTATTTTTAAAATTTTACAATTTTAGAATTTTACATTACGTACTGTTCACCGAACTGTGGGCTAAATGCAAAATCTTTTGTAATAAATCTGTATCTCCTTAACTACTGGTCTGATCGAACTGAAATATATGGAAGAGTTGTAGAGGACGACTTTAAGCTTTTAGAAAAATCATCTTGTAGTTACCCTGTGATAATACGAAATATTTTACAGGGTGTCAAAAATGACTACTTCGAGTATGTAAAAAGTTTCAAAAAATCGTAATTCATACAAATCAAGTCCGATTTTAAAGACTTTTATATATCTGTTATGTGCTTGGAAAGATAAAGAAAAAACTAGCTTACTCACCTAAGTTATATTTTACATTTAAAAACATATTCACACTTGAATTTTGAATTGTTGATTTTTTGCATCGACTTTATATCGTTTTTCGGAAATAAGTTCTGAGGTATATGAGGCAAAATTTATTTTTAAATGTGTAATTTGTAATATATTACGAATTTAAAAAAGACGCTTAATTTTTTTTTTTTTCATAAAATCTGTTTTTGGTCGGGTGGGAAGCAATTTAGTGTCAAACCTAAGAACCTAAAAAACGAGGGTAAAAATTAGTGAAAATTTCGACCTAAATATCTCTTAAAATAAAAGAAATAACCTACACATATAAGCGTATTTACAAGAACTATCTATATGTAAAATATTTTTTCTGTCACTTCATAAATTAATTTTTTGTGATTTTTTAAAAAATTGCATACACAAGATGATCAATCTTGGATCTTTGCTCCCTCAAATCAACTCGAAATCACCTCGTCTCTAACCAGGTGAAATTTTATTGAGATATTTTCAACGGTTCACAAGTTACAAAATTATTTCCAAAAAAAAAAGTTTTGGAACCACTGCGCAGTGCATTTAATATAACAAACGTAACAATCACCAGGACAATGACATTTTTTGTCTTTCAGTTGTCAGTTGCTTGCTGTTCTGCTTTCTTTTTCTAGCTAAAAATAAGACAATAACAAAGCCTTATTGCTTTATTGTAGTAGTTTTTCTTAAACAATAATTTCAATGTCAGAGCATGGACAAATGTGTTTAAGACAATTTGCAGTTACCCGAACCAACGTATTTATAACAAATACCGAAAAATCTTATAAATTGTCATTTATATCAAATTATAAAAATAAATAATCACACAAAATAACTCTTATATAGTAATGTAGTTTTATTTACATGATACAGTATAATCTTTACCAAATTTTTTTGTTTTTTATAGTAGAGAAGTTAAATATTTTTATTTATAGTCAATTTTAATAACTGATTTTCTTCTTATATATCTTTTAGTTAAGGTTTTTTGATTAAACAAGTGTAAATTAATATACATAAGGTTAACTTACTTCAAGGACATGATAACTCAAAAAAAAAAGAGATTTTATTAATTTACACTTGTTGTAATTTTCTTCTGTAAAAAATACAATACAAATCGCTAAATGTAATTTATTTTCTATAAAAAAGATCGTATACATATCTTTAATGGTCACCGATTTCGAAGAGAATATTTCATTCATTTTGCTATTAAGATAAATGGCATTTGAAAATTTTGAATGTGAATTCTGCAAAACTTTTTTGAGTTATGATAGACAATTTACTGAATCCGTTCAAAAATTCTTCACATTTTTTGAGTCGAAAAACCAATTACAGAATTAGAACTGCCGCTGAGAATTTTTAAAAAGTCTCCAGAAAAGAGAATTTAAAAAAGGGGCGAACTTTTTAAATTGTAAGAAAAAATTCTAAACTAAATTTTTTATTACTAGCAAAATAATTTATTTATAGTAATTTTTATTATGAAAAAAAGGATAATTTAGAAAAAAAACGTTCCGTCGAGGCATTGCTATAGCGAAAGTAAAAGGATTTACATTGTATTATATAGTTTATTACGAACTTTAGTTTTTAACAGTTTCAGTTCATTTATACATTTTTCGGGCTCTTTTCTTACACCATTATACTGTGAAACAATCTCAAAATATTTAATTTCTTCCTAATTTCTTAGTTTTTGTCATTTGGCACATAATCTTAAAAAGTTGCCATTAGTTCCATTTTGAAAAAGGGGCCAAAATGTGACCAGGTGGTTGAAAAAGAGGCAATCTTCGGCTAAAGTCGCCAAACGGTAAAGCTGCTTGTATTGTATTAAAGCGCATTCCGAATAAAATGAAACAAATAATGTTAAAAAGGGTCAATGTTTGATCTATACAGTGTTTTAGAGATATTGGACTGAAATGTTGTTTTTTGTTAGTAGAAAAGGTCGTAAACATTCTCGTTGAAAATAGGCGGGTAGATTCACTGCCACTCCCATACTAAAAAATATTTTTTTTTAATTTTTTTTAATTTTTTAAAAAATTTTATTAAAAAAGAATACTTTAAAGATAGGCGTGACAGAATCTAACCACAGCCATTTTAAAGTACGATTTTTTAGACATTATCTAAAAACTTTGAATTAGTTCTGAACAAATTTCGTATATTAGGTAATGTATATTTTTTTCTAATACTTTAGAAGATCACAAAAATTTGCAATCAATATTCTCATAATCGTATATAACTTTATGGACGTTTTTTATATACCATTCATATTTTTAAATTGGAACTCGATGGAACTTTTTAGTTGTAGTGCATTAAAAACAAAATTTCCAAAATGTTATAAAGTTTTTAATACTAGGATTTATTTTAATAAAAAATAAATTGTATCAATATTGATCTTTTACCTAAAAATTTACAACAATGTAATTTGAATACATTTGTTATTACATACCAAAAAAAAAAGTCATATCAATGTGTTCAGTATTTACTGAGATATATACAGTTAAAGATAACATCCTACTTTAAAAAAATTTTAAATAAAAATATTTTTTTTAAGCAGCAACTTTGAAACTAAATAACTCACACTGGGGACACTTTACAATATATGATATGTTCACTAGTAAATATGAAAAATATTCTTTTAATTATTAAGCTTTTGTTATCGTATTTTTGTTCTTTTAATGTGACTAGATGTGACATTGTGCAGCGGGTGGTGCCTTAGATTTTAATTTGTTGCGTAACATAAGCCCGAGCACTATCATTTAGAACCCGGGTATGGACGTTTTTCATTGAACACTCTCTTCAAAGGGATCAATTGTATATGGTGAACGTCTCCGGTGATAGCTCCATTTGGTTTTAATACATAATTACATCCTTCTAATTCACAAAAAACAGAGCATAAACTTGTCGATAGTGATATTCGGCTTTGGTGTGGAATTCCCTAGTTTTCCAAACTACACATACGATTTTTTGCACTTTGAATTATCATAATAGATCTTCTGTTCATCGCTCGAAACAATTAAATGCTGAAGAGATATCGTTTTGTGGGTCTGAAGTAGGGATTCAAACATGAAACAAGTGCCTTTTGACGTCCTTTGGCTTTAGTTCATTTGGCACCCAATTTCCATGCTTTTGAATAAATTCAGTACTTTTAAATATCTTTAAATTGTTTCTTGATCTACTTTCTACGATTCTGAAAGCACTTTTTGCGTTTAGTAAGTGCAAAGTTGCCAATTCTTTTCCATAAAACTTTTTTGACTCTCCAGGATACTTCTTAACATGCACGCCGAAATCGCTAGCTTAGAATCCTCTAAACCAATCATGAAAAGTTGTGTCAGTTAATGCATAATCTCCATAAACTTTCATTAAAATATGATAGCATTCCGTAGCGATTTTCTTCAAAAAATAACAGTAAAGTACAACTTCCCGCAAATGCTCTTTCTTTGTTTCGAAACTCTCTTTATTCAAAGCTTATAAAAAGCTGTGCTGTTTACCTTATAACAGAATTACACAAACGGACAAAGAAATCCTAATAACAGTACTTTCACGTGAAATAGTTGTAAAAGTGCACCGCTTGGAAAAAATTCTATTACCGAAATCTAATATAAAACGAATAAATGAATATATATATATATACCCAATAAATGTGCAAATGATGCCAAATAACCGCAAAAATATAAGTGGACCACTTATTGTCGATCCCTTCTTTAAAATTTATGAACTGAATTGATTTAGAAATATGTAATTGGCTTAATTAAAAAAAATTTAAATGTTAATAGCAAGTTTTCGCGTTTCGAAAAATGCTCAATATTTTTGAAAATTGCTTGAAAGATCCAATTAGAGTATTCAAGAACCGAATCCGGAACCGACTAACCGATTTTTGCTTTTTAAAAAATCTAACGGTTTCGAATAATTTTTATTTTCCAATATTTCGGTGTCGGTTAACTCGTTTTTTATGAAATGTTCTTTCTTTTATTTATTCTAATAAATCAATACCAATTTTTGTACTTGCTCCGGGAATCTTACTTAAGGCCTGATTTATTAAAACAATCAAATTGTTTGAAAATAAAATTTGTATGAAAATTTTTGAGTAGTTTTCATACAAATTTTTTTTAAGCAGTTGTACTGATCAGGCCCTCAATTACACAGTGCAACAAGAAAAAATTCTCTCAATAATTCCAACGCAAAACGAAAGCGTGTTTTATGGTCTCTTGAAGTTTGATTTTTTCGGTGACTTTTTTTTCAATATAATTGGAAATAAAATTATTTAAGTTATTTAATTCAAATGTTAAAACGTTACAGTTACGAGCATAAAAGTGCAAAACTAGAATATATGATTTTTGATCGTATTGATTAGGGCTAGCACGTTATTAAATTAGCCAATTCTGTTATGATTTTATTCTTTATACATATCTTATACAACTGTTTTATGCTATTTTGTTCCAAATTTTTTCACACGGGAATAGTTATTAAAAATTTTGTTAAAAAAGTTGTAAATTAATGCGAGTAAAATAAATGTAACTCTTAAAAAATCAACGGAATTTTTTAAATTTTGATAAAAATAATTATTGAAAAATGTTGAAAACTTTAACTTGATTTTATTACCATCAATTACTATCAATATACATAAATTTAAGGCCATTTTCATTACAAATAATATTTATAATGTTAAAAACTCTTTCTTCTTTCTTTTGAAGAATTTAGGAATATTTTACAATAACATTATGATGACTGTACTAAAATAATATTGATGTGTAGTATTAATATGAGGATTCTAAAATTTATCTTAGATACACAATATTGAAATGATCATGCATGAAAAAATTGATACAATCGGAGCAATAGGTATTTGATATTATTTGAATGAACACATGTGACCATTTGAACCTACTACTGCAACCAATCGTTAATTTAATGATATTAATATGGTAACGGGAAACCCATTTAACACACCACATATTATTTACTAAAATCAAACTAATACCCTTACTTTTGA
Organism: Protocalliphora azurea; assembly: GCA_932274085.1. Taxonomy (NCBI): domain Eukaryota; kingdom Metazoa; phylum Arthropoda; class Insecta; order Diptera; family Calliphoridae; genus Protocalliphora; species Protocalliphora azurea. Next base: position 141,364,282 of record OW026519.1, on the reverse strand, counting down.
AGACAGGTCATTTTTTAACGAGTACTGTTTAATGGAAATGAGATTGAATGAATTAATTTGACTCTAAACGCATAGACATATTTCCTTAAATATTAATTTCCAATAGTAGAAAAGTGCAACAGACCAATAATCACGATGCATGAAATTTTAATTATTTGACATAGGAAGAGTGTCAAAATAGGTATAATTCCCAGTTGTCTTTGCCTGTCTTAGAATTTGTTCCAGAACCAAAATCAAGGAATGTTTGAACATTATTACGTTATCGGCCATTAAATAATGTGGTATCATTGCGAAAAAATTATATTTAGCTGTTAATTCCATCACATTAACGATCGAAACTGGTCCAAAGCTCTAATACAATTATGAATTATCAAGTTAACCCGAATTATGATTAATACTAGATCGCTTTTTCATAGAGAATTTTTGTAAGATTTCAAACTACGAGGGCGGATCAATAAGTCCGTCACTTTTCGAACTTCCCTCGTATTTATATAAAACGCAACACTATTCCCTTCAAGTACCACCTGTTAATAGACTACTGTCAAATTTTGAGCAAGTGTCGTCATTTAATTTGCGTAAAAAATAGGATTTTTCGAGGTCCTTAAATAGGCATTTGCTTGGTCTATAATTTCATCGTTGGAGCTGAATTTCTTTCCACCATTTCTTTAGGTTTGGAAATAGAAAGTAGTCACTAGGGGCTAAATCCGGAGAATATGGCGGATGAGGCACCAATTCGTAGCCCAATTCATAGAGTTTTGCCATTCAGACTGCACACGTGTACACCCGTGCATTACCTTGACGAAAAAGAACTTTTTTCTTTGCCATATGGGGTCGTTTTCTCATTAAATCGGTCTAATAAGTTGGCATAATATTCGTCGTTTATTGTTTTTCCCTTCTGAAGGTAATCGATGTGGATTATCCCTCGTGCATCCTAAAAAACTGTTGCCATCACCTTATTGGTCGAAAAATTTACCTCGGCCTTCGGAGCAGGTTCACCCGGAAAAACCCATTGTTTAGACTGCTGCTTGGTCTCCGGAGTACAGTAATGGATTCACGTTTTATCCACTGTTACAAAACGCCGCAAAAACTCATTCGGATTGCGGTTAAACAAATCAAAACAATCTTTTGAAGTTGTCCCACGTTTACGTTTGTGGTCAATTGAGAGCAAACGCGGCATCCATCTTGAAGACAACTTTCTTAAATCCAGCTGATCATTTAAAATCGAAACCACACTACCATATGAAATGCCTATTATATCAACAATCTCACGCACTTTTACTCTTTGGTCGGCCAAAACCATATAGTGGATTTTTTCGACATTTTCGGGTGTACTGACCTCAATTGGCCGTCCAAAACGTTCAGCGTCATTTGTACTTGTGCGACCACAACGAAAGTCAAACCACTTTTTTACCATTGAAATCGATGGTGCAGAGTCCTCATAGTATTTATTGAGCTTTTCCTTGGTTTGATTGACGGTTTTTTTTGCAAAAATAATGTTTAATGAGCACTCGAAATTCACTTTTTTTCCATTTTTAGAAAAATACACTAGGTTGTATGTTTGGAACAGCTGTTAAACGCAAAGTAAATGGCGACACTTGCTCAAAATTTGATAGAAGTCTACTGACAAGTGGTACTTGATGGGAATATTATTGCATTTCATATAACTACGAGGGAAGTTCGAAAAGTCACGGACTTATTGATCCGCTCTCGTAATAAAAAAAGAAATAATAATTGCTAAAATATTAATCTTTATGGAAAAGTTTCCAAAATAGTTAAGTAAAATAGCAAAATTTAATAGAAAGTGGGATTATTTGCTAATATTTATATTATCTGTAGATTACATGAATTTGAGTCTATATGTAAAATAGAAATTCATGGCATTTAACAATACTATACTTTCTAACCTTTTCCAATAACAATTTTTATCAAAATTTAAAAAAATCATTTACAATAGCTTTTACTAAACGTTTAATAATTTTCTTTACGTACAAAATCATTCGACAAAAATATAAACAACAAGAGTCTATCATAGCGCTGCATTTTTATGCTTGCAACTGTATGTTGATTTAAAGACTACTAGCATTATGCCACTCCCTTTTTACGTCTAATTTTGTCACAATATTTTTTACTTTATTTGACTTGACTTTATGTCTAAACTACTGAATCGATTAAAATGTAACATGGTAAATATATATCTATGAAGCAAATACTGACTGCATGCCACGCCCATTTTTTTAAGAAATAGTTGCTTTGCTTCTTAGTAAGTAAATTTTAAAATTCATAAAAATTTTGATGAAAGTGGTTAAAAAATATCACAGTATAATATAAGTGGGTAAAAAAAGACACCCATACAGAATAAATTATGCAATATAGAAAATTCTCTTTTCCTTGTGTGCATCAAATTTTATGCGAATTTTCTTAGTAGCATCAAGAAAGTAACAAAATTGATTTTTACTGAAAGTGGCCTAAAAAAAGGCATGACATTCAATCATGTTATTAAAAGTAGGCACAAAAAGGGAAGAGCATTCAAACAAAATCTTACATAATATCTAAGAGAAGCTTTGTACTCTCTAAAATAATATGTATATTGAAATTTACTGATATAAATATTTTCTATTTACACACTTAATGAAAAAAGTGCTCCAAATTATCATAAGTTTAGGAGTCCATTAAATAGAAATTTTAACCAACTAATTTGCAAAATCCTTTGGAGATTTTATTAATCTAATGGTATATTTCAATTTCGCGTTGGAGTCATTAAGGCAATATTTGATGACTTAAAATTTGTCGTATATTTGAAAGTATTTCTCATTTATATTATGATCTAATAAAGCTTTAAGTTTAGTTTTTAAAATTTATAATTTGAGATTTGAGTAACACCAGACGTACTGAAAACTGCTATTTATATATTTCTTAATTGATTAAAACTAATTTTTATTAGCAAAATTAAGGTTTAGTTTTATCGCTTATCGCAAAAAAAAAGACTTTCCCTCACCCAAAAAAGGCGAATTTCAGTTCGATTAATCGACAAATTAAAATCAAGTAATTGTTTGATTAAATTAAAATCAAATATTTCGAGTTATTCAAGCAAATTATGCCGATTAATTGAATAATTTGAGCGAAAAAATATGTTAAAGATAGAAATAAATAGAAGTCATTTTTAAGTAATTTTTCATTACTTGCAAAGTTTCAATAAGTGTACGGTTTCTTGTGCTTAAGAAGTTATATTAACATCATCAAAAGATGTTATTAAAAACCGAATCTGATAAATTTTTTGATATAAAGCGATGAGAATGTACAAATACTTGTTAATTAATAATAACTGTTTTAATCATATGAGAAATATTGTTATGAATATTTTCGTTTTTAATAAAAAATATTTGGTTTATATAAAGATTAAAAATAATTTCCTTGAATTAAAAAAAGAATATCAAAAAATAAATTTTACATGACATCGTGAACATGACTTCATACTCAGTGAAAAGGTATCAAAAAAGAAAACATCTTCCAATAACAAGCCTATTTTAAATTCATTGGAAATGATTCGAATTTGTACTACTTCTGGATCACAAATTCAAGATCTTATTGACTTTTTTGGATGTTCCTTTTTTTGCTGGGTATATTTAAAGATGTTTTAATTTTAGTATTTTTTTTTTAAATTTATCTTGAAAACAACTGTTGCAAAATTTTTATAAAATATTTAGCATGTAAAAGTGACACAAAAATTTGGAAGTATATTAAAAAAATTGCATTTGGTATAAAGAACATAATATATTCCTTAATTCTTTCACAAAAATCCAACAAATATATAGACGTCATTTTAAAAAATGTAAAACGTTAATGTAAAATTTAAATAATTTATTTTTTATAGTTTGGATTTTGAGGTGATAAAGAAAAACAAATATAAAATAAAGTATTTTTAACTTGATTAAAGAAAATATATTGTTGGTTTTACGAATAACAGTGCAACCGATATGTGCATACATATATAGAGTTAATATGCCAATAGATTCTCAGCTTGGTGTAGAGGATATGATGATGGCTTGGATGAAACTTGTGATATAGAAGAGATTTGGATTTAAACTTGAGTTAAATAAGTAGATTTATACTTTATATTAAGAATTACTGAATTATTAATTTATCTGAAACAACTCAGAATTTTGTTCGAATTTAAGTTTGTGTGATATTCTTAGGCCTACTTATTTAACTATAAAAGAATTAAGTGAATATAGGAAAACTGTGGCTTTATGAAAACAAAAGAGAAAAATTATATATTTGCCCAATTCACAACCTCTGTTGTAACGTTGTGTCGATGTATATCGTAAAAATTTTTGAATTAATTTGTTTAAAAGTTTTATTTGAAAAATATTTACAATATATGTACACCGATACAGCGATTCGACAAAGGTTCTGAATTGAGCAAGTATTTTGAAAGACTATTTCTCAAGGGGTATTTAAGCATTTCCTGTAAATTAAGTGATTAAGCAATTTTTATATTTTATTAAAATTTATTTTTAATATTGTTTTTGCTTTCTTTTTTAATAAAACACTAAGCTAACACAAAATGCTTGTTTTATTTTTTAATAAGCACTGAAGAAATGAGTAAAATCTTAAGGTAAAATTTACTCGAATAACTAGAGTAATTTAAAAGATTTACACGATTCTTCGAGTAATTTAAATTGATTTTTTTTATTTATTAATTTTTATTTATTAATAATTAAATCAATTTAATCGAATAATGAAAATGTCGAGAATAAATAGGTAGAGTTGAATCAGTAGATGAATACTTAGAACTCAATTAAAAAAAAAAAAAAAAAATACAAATTTTTATCATGATCCTCTAGTTGTAGAAGAGCAATATGACTTTATTTGTAATGAAAATATTTTTATATTGTTTAGAAAAAATAATAAAGAAAAAAATTTAAATTATTATTTTTAAGCGTATTTGTCGAATAACTCTAAAACCGGTTGTCTGAAAATGTAGATTTTTTAATACACTATAACGAATATTTTAATATTTTATATGGTCTCAATTTAGCAAAATTCTCCCCTCCCTCTGTTCTGTATTATAATAATAAAAATAAAACTTTTTAGTTTTATTCCTTTTTATTTCAATCCTTTTTGTCTTCAGTTTTATTTTGATTTTGTATCAGCATCGCTTTATTTTATTTTTTAAAGAACAAAGAAGAAAGAATAAATTGTTGTTGGTGTGGTTGGTATCATTTCAATAGCAATCACCTGAGGATATTCATTCAATTTGACAGTTGATTGAAAAGTTAGTTTCTTGGCATAAAAATATTTTATTTTGTTCTACATTTTTGAGAATATTAACAATAGGGGACAACAAAATGATACTAGAATTTTAAACTTTCTACTTAATAGGTAACCATCTATTTATTAGCTTATGGTTTTGTGCATAGATTAATAAGTAGATATTTATGTTAGAAGGAAAAAAAACCTGATTCAATTGTCAAAAATCTAATTCATGCAACAACAAAATACATGTAGTCACATATATTTTGTTTTTGAAAATTTAGTTCGAACTGTCTCTCACATAAACTTCTAGTTATATTCTATGGCTTTGTGTTTCCCTATTATTTCTATAACAAAAAACTTTGTTGCACATAGAAATTGTTTTGTGAATTAGTAATCGTATAGAATTTGTACGTCTATTCCATATGTTTCCAGAAAATGTACACTAATATGTGTAGTTATATATGAGAAATTCTTTAGAGACAAATAAATATTTAAAAATAACTATATATTGAACATATAAATTGATTTTTCTTTTAAATATGCAAAATATACATATTTTTTTATTAATAAAATATTTATAAAGTCTTTTTGTAATATCATATTTATTGGATTTTTAAAGTATTATAATTGATTTGAATGAATTTCCGCATTTTGTCCAATTTCCTTAATAGACAAAAATAATATATTTAACTTCTGTCTCAAATAAATGATTGCACTTGCTCCAAACTAGAGGAGAAAACTAAATTTTTGGAAAATTTTGTCAAACATGTAAATTACTGCATTGCAGTCCTGGCGTACAAATAAAAGTAATATAAGTGTACAAAAAGTTGTCCTTAGAGAAGAGGTTAGTTTAAAATCTAAAGTATTTTGTCAGTGAAAATACCTAAAGTGAATAGAAGAAAAATAAACTTTTTTTATTTTGTTTCAAATATGCCCAACTAACATATAGCGAATTAGAAAAATATGATACATTTTGAAGATAAAATTTAATTCTGTTTAGTTACAGCAGTTAAAATTGAGACGAATCTTAAGATTTAATAATTTATTAGAAGCAGACTAAAAACTACAAATTTCATGAACCCCTAATTCACACAAATAAATTATTATAATTGTACAGTATAGGTCAAAACATTCAGAACCTAGATACTGTTTCGCCCTTGTATATCTTTTTTGTTCTCCAAATATTTTGTACACAAAAGTCTTTGGTATTTTTTTTATTTATATTGTTAAAGAACTAAAAAGGAACCATTTCTTTAACTTAAAGCAACTGAAAATAATTATTTAGTAGGATGGTGGAAATTGAAATATTCAAAACATTTGTAACTATTGTTTTCTATTTAAATTACACTCACCCTTGCCTGTATGCGATGAACTAAATATTTTTACATTTGCTGATGATACAGCAATACTCAGTTTCCACAAAAACCCACACTAGCAACTAGACAACTAGATATTTATCTCCCACGTATGGAGACATGGCTAAAAAACTGGCGTATACAGTTAAATGAATTACGATTTTCCTAAGAAGAGGAAACTGTCCACATGTTACACCTAATGGTATAAGTATACCCAATTCAGATCATGTCACATACCTTGGTATTCATTTAGATAGGTGATTTACTGGGCGTCGTCATATAGAATCCAAGATACTCCATATAAAGTTAAAAGCTTATATCATTCACTGGTTAATCAACAGCCAATCAAAGCTTAAGCTTGACAATAAAGTCATCCTGTATGAAAACCAATTTGGCCATATGGCTTCCAATTATATATAGAGAAGGCCTAATCAAAAATTCTTATCCATATAGAATTAGAGGTGCCGTTAGTTAAAAACGAGTTCAGAAAATTCAGAGAAAAATACAATCTTAAACGACAGAGTCATTCCAGTCCACTAGCAAGGCTTTTAGAACTTCCCGATAATTTGAGACTCATTTAATCATTTAGGCTCTCGTTAGAGAGAAACTAGCTTTAGTTTTAGTTTTAAGATATAAATACTTGCTGTGAGGCCTACCAAAGGCAGATTTAATAAATAAAAAATTAAAAAAAATGTTTTTCTCTTTTTCTAATTTAAACGATTTAAACTTAAAAATGATTAGAAATTACAGTAATTACATTCTCCTTTTTGTTTATCGATAATGCAGCGAACAAAACTTAGGAATTATCCCTCCGCTACCCATTTATTGGACGTTTATTGTTTAGTAGAGTTTTCATTGGTCATAAGTTTTCAAGTATAGGTGTGACAGATATTCCTTTTTTGATTTTTACCCTTCACGGGTAAGCGCTTTGAAGAAGTTCTTCTTATGTGAAGAAGTGACTGGAAAATATTTTGTAAATTTACAAGTGATGAAAAGAATATGTTTTGTTTTTCCTTCTGCTAAGAATAGGATCCTTTTGTATTCACTTTTGTGAGAATTTAAAATATTTTCTACTCCTTCAATCGTAATGGAATCTGGCAAAGCTATTTCAATAAATTAAAATTGCGAATCAGATTATTCAGTTCAGTTAATGAAGCATTCGCAAATACAATAAAATGTTTAAAATATACTTTGCAGTTTCTGTATTTTTACATGACTTAGGTAAAAAAAATCCAACCTTTAGAGTATGATTGAAAATAAACTTTTAGTTCATCTGAAAGTTGTTATAACAGCACATGGCCCCAACATGCAAGAACTTGAAAACTAGAACCATTCTTAACAAATAAACTTGCATTCCTCGAAAAAAAATATTCTTTTCTCGCATAAACAACTACAATACATCGAAAAAATCAATAACTTTTTAATCTATTAGATGTTAGTATTTAAACTTTAAAAATAATATCTAAGAAACAATACGTTTTAATTTTGCTCAAGACCACGCCACACCAATAAACTGAATAATTTAATTCGTAATTTTAATTTATTGAAACAGCTTTGCTTGATTTCATTACGATTGAAGGAGTAGAAGATATTTGAAATTCTCACAAACATAAATGTAAAAGGATGCAAAAATAAGACGCTGTTCCCGATTCTTAGCAGAAGGAAAAAGAAAACATATTCTTTTCATCATTTGTAAACTTACAAAATATTTTCAAAGCGCTTAACCGTGAAGAGTAAAAATCAAAAAAAGGAATATCTATCACACCTATACTTGAAAACTTATGACCAATGAAAGCTTTACTAAACAATTAACGTCCTATAAATGGGCAGCGGAGGGGCAACTCCAAAGTTTTGTTTGTTGCATTGTCGATAAACAAAAAGCAGAATGTAATTACAGTAACTTCTAATCATTTGTTAGTTTAAATTGTTTAAAGAGAAGAGAATTTTCTTTTTCTATTTACTTTTTATTTACTTATTTACTTATAATATTAAAACAATTTTATTTACAAAAAATAGTTTTTATTTGCAAATCACCACTGCAAGTATTTAGAATGAATGAGTTTGTAGCATAAATATCTTCTACAAAATGTGGAAAATTTTGTAATATTTATACAGAAGTTTAAACAATATTTATTGTTTGTTTGGTTTTTAAGTTACTTAGTTGTTAGCCAACTAAGATTTATTTGGCCTGCCATAGACAAAATGCCATTTCAATAAACAATATTTATTTTTTAAAATAGATAAACAAACTAGACGTATACTTGCTATGAATAATTAATATTAATCATACGACGGGTGTGTATGATGTGTGTATACATTAGACTACCCATAAATACAAAGTTTTTTACTTTGCTTGCTTCACCGGCAGTTTGTGGTAGATGTTGCTAAAAACATAATATGTGTGCAATAGTTGGGTCTATCGCTCATTAACCAACTAGTTGAATTTGACTTTTATCCTTAAAAAGGTTTTAAAAGTAACTAAAGTTTTATTGCGCTATAACTCTTTAATTTAACATTTTGCTAAAAAAATTGTGTAAGCACTTTTATTCAAAATAAAAGTATGAAATTTTTGACATATATTTTTTTAGCCTACTATAACTTGTTGTGATGTTATAAGCAATCAAAATAAAAATTTTATATGGACTTTTTTTAAAGTAATATTAATATGGATCTAGCCTGTTAGCAGCAGTTTTTATTATTTTGCAGTTTCTAATGAAAACTATTCCAGTGAAGATGGGCCACAAAAATATTGGCATAAAATTCAGGGTATAGCATGACTTTTTGGATTAATATAGCGAGTATTTTGAAATTATTGTTAGATTAAACAGTTGAAAATGAGAAAAAAAGATAGACACCTTTTTAATTCTTTTACAGACTATATATTTCACAACAGCTTACAAATATTTAAATAAAAATAAATTTTCAAAATAACTAGTAAATTTATTTCTATAAGTAAAATTCATAGAATAACGAAAACTTGTTTCGTTACGATTCAACCATAAATTTTTTCTGTAGCTTTAGTATTCTTGCAAAAAGAAACATGTTTGCAATTTGTTCAATAATTTACCTAAAGGGCCGGTTTATAGCATTATAAAGGTTAATTGAAAGTAAACTATTTCCATAATGGCTTGCTTTGAACATTTAAGATTTAAGTTTTTCATCCCAGATTCAGCATCTTTATCAAAAAGGTTGTTATATTTATTTATTCATATACCAGAATTTTCAAATTTCTCCTACTTCTCTGTTTTCAATACATATCGCCGATTTTCAAGGTAAAACAGGTATTTATATGTAACAATATTAGCGTGTCAACTTTTATAATTTTTGATTAATCGGCAACACTTAAATTTCGTCCGACTATTTGATTCGGCAATCATTTAATATAATAATCCAAAGAGTTATGCTATACCCTGCCAATATTTGTGTAACAAGTACAAAATTGATACCTCAAAGTTGGATTTTTTTCCATCTACATGTGACAAAATATATTGATTTTTAAAAACTTCAAATCTTACTGCACAACAGTGTATTCAAAAAATCGACATTTTCAGAAGACCGGTTTTCGAGTTATTCGAAAAATAGCCTTTTCTAAAAGACCAATTTCGAATACGGTCCCACTTAAAAAATTCGGTTAACCGATTTTTATTAAAAATACAAATATATCAGAAATGATTATTATTTTTACTAAAGAAAGTATACTTATAATTAGTGTTACCAGGAATTGAGAAAAATGAGGCTAAACTCTAAAAATGTAAAAAAAACTAGCTAAATGACCAAAAAAATAAAAAAGGTTCTTTTTTTAAGTTTAGAAACTTATTTTTTTTCGTTCTCATTAGTTTTCGATATTTTTCTAAGGAAATAGTAATAAATTTATAAATTATACCCAGCAACATGACTAAAATTTGGATCATATTTCATATGAAGAATTACCCAATATTTTGGAGTGATTTTGCGTCATTTTTAAATTATAATTCCTTTTTGATTAAGCATTAATAATATTTTTTGTTTTAAATTATTTTCATAAAAAGTTTCTATGGTTTATTATAATAATCGACTTACTAATGCCACAAAATGAGTTAAGGTACTTTTAATTTGGAGAATGAAGCGCAGCAGTCCAAATTTTTTATTAAATAAAAATATAAATATAAATATAAATGTAAATATAAATATAAATATAAATATAAATATAAGTATAAGTATAATAGAACTATAATGGCAAATAATAAATTATTTACCTCGTTGTTAAAATACTAAGATTTTAGCCTTTTTAATGAAAAAAAGGCTAGAAAAAAGCTTGAAATGAAAACAAAAATGTTTAGGCTAAAAGCAAAATAAAAAGGATAGATTTAGCCTTACAAAGACTAACCTGGCAACACTGCTTAAAATACGTGTCATTTTGAATGACAAGTAGTATAAAAGTAGCATAAAAATAAAAAGACATATGGCTCTTTTGTAGCAAAAGGATAATGCTCAAATTTTATACTTTTTTGAACTACTTTCTATATACCTATTTATTGAAATTCATCTTATTCTTGTGACAAACGATAAAATTAAAATTGGATTCTTACCTAAATTTTGTTAATAAAAATTAGCTTAAATCTATTCAAAAAATATACAAATCTCAGTTCTCAGCATGTCTGGTGTTACTCAAATCTCAAGTTAGAATTAAGAAAAAAAAAACTCGACTTAAAGCTTTATTAGTTTATAATGAAAATGAAAAATTCCTTGAAATAATTAGGGGAGTAATTTAGTATAACAAGATAATTGTTTAAAAATAAAATTTGTATGAAAGCTAATCAAAACATTTTTAAGTTTAATAAAAATTTAATGTTTAAACAATTTGATACTTTTAATGCATCAGGTCATAAATAAGGTTCAATGAACAAAAAAGAAAGTGGGAAGTATAGGTTAATTCAATAAAAAAAATAAATAAAAGAAAGAACATTTCATAAAAACCGGTTAATCTGTACAAAAAAAAAAAAAAAAAAAAAAAAAAAACCGGCCTATCGAATTATTTGAAAATAAAAGTTATTCGAAACCGGTCGGTTTTTTAAAAAGTAAAAATCGGTTAAACGGCTTCCGGTATACACTACTGTACAGAATAATAAAAACCATTGCTAACAGGATAAATCTATATTAAAACGAGGGCTTTTTTAAAAGATTCGATATACATTTTTATAAATTTTTACTTTGATTGTTTATAACATCACAAGTTGTATGTTAAAAATTTATGTTTTTACTCTTAATTAAAAATAGTTTTTTTTTTTTTTTTTGAAAAATATTAAATTAAAAAGTTGTAGGGCAATAAAGAGTTTAGTTACTTTTAAGAACCTTTTTAGGACAAAAATCAAATTCGACTGGCCGAAATACTACCGATCGTCCCAATTTTTGCACACATATTTTTTTTTTAGCCACATCTACTATCGATTATATAACTCGAGAACGATTTGGAGAATTAGAACCCGATTTAGATAATTGGAACACTTATTTTTTTATCCGCTCAATGGTTTCGGAGTTATTTGAAAATTAGGTTTGAAAAAAATATATAAACTTTTCATGAAAAACTTGAAGAATGCTCCTTAACTCCGAAAATATTGACTGGATAAAAAAAAATAATGTTAAGCTAATCTGAAAATACTTTTAATAAGCATTTATAGGAATTTTATGTATCTAAATTTGACAAACCCGTTCTTATACTAGTGTGATCATTGAATAAGGTGGTCATATTAATCATGCCAATAAAAAGAATCAGCACGTGATAGAAAAAAATGAAATAAAAACAGATTCTTATTTAGCTTGTCAAATTCCGTCTAGCCTAACTATTTGTTTCATGAAGGAACACAACATCAAGACTTGTGAATCAATTTTGCTGATACATGGCTTGTTTTGTTCTTAGCACTACCTGCTTCATGTTAAAGATAAAAAACTGAAACATTTTTGGCGTTTTCACTTTTTTTAAAGAACTTTAAAAAATCTTCAATTTTGCAGGAAAAAATTTAACAAATTTCTAAATAACTCTGAAAATGTTGAGCATTTAAAAAATATATATGTTAGGATTCGTGTTTAGTACGTCGAAATACATATGGTACAACAATTCGTTCCTAGGTAAGGATTTTTTTTGCCGACCAGTGTAATCCATAATTTAAATAAAAATTGCAAAGACATAAGAAACGTTTCGAAAACTCGTTTTTTCAATATGAATATCTCCTGGCTTTTAGCTAAAAGAAAATTTTCTTAGATAATTGAAAGGAAAATTACATACAATGAATAAAATAATTGAAAAGTTACAATTAGCGTGTGAGCAATTAAAAAGAAAATGAAGTTTTATAAAAAACAAAACTAAAAGATGAAATAAAAAAAAGCCAAGTAAACATTTATAAATAACAGCAAGACATTTATTTACTTTATTTTTAAGAAAAATAAAAAAAAATTAGTAGTAGGGAAATGGGAAGGCAATAGTTGTTTTTGTTTTTAATGAGGAGGAAGAGGAATTTTGAAGAGGAAATTGTTTGTATGAAATTGAAAACCAATGAATTTGTTTTTGTAATTTTTTCTTGTGAGTGCATTAATAGGAGGAAAAATTGTTTTGCATTTTATGAAATTGAAAACCAATGTATGTATGCATATATGTATGTATGTATTTATGTAATTATGTTAAAAGTACATACAAACAATTTAACAGGGGAGACAATTTTTATTTATTTTTTTTTTTTGCACTTTTAATTGTGATGAAATTAAAAACTGATGACTTGTATAAATAGCGTTTGAGTATTTTTGGTTTATTCATCTACATATTTTTATATGGTTATTTTTGTTTTTGTAAAGTGGAAACTTGAGAATTGTTTTGTTTATATGGAAAAAAAATAACTTTGTGTAAGGTTCTTTGACATTAATGAAGATGTATTTTATGTTGTTGAGTATGGTCATGATTAATATTAAATATTCTAATAAAAAATTAAGGGGAGTATTTTTTATTCACATTAAACATTTTTCATATCTAGAATATGTTTAAAATTAGTTTAAGGCTCAATATTTATGTATTTATAATGTTTTCTCAATTTGAAATGATTAATTTTGAATATTCTAATAACAAACTATGGGAGTATATTTTATTTACATAATTAGTTTATAACTCAATATTTCTATATGAAAGCTAAATTAATATTTTCTCTATTTGAAATATTAAAGAGAAATACTCAAAGTATTCAATTTACTTATTTAAATATAAAGGAGTATTTTTAAATTTGTATAAAAAGAGGAATCAAATCATATTTATTACCATTTGATCTGAGGAATACTTCAAAGTATAGTTAGCAGAATGGTAAGCTATCACTATTGTAAAATGCATTTAACTTTTCATGTATTTATAACTTTTTTTTTTTTTTTTTAGATGTATGAACAAATTATTAAATTGGCTCTTGGTATTAAGGCAGAGTATACAAAAATTGATGATATTCCCTTACATCAACCATTCAAAATTTTAAAATTTGAGTGGAAAGAAACACAATATGGATCAAAAGTTATCACATATTTAAATAACAATAAATGGTTTTATCTTCCGCAACGATTCGTGAAATTTTTAAACAAGGAGGATCCCTATTTAACGCAATTGAATGATAAAATCTGGACTATTATTTACAAAGGTCGTCAATCTTCAAATGGGCTTGCAATATTTGAACTTAGTTATAGCTAAAATTTTATAAATAAAACAGTTTTTTTATTTTTTTTTTATTTTTAGTTTTATTTATTTAATAAAAATATATTAAACTTATATAGTGCTTATTATTATTTTATTTATATAATACTTAAAAATTATTATATATCTAAATTTAGAAGAAGATCCTCGTCTTCGTCCATTATTTTTTTATACTCTTCTGGAACTGAGTATGGCCTGACATCAAGTTGAAGTTTCTCATCTTCCTCCATTAGTTTTAGTTCCTTATACTCCGGAACTAAATTCAATGTTGCGCCCCCTGAAGTATCTGCAGGCTCCAAATAATTTGAAAAGTCTTTGGCTTTGTTTTTATGAAAATTATGACATTTCATAAAATACCTTTAATCAATATTTAAATATATGTTATTTTTCATTAGTCTGTTGACATAATTAAAAGTGATTAGACATACATTTTAAACAATATGCCTTCTTATAAATGTAAATATTGCAAATCAATTTTTGTGGAAAAAGAAATGCTTGAAGGACATGAGATCCTTCATTGTTCGGAATGCTGGAAATGGTTTTCAAAGGAAAAACATCTAAAGGAGCATGAAAGGACTCATGCCAGCACATCCCATGTCAGTAGTAGAAGTGAGCCTTCTACTTCTAATAAATTTAGTTGTGTTAAGAGCGCTTTCAAAGAAAGAATTCTTACATACCTCTACAGAAACCAAAAAGAGGAAATTCTGCATCCTCAAGAGTTTTTAGAAGATGTAAACCGTGATATTTTTGAAATTTTGGAGAATGCTATAAATAAAAACATAACATTGAAATACAATTTAGAAGTGGAGTGCGAATATATTAAAATTGTAGAAGATGAAATAATGCTAACCACCATAACGCATAGAACAAAAATGTCACTTTTAACCATAAGTGATAATATTGAAGAATCTTTGAAAGCACAATACACGTATATATGTAAAAAGATGTCAGAATTCCAGGAGAGGGATAGTGGATGGTCCCTAATACGAATGAAGCACTTGGAAATAAATATAAATAAGGCTTCATTCATTAGAGGCTCCAAATATATACCACTACCACATTGGATAAAGAAAAAAGATGCCTGTTTCAACTATCCAAATGATGATGAATACTGTTTCAAGTGGTGTATCATCGCTTCATTTTTATATAATGAAGCAAATGGATTTGTGAATTGCAATGGATTTGGAAATATTCAAATAAATGAGGATAAAATATGTGTGGAAAATGAAGTGCTAAATTTTGAAAAACTTCAATTTCCAATGAAGTTAAAAGATATAAAGATATTTGAAAGCAAGAATGAACATGTTAGCATAAATGTATTTGGCTGTGAAGGTAATACTATAGTTGGACCGTATTACCTCACATCTGCAGTAAAGAAACACCACATAAATCTTCTTCTTCTTATGGACGAAGAATGGTGTCACTACGTTTACATTAAAGATATCGGAAGGTAATTTAAATAAAAATTAACTACATATTTTATAAATTAAATTATTATTATTCAAATATTTCAGATTAGTAAGATCAAGTTTAACTTCCCACCATGGACGGGTTTTCATTTGCAACGCGTGTCTGCAGTACTCTCCAAATGAGAGAATAATGGAAGATCATTATCTTAACTGTAAAAGAGTAGTACCGAAAATGCCAGAGGGTGATAATAACATTTTATATTTTAAAAATTATCAGAAGGAGTTAGATGTACCGTTCGTTATATATGCTGATTTTGAGACGTATTTGGAGAAAATTGATAACGAGCAAGTAAATATACAAAAACATATAGCTTGTGCTTTTAGTTATTATATTAAGTGTAGTTTTAATGATAATTTAGATAAGTTTAATATTTATTTTGGTAATGATGCTCCTACAATATTCATAGAAAATTTAATTAATGACGCAAAAGAAATTTACGGAAACTATTTAAATAAGGACGTACCAATGACAGCACTCTCCAATGATGAAACAATTTTGTATAACCTCTCAACAATTTGTCACATATGTAAGCAAATTTTAGGAGCGGACAAAGTACGGGATCATTGTCATTTAACTGGCAAATTTAGAGGAGCAGCCCATAGCTCATGTAATATTAATTATAAAATAGCCAAATTCATACCAGTATTCTTTCATAATTTTTCCTCCTATGATTGTCACTTATTTATGAAAGAACTTTCACAATTTGAGGGAGATATAAGGGTAATTCCTCTCAATAGAGAACTATATATATCTTTATCAAAGTTTATAACAGTTGAAGAAAATCAGGGATTTGAAATTCGGTTTTTAGACTCTTTTCGTTTTATGGCCTCCAGCTTAGAATCTCTAGCCAAAAATTTAAATGACAGTGATTTTCAAATTCTAAATAAAATTTATAATCAAAAACAACAATTTGATTTACTCAGAAGAAAAGGAGTATTTCCTTATTCTTATATTGATTCGATGGAGCGCTTTAATGAAACTAATCTTCCTGCTAAAGAAAAATTTTATAATATTTTAAATAATTCCCATTGTTCTGATGAAGCTTATGATCATGCTAAATCGGTTTGGACAACTTTTAAATGTAATAACTTGTTAGATTACACTAAATTATATTTAAAAACAGATGTTCTCCTCTTAACAGATATTTTTCAAAATTTTAGAAGTATCTGTAAAAGTATATACAAACTTGACCCATGCCAATATTATACTGCTCCAGGTTTATCGTGGGATGCGATGTTAAGAACAACTAACATAAGGTTAGAACTTTTAAGTGACGTCAATATGTATAATTTTATACAAGACGGTATTAGAGGAGGACTAGTACAGTGTTCAAAGAGATATTCTAGAGCAAATAATAAATATTTAGAAGACTTTGATAGTAGTAAGCCTTCAGAATATTTAATGTACCTAGATGCTAACAATTTGTATGGTTGGGCCATGTCAGAATATCTCCCATATGGAGAATTCGAGTGGATTTATGATGATGCGGCTTTAGAAGATATTGATGTAACTGCAATATCGGATACATCTGATATTGGATATTTTTTGGAGGTAGATTTAGAATATCCACACTATTTACATGAATTTCATAATGACTTACCCTTTTGCCCAGAAAATAAATTTGTTGGTAAATCTAAATGTAGGAAGCTGATTGCAGACCTAACACCAAAAACAAAATATCAGATCCATTATAGAGTTCTTAAACAATGTTTAAAGAATGGACTGATATTAAAAAAAATACACAGAGCGTTAAAATTTCGACAATCTCCATGGTTAAAAACATATATAGATTTGAATACATACCACAGAACAAGAGCAAAAAATGCTTTTGAAAAAGATTTTTTTAAATTATTAAATAATTCTGTATATGGAAAAACTATGGAAAATGTTCATAAACGCAAAGATATAAAAATTGTTACAGATTGGGAAACAACAAGGCGTAATCATTTAGGCGCTAGAGCATTAATTTCAAAGCCTAATTTTTCGAGTATAACTCAATTTTCAGAAAACATGTTTGCAGTTCAGTTAAAGGTTATGCAAGTAACTTATAACAAACCAATTTATTTAGGCTTTGCTGTGCTGGAACTCTCAAAATGGAAAATGTATGATTTTCATTATCAATACATGAAACCAAAATTTCAGTCTAATTTAACATTGAATTATATGGATACAGACTCATTCATATACACTATAAAAACAGATGATTTTTATAGTGATATTCGTGAAGATATTGCCTCAAGGTTTGATACATCAGAGTATCATCCCAATAACATATTTAAACTCCCAATATTAAATAAGAAAGTTCTAGGCATGATGAAAGATGAGAATAGCGGGAAAATTATGAAAGAATTTGTGGGACTTCGATCAAAAATGTATTCATTCAAAACGGTTGACATGGAGGAAGTAAAGAAATCTAAAGGAGTTAAAAAATCATGTATACAAAATTTATCAATAATAGACTACAAAAGGTCATTATTTGAAAGAAAAATAATTTCTGATACAATGCATACATTTAGATCGAAGTTTCACCAGTTGTATACACAAAAATTACATAAAGTTGTTTTGAGTTATGCGGATGATAAAAGAATTATTGCTTCTGACCAAATAAATACTTATGCGCGAGGACATTTTAGACTTCAAAGTGACTTTGATAACTTTTTTACAGAGATAGATGACGATATTTTCTTGAAAATTGATAGTGAGTATATAGAATTTTTAAAAGATTCATCAGATGATGAATATTTAATGAATGTAGATGTTTAAGTTGTACATTTAATAATTTAAATAGTTTCATATTTTTTAATTTTATTTATAGTTTACATAAGTAGAACTTCAAATGTATATATTTCTATTGAATAGAGTTAACTCCTTAAGATATTATAAAAAATATATTTTTTAATGAAAATGACACTGATATTTATGTAATCACAATGAAACAATAATAAATATATGTCTTTTATTATATAATAAATGTGTTTTATTTTTAAATATTTTTCCATTGTACATTTTCTATTTCGTAATCTAACTTTTTACGATTTCTAGTTAGTCGAGGAGAATATTGATATGGTAAAGTTGATTGCTTCAAATTTTTGTGATTTTCATCCTTTGACAATATTCTTATTTTTGGTGTTCCATTATTTGAAAAATGTTTAAGTCGTTTAGCTGCTGAAGAGGCAGAAGTAGGATTAAGTTTTTGTAATGTTGTATCCATATCAATTTCATCATAATTTTCATTAGTATAAATTTCCTCAGGTAAATTTATATTAGATTGTGTTCCTACACTACTTGACTCTGGTTGCATTGTTTGAGTTTCAATATGTTTCTTATATATTTTCCTAGTTTGTGTTTCATTATCACGTAGGTTACTCAATTTAGAACTTTTAGTTTGATGAGAAGATGATATTTGGCTTCCAATTAAATATTTGGCTAATTCTTGTTTAATATAATACCATTTATTAATATCTTTTAGTGTGTGTGAACTATATATTGGTATTAGTTTTCGATGTAGAAAATTGGAATCAGAATATTTAATTTTAAATTTATCGTAAGTTGATGGATTAAGAACTATTAATTTGGATAAATTATTTGACATTTTCTAAAATTTTTCCAATAACTCCACTTAAAACGGATGAAATAATAATTGGTAGAAATCCTCCTTTTTGAATTAGATGTTTCCTCTTTTGTTTCATTGAGGTTTCTGGTGAACAAACTTTTCTAATTGTATTTTTATATGGTTTTATTTTTTCAAAAACTGCTTTATTGATTTTATGGTTCTCATTAATTATATTAAAAAGTATTTCATTTATTGTTTTAATAACAACATCATCAACATGTTTCAGTATTGCATTTCGTAATTTAGGATTTGCTTTCTTAAGAACGTAAAGAATATGTTTGTTCTCCTTCAACAGTTTTAGGTTCGAGGTCATTGTTTATATTTGCAAATATTAAATAGTGATTTTTATTAAAAATATCCGTTCTAAATCTTAATGCGTTGTGTATTTGTTGAGTGAGATCAATTAATAAATAACCATGAGCCTGCTGCGTACAGTTATTATATACATCAACCAGAGCTTTTGAGTTTTCTGGGTATACTTGGCGAGCTAAATATTGAAATTGTAACTTATCCCTAGGATTTTTAAACATAACTATATATTTAGAGTTTAAAGAAATATCTCTGGAATAAGCACCTTTATGAAAAATGTTTTGTGTTACTAAAATCACAGCTAAATTTCTATGATGAGATCCCTTAGTAAAAAGTTCACACACTTTTTTATTAGATGATTCAAGCATTAAATCATCCAATATTATTAAAACCGATTCATTTTCTGCAGTAGCAAAATCCTCTGGAATACCATGTATAAACTCTACATTGTTAATTCTCGGAAGAGAATTTTTTTCTGCAAAACACCAAATAACACGATCTATGTTTTTAGATATTAAATGTTGATTTTTTATCAAATTCATAATAAATGTGGATTTCCCACAACCAGAGGGACCACAAATCATCATAGTGAATGGATATATAAACTGTTGAAACATGTTTACACTTTAGTACACGACATTTAAATGAAGTGAAGCATTAACATTCTATAAATATAAATATGAGTAAAAGAATTCTTGTTGATGAACTACATCGTCAAGCGAGAAAGAGCTTTCAGCGCCGACGATTTATTCAAAAGGGTATTTTAGATACATGGCAGATTGACTTAGTGGAAATGATACCGTATGCAAAATTTAATAGAGGTTTTAAATATATGCTTACTGTAATTGATGTATTTTCAAAGTATGCATACGCATTACCACTAAAAACTAAAACAGGAATAGAAATTTCGAAAGCATTAAAACGTATTATAAAATTAAACAAAGGAAAATCTCCCAAAAATATCCATTCTGATCAAGGGAAAGAATTTTATAATATCTATTTTAAAACTCTTATGAAAGAATATGAAATTAACCATTACAACACTTTTTCAAGTATGAAGGCATCAATAGTTGAACGTTTTAATAGAACTTTAAAAAATAAAATGTGGAAACAATTTAGTATGCAGGGAAATTATAAATGGATAGATATATTAAATAAATTGTTGAAAGAATATAATTCTTCATATCATCGTTCTATAAAAACAGCACCCAATTCTGTTAATAAGAAAAATGAACAGAAACTTCTTAATACTGTATACAGTAATTTGAAGGTTTTCAAAGGAGGAAAATATAAATTAAATGATTTAGTTCGCATTAGTAAATATAAAAATCAATTTGAGAAAGGATATACACCAAATTGGTCTACAGAGGTTTTTAAGATAAACAAAATTTACGTAACCAATCCTATAACATATCAACTTGCAGATTTTAATGGAAATATAATTAAAGGTGGATTTTATGAAGAAGAATTGTTAAAAACAAAAGCCCCAAACATTTTTTTGGTAGAAAAAATTTTAAAGCGAAAAGGAGAAAAACTATTGGTAAAATGGCTTGGTTTCGGAAAAGAATATAATTCATGGATTCATCAGAACGATATTAGTAAATAATATATGTATAACAAACAACATACTATATTGATCATTCTTTTTAAAGATGGCTTCAAGTATACAAGAAGAAAATATTTATGTTACTTTATTAAGTAATAATTCAATGGATATTTATAAAAATACTCCAAACACTTTTACAAATTTGCTAACACAATCTCTAAATTTGGATGATCACTGGGTAGTTGGATTATCAGATATTTCATTTTCATTACTGGAAAGAAATAATCAAAACATTGCCAAACGTAGAAAACGAAATACAATTTCAAATGTCGACACACAAGCTATAGTACATGGAAAAACAAAAATATTGAAGCATAGTGCAAATAATGAATATGAAGACATTAAGTTAAAATTTCACGAACTTTTAGAAAGCTCTAATGATTTTATGATAACAAACCCCAATCTGAATAATAAAACAAAACTTTTGAATAAATTAAGTGATACTCCAAAAAGTAATGAATCCACAGAAAAAAAAGATTTAAGTGATAAAAAATCAGATCCTTTAAATAAGTTAAAGAATGATACCTCACAAATAAATTTAGCAACAGAAAAGAAAGTCAACGAATTTGATTCTTATACTAGTAGAGATCAATTAGAAAACGTTGAAAAGGATTCCATTTTAACATCAACAAACCACATTCTGCACAAATCTTTAACCAAATTTTCAGATAATATGACAAATTATTTTACTAAAGTCTTTTCACCAGATATAAATGAAATTGTATTTATTTACACTGATATAGTTAAACCACGACATGTAGGTAATAAAAAAACTAAATGTTTGAAAATATTTTCAATATCTACATTGAAAAATTATATTCATTTTAATAGAATTGAATATTTTCCTATTGAATCTTATAACATTAATAATATATCTATAATGATTCGAAATGATGAAGGAGGAATAATAAGTTTGAATGAATTCATACCAGTTTATTGTACTCTACACTTTAAAAAATATATAAAATAAATGTTTAGTAAAATTTTAAATCATTTTTGTAATAACCATGGATGTGATGTATACAAATTATTATAATAATCAGTCTGGAAATAATGTTCAAAATATTGGTGAAATATATCATACACCAAGGTTTGTGCAATATGGACGTGGTATTGGATCACTGTTTTCATCTTTGTTTTCACACCTGAAACCATTCTTGAGAACAGGATTAAATTATTTAAAAAATAAGTCATTAGACATTGGAAAAGAAATTTTGGAGGAAATCGGAACAAAACCTGTGAAAGATATTCTATTTAATCAAGGGAGAAAAATTATGAATAATATCAAAGAAGCTACTATTGAAAAAATAAAAACAATGCAGAAAGGAAAAGGGAAGCATATAAAACTTAAACGCTTAAAACAAAAACCGCATAATAAATCCAAACGTTGTAGAGGAAAGAACTTTAACGATATTTTTGGAAATTTAAAATGTCGGGATTTATAGAATGTATGAAAAGTGAATTGGATTTATTTGAATCTCCCCCAATTCAAACTAGTGTAATTAAAACAGAAGAAATATGTTATAATCCAATTGCTTCATTGGATAACTCTAGTACAATTGAATTTGTATCATTGGGGAATGGTGAAACATATAGAGATCTTAATAGTATTTATCTTAGACTAGTGCTTGAATTCAAAGGACCTGGAGGCGTTGTTAATAACTTGTTGCATTCCATATTTAGGAATTGTACAGTTCATTTCAATAATAAAAGTGTATCTCAACCTGACAACAACTATCACTATAGAGCATATATGGAAACATTACTCAATTATGGAAATGATGCTAGATCTACCCATCTTGAATCGTGTGGTTGGGCTACTGATGTGAATAAAATTAATTCATTAATCGATAAAGAAAATCCCGGTTTAGATAAAAGAAAAAAATTATTTAAGGATGGGAAAAAGGTGGAGCTTTTCGGAAAACTTCATGTAGATGTATTTAATCAACAAAAGTACTTGCTTAATAATGTTGATCTTAAGGTCACATTAAATTTGGAGAAACCAGAATTTTATATTTTAGAAAATGGGGATAAAAATGAATCTTATCTAAGAATACATGAAGCTAATTTATATATAAATCATCTTACTATCAATAGTAGTATATTAATGGCACATCATAATGTATTACAAAGCAAAAATGCAATTTATCCATATAAGAGAGTAGAAATTAAGACCTTCACTATACATCCAGGAAACCATTCATTATCTCTAGATAATGTTATACTTGGACAATTACCAAATTTCTTAATTTTTGGAATGGTGTCGAACAAAGCTTATACTGGAGATAGAAAAGAAAATCCATACAACTTTCAACATTTTAATTTACAAAGATTTAATTTGGTTGTTAATGGAGTACAATTTCCAGCACAGCCAATAGAATTTAACTACAACAATGGAGGAATATTAAGCACTCGTGGTTATCAAACCCTATTTAAAGGTACCGGAATCCATCATTTTGATAAAGGTCATCAAATTACAAAGGAACTTTTTGATAGCGGATTTTTTTTACTAGCTTTTGATTTAACACCAGATCACAATAATAATTCTAATTGTGGAAATTTAATAAATCAAGGAACTATTCGAATAGAAGGACGTTTCGGGAAACCCATAACAGAGGCAATTACCTGCTTAGTATATTGTGAATTTGACAGTATAATAGAAATTGATAAGTCTCGCACTATAATTCAAACGCTATGAACTCAATAAATATTATAAATACTTTAAATTCAAATAATTATACAAAATATAAATTTAAAGGAGTTTTTGCGAGCAATAAATTACCCAAGACACCTGTTACAAAACCATCATTTTACATAGCCAACACTGATCCATCTTATAAGCCTGGACAGCATTGGGTCGCTTTTTATTTCCCTGAAAATAAACCAGCAGAATTTTTTTGCTCTGCAGGTCAACCTCCAATAAAACCATTTATTTCATTTCTAAACCGAAATTCTAAAACATTTGTCTACAATAAAATGCGAATTCAAAGTGAATCATCAATGTTTTGTGGTGTTTATTGTTGCATTTTTATTTATTTAAGATGTAAAAATTTTACTTTTAATAAAATTTTAAATATTTTTAATTATTTTAATTTACATGAAAATGATATGTTAGTTTTAAGTTTATTTAAATACTTTTATTTGTTTTTATAGAAAATAAAAATAAATAAATAAATAAATAAGAAAAATATATATTGTTTTGTTTTTATTCCAAGTTCTTTTTCCACATTTAGTAAAACTTCCAGGAGAATTTTATCACGACCATCATGCAATGCGAGGAATAGTGGAATGTCTATAGGCGGCAGTATTAAGATTTCTTGAATTTCAATTTGACCCTTGTTTGAAATATAATTTGATTCAATTTTAGTGTTGTTGGATGTATTCATTATTCTGAATATGTTGTTCTTGATAGATAGTCTATTATTTACTAAAATTATTTCTAAAATTCAAAATTCATAAGACCCTTACCAAGTTCAAAATTGCAAGAAGTTATTGTAAAAAAAACAAACATTTTTTTTTTAAGTTGTATTATTTTTTATTTATTATTATTTTTTTAAATTAACATATTTGAAATTAAAAATATTTTTCCTATTTACTTATTTTAGACGTTTAGATAATAAATAATATCTTTTTATAAAATCCTCTATTTTGTTTATAAGTTGTATATGCTTTCTACAGTTACAAGTATCAGGACCAACGTTTGCTTTATCATCCGACCATGAACAGTTTTTGAAGTGTAATCCATATTTAGATGATATAGGTTCTTCATTATAATTCCCAGTTTTATTAATAAGTGCCAAATACTCTTCCAGTGTTTTTTGATGTTCAACAAAAATTAAACCATCAAAATTTTGAAGAAATTTTTGAATTTTTATATGTAACATGTTTATTATAAAGCTTTCTTTTTACAATTAGTTAGTTTTTAAAAATCATGATACTTATATACTAATTAACAAATTTTCTTTATTAAGAATTTCTTGGAATTTTACTATTTTCCCAACTGAAATATGGTTGAGAATTTGGGATGAAAAACTCTCCCACTTCGTCTCCTCCAGCGGAGTTTTCGCTGACTACCTCTTCCAATTCCAAAACATATAAACCATTATCTAACTTCCTCCTTAAAGTAAACTGTTCATTATTAACTCCATCTATTACTTTATCTTCCAAATTATTATATCGTTTGGGAAGATATAACATTCCCTCTTCAAGCTCTGCCATCACCACATTTCCATATTTATTCTTATGGCGGAACATACTTAATACCTTATATGGCTTTGATGGTAGTAAATCCTTTGCTGCTAGATATGGTCTTGTTTTTAATTTATTGAAAGCCGCAACAATATCAACATTTGTAATCTTATTTGATTCCATTTTTGTTCCGCCTTTTAAAAAGTTTATTAACTGATTGAAATAATTTTACTTCAGACAATTTTATTTATATCTAATATAATTTATCTCCAAAGAAGAGTAATTTGGGTATATCTCTTAATATTTCAAATTGAGAAAATATTATAAATACATAAATATTGAGCATTAAACTAATTTTAAACATATTCTAGATATGAAAAATGTTTAATGTGAATAAAAAATACTCCCCTTAATTTTTTATTAGAATATTTAATATTAATCATGACCATACTCAACAACATAAAATACATCTTCATTAATGTCAAAGAACCTTACACAAAGTTATTTTTTTTCCATATAAACAAAACAATTCTCAAGTTTCCACTTTACAAAAACAAAAATAACCATATAAAAATATGTAGATGAATAAACCAAAAATACTCAAACGCTATTTATACAAGTCATCAGTTTTTAATTTCATCACAATTAAAAGTGCAAAAAAAAAAAAATAAATAAAAATTGTCTCCCCTGTTAAATTGTTTGTATGTACTTTTAACATAATTACATAAATACATACATACATATATGCATACATACATTGGTTTTCAATTTCATAAAATGCAAAACAATTTTTCCTCCTATTAATGCACTCACAAGAAAAAATTACAAAAACAAATTCATTGGTTTTCAATTTCATACAAACAATTTCCTCTTCAAAATTCCTCTTCCTCCTCATTAAAAACAAAAACAACTATTGCCTTCCCATTTCCCTACTACTAAAATTGTAATGACTAATCCCTTTGACTAACAGAAATAAAAACAACAGCAGAGAATATACAAAAATAAAGGAACATTAAACTATTGTTTATTTTTTATTTAACTTTTTCTTTTTTTAGTTTAGACGTAGCTTTTTTGTTGTTTATATTTGTTTTTTTTTGTACAAACAAAACAATTATAACATGCATGGTTGAGTAAAATATTTTTCCCTACTGTTTTTTTTTTGTTTTGGTTTTATTTTTTTTGCAATTGCTTACCCCGAACGAGAAGAGAGACATTTTGAAAGCATAGCACAATGACGTCGATCTGCAAAGGATTCAAAATACCATTCAATATAATAATGATGACCGTGGTATAGAAAAATATATTTTATAAGTGATTATGACTGTGCATATTGTTACTTGCATAACTTTTAGTTGGAAATTTTGAAATATCGAGAAAAGATTCTTTAAGAGAAAGAGCTTTATATTTGAAAGTGCGTTATAAGATCAGTAATAAGTATAATATTTTTGTTCCCTTAGGAATGAATTTATCTTAACAAATAGAAACATTAGTCCACGTCCATGATTTCAGTTTTTTAATAAATTTTGTTGATTTTCATTTACAAAAAAATAAGATATTTTCACTACACACATACATATCACATTTATAGCTATAGCTTTATTTCGACATTTTTATTTATTTTAATTTTCTGATTTGCTTCTTTTACCTCTTCGTATTTCTTACATACCGTTCCATTTTATTTTATTTCGTGTTTTAAATGTTTTGTTGTAGTATTTATTTAACAATGTTTAGAAAAGGAATAAGGAAGAATAATACAAAAAAACCGGTAGAAATGAATATGACGGGTTGGATGACATTTTAATTGCTACTTGTTTTACACTCATTAATAAATAATGTCGAGTCATGTTTACATTGTGCATCTACTTCATGTACTATAGAAAATGTAGTTACGATTGCCAACGACCTTATATCCATCTATATATTCAACCAAGGATGGCAAACAAGGTACAATTGTATTTTTTTATTTTTCTTGATATATTTTTATATCTATTGGTATCGTGGTACTATCAAGGCTCATTTGGTACAATTTGATATCATCTTATTTAATATTTATTATTTAAATAGCAAATCTTTTTTTATTATTATAATACAGTGGTTTTGAGGCTGAACCCAAAATATTCAATAGTACCTAAATCCAGTCTTTATAAGTTATCCTTTAAATTTTAATAACAAGTGCATTCACAAAGTAATAAAATCTATGAATTTGAAAAATTCATGTATTGTCATCAAGCTAAATCTTTCCATTTTACCAAATATGTAGTTAGGAACTTGAAGAAAAAAGTGTTATAATAAATGTGATATATCACCAGAAATCTTTCGAAAAATAATGTTTTCATTGATAACATTTTTTGTGGTGTGAAGATAGTTAATATTAATAATAGTAATAGTTAATTGAAGGGAATTTAAAAATTTTGCAATATTTTAAAATGATAGGTACAAAATATTTCTGGAAATTAAAATTTTTAGAAAAACTTATTCAATTGTTCCCCCTTTGTAAATTTTTTCCCCAAATAAGAAAACAAATGTTGAGTTAATAAATATTTTATATACAGCATTTAGAAGGTATGAAGAAACAAAGACTCAAAAATATAATATTTTTGATCAAAGTATCGCCGATGAAAAAATTGACTAATTAAGTTTTTGTTTTTAGACATATCGAGAGTTATTTTTGACAGACTATTTCATATTGGTTAGCGAAAGTTTAATACTAAAATATTATTACAACAAAAGATAGAATTGTAATTAATTCATCTATTTTGTTGTGTTGAACGCAAAAAAATTTATGCTGCCATTTTGAAAATGCAGGTAATATTTTATTTCTAAAATTATTAAAAAAAAAATGTGTTTACAATCTACTAAATTCTATATAAATTAAAATATATTGACGAAAATTGGTACTGTTATGGTCGAAAATGTACATATTATTTTCATGGTGGGCACAATATAAAATAAGCCATTTTCCATCCCTGCAACCAACTAACAACCGTTCTTCAGTCATACACTCATTTATTCACACACTTACTCACTAATTTATACATTTACCCAACATTAACTTTGTTTATTCATTTATTCATATTATTTTTCCTATATTATTATTTTCGTTTTTTCTTAAATTTTATTTAATCCCCATCCATTCAATACGATTGATTTATATAGCTTGGCATTAGAAATTAAAGCGTAGTTTTAATTTAATAAATGCAAAAAATTACAAAGAAAAATTGCATAAATATATGTGTGTATGTATGTATGTGTAAATGTGTTTAGAGATTGAATTTAATCTTTTTTATTTCATTAGTTTATGATTTCAATTTTTTTGCAAATATTTTCTATACTATTTTAAGGTTTTTTTTATAAATGAAATTATATTTTTATTTATTCTCAGATTGGAAATTTGTTATCAGTGATTTTTTTTGTTGTTTGCAAGAAGGTATACAAAATATTTTATTTTTTAATAATTTAATAAACAATTACATAATTTCTTTTTTTTTTTTAATAAAAATACGGAAACTTACAAATTAAAAATATCTTGTTTTATTTTTGTTGAAGAAAAATATTTTAATTTAAATTTGTTATTATTCAATTTTTATATTCAAGTTTTATTATTTTGAATTACTTTTCAATCATGAAAAAAATCGAGATTGTTTATATTATTTTATATATTATTATAACTATTTTTTAATACATTTCAATAACCATAGAAACTATTAATGAATACATCCCTGCAAACATTTTCTACCGAAAGCGTAACTATATCGACACACCAGGAAGTTAATATGCGTCGCTTTTACTATCGAATTCTGATCTACTTAGTAACATCGTTCGGGAAGAACTGTGCCATTAAGCGATAGTTTGAGTAACCCTTTAGTCAGTATTTAATGTCACGTAAAACGCGTATAATGAGAGGTGCTAATTCGAATCTTCAAATCCCCACTAAAGGGTTACTCAAAAGGAATTATCTCTTAGTGGCACATTTCTTCCCGAACGGCGTTACTAAATAAATCAGAATTCGTAACGCTTTAGTGAATTTTGTACGTCAGGTATTAAGATCTACTGTAACATAGTAAAAAGTGTCTAATAAAAAATCCTAATTCGAATCTCCCAATCCCCACTAAAGCGTTACTCAAAAAATGCTATCTCTAACTATATCAGAATTCGATAGTAAAAGCGATACATATCAATTTCCCGTTGTGCCGATGTAGTTACACTTTCGATAGAAAATATTTGCAGAATTTTAAAACTATTTTTGGTATGTTCGACGACAATGTATGATTTTTAGGAAGTTTCTGGTGTTCGCATTATAAAAAGTGTAATTCAATATTTCCTCAATGTTTTTCAGTAATATAATATACGATTTCTAAATATTACAAGACTACATTATGATTTATTTTAATTTTGTTTTGAATTTTCTATGTAATTAAAATAAATAAAATTTTTTTTGTTAATCTTTTTCTAAATCGCCAGGTTTTCTACAGAAAAATAATTAAAAAACAAATGTATTAAACCTTTTAAAAGGCGAACACCATATAGTTCCTTAAAATCATACTTTCTCGCTGAACGAATAGCTGACTACTAAGAATTTTGGAAATATTTGAAACAATATTTATAACAAATTTTCTCTAATTTCTCTAGTCTAGTCTTCTCTAAAGGGGAATTCCCTTTATTGAAGACTATATGATCTTACTACTACGTACCATTGATGTACCATTTTAAATCATTATTTAAATTTTTTCTTGGCTCTGAAAGTTTTTTCAATCATTTTTGTCAATGTTTAAGATTTTTGAAACTTAGAAATAAATACCGCTAATTAACCAAAAATTACCACAATCTACTCTACACATTTCAAGCATTACAACAACAAAACAATTTCTTCAGAATATTTAATAACAAGAACAATGTTTGAATTCTTTTCAAACTTTAAAAAAAAATTAATTTAAAATTTTGAAAATTATAAATTCCATTCAAATTTAAAATGCAAAAATTTAGCTTTGCTAAAATATTTCTCGGATACTATAATGCAATGCATTCCCAAAATTTTGATTGCTGTATATAGTCACAAATTTTAATCTTCGACAGAATAGACTTCTAAAATCGAAATTTTAATATATTCCTAATTTTTTCTTCTATAGAAAATTAACAGCTTTTGCTGCGGGCATGTCATACATAAGTCAAACTTCCACACTTTTAAAAAATGTTGTTTAAGTTATTAAGAATTTCATATAAAACAAAATTTTCTGTCCATGTTCTGGCCCTCATATTGTTAATAACATATTTTAATTTTATAGAAAATGAAAATGTTTTCCTAAATTTATTCGCTTGCCCAGAACTAGATGAAATATTAATAATATCGTTAAATTATGATAAACGCTTATTTTCTTAATTTTCTTTTTATAAGTAAAACTTATGAATTTTGTGTTTCACATTAGTTTACATAAATAATTTTAGTTAATGTCAATATTTTTTCATTCTAATCTCTTCAAAACTTATATTTTTACTAAGCAAAATTATATTGTTTCTGCTTGTTATTTTTCCCATTATGAAATGTAAACAATCGTCAAAATCATGATTTTATGATAAAATTTCGAATCTAATGTGTGTTGTTTTTGTAAAGTTTTGCGCGTTCTACTATTAATCATTTTAAAGTGCCAAATTCGACAGATTTTGTGGATTGATAAAAACAATCTTCCGAATGCTAGCAAAGGTGTTGAAAAATAGTGTTTTCGTTTTTGGATAACTGTAACTGTTATCCAAACAACTTCTAATAACGATTAAAGAAGTTACGTCTAGAAGATTCAATTCGTATACTAATATATTTTGTTGTTGGAAAATTGAGAGAAATCTTCTATTGCACTTCTAAGAGTGGCGAAGAAGTGAGCTATTTCGAAAAAGAATTCACTATATGCTTGCAGGGATACAATAAAAAAAATCTAATAAAAGAGAAAATTTTGGAATTTAGAATCAAAAAGGAATCATTGTTCAAATTACAAAAAAATACTTCAAAATATTAATAAATTTACTAAATTATTTTAAAAAAATATGAAAAATTAATGATAACGAAAAAAAAGTTTTTAAGTTAAAAAAAATTTAATAAATTTTTTTGGCCTTAAAAAAAGCGAGAAAAAATAAGTTTTTAAATTAAAAAAAAAATTACTTTTTTCTGGCTTTTTTTTGGAGCATTTAGCCTTTTTTGACTTTTTTTAAAGTTTAGTTTAGCCTATTTTTTCTCATCTCATGGCAACACTCATCCGCACTAAACGCGTTGACGTTTTTAATTTAATACTTTTTAGATTTGTACTTATAATGCATTATTTTATTAAAAACAAATTTTATTAAAAACAAAATTATATTGTCTCAATACTTTTTTTTCATGAAAAGTAATAATATTGCATACTTTTTTTTTTTTTTTTTTTTTTGAAAAAATTCATAATGTTTGTTTTAATAATTTGTAAACTTTTTATTCGTTAAATATAATATTGAATTAATGTTTTAGTCAACATTAATATTAAAATGCATTTTAAATTAATTTTCGTTATATTTGGCCATTAAAACTGTTGATTATATAGTAAATCTTCTGAATTAAAGCTGAAAAATTTTGGCCAGTATAACTTTAACATTTCATTTTATGTGTTTAATAAGGAGATAATCAGACACCCTTTGATACTGAGCAGAACATTTAGTATAGTGCCAATTTTTATTACCAATGAGTTATTTCATTTAAAACCAACCAGTTGGTTGCCTCACCTTTTCCGAATTTGATGAAATTTGGTACAATCATTATACATATCAAAGATAAGACAGGCTCAAAATTTTCGATAATTTTATGAAATGGTTCGCAAAATATAGCGATTTGAAAGAAATGTACAAGGTTAAGCAAACAAAATAAAAAAAATCTTTCATAGTATTTATGGTACAAGATTCATTGAGGTGTCATATGTCTTATTAAAAGTTTCAAATTCGCTAACTCGCCTCAAGAATGTCTTCAAGATGCAGAGGCACTGCATATTTTAAAACAATTACTGTGAATAAAGAATCAAATCAAATTAATAAAAAACTTACCTTTAACATGTCGTACAACATGACTTTTGTCAACACTAAAATGGTCCATATCTCGCGATTTATAGTTCGCGGATAAATATCTCAAAAAAGCTTTTTTTTAAATTAATATATATATATATATATATATATATTCGCAATAGTTTGCGAATTATTACAAAAATGTTATAATAAATACGAAATATTTATTTCTATTTGTATTATTTCTTTTATAATAAAATATAAATATCAATACTTCTTTCGCTATTTGTCACATACAAATCATTATATTTCGCGAACGACTTCATGGTACTAACTGAAATTTTGTTTCTGTCTTATGTGTAATGATTGTACCGAATATAATTGAATTTGGAGAGGTAAGGATTCATTTGTAATTTTTCGTGTTGAATTTAAATGGAATAACTCCAATATGAAAAATATAAACTTTTTTAGTATTAAAAAAAATTAATAATTTAGTAAAAAAAATTTCAAATGGTTTTAAAAATTGTTTTTGGTACGGAAGGTTTTTCCATTGTTTTCATTACAACATGGGCTATGATCTGGTATCCTTTGTTTTTATATCCTACACTATCATAGGTGGTTGGATTATTATGCGTTTGTGCTGATGTTTGCAGCGCATAGAAAAAGTTATGTAACACCCACCTTAAAGTATACCAATCGACTGAGATTCACTTTTTAAATCGATCTAACGGTATTCGTCCGTCCATCTGGCTGGGTGAACGGCTGGTTGTCCATATAAAACTTGTGCACAAAGTACGGGTCGCAATTTATAAGAGAATTCAATGAGATTTGAAATTTGCTGTGATCGATCCATTATTTCACCTAGCCTCCATACATATGTCCCCCCGGAATAGAGTTTAAACACTAAAAAATGCCTTAAAAATAAGAATATTGTAATGAAATTCAGTGTAAAGAAGTTCAGTAGAAGTATTAATCTTTGTGCCAAATTTTATTAAGATCGGTCCACAAATTGAGTATAGCTGGCATATAAATGCCTCTTCCGAAAATCACTTTAACGTCATAAATCCGATACGAATGTTAGTAGTCAAATTAATATTCGATAAAATAAGTTTTATGTAAGTAAAAACAACATTGCAAATTTTATGAGAATCGGTTCATAATTTAACATTGCTCTCATAGCTCTTTTTTTATACTCCTATTGTACACTCATTGGGTCATATGTACAAAACACTAACATATCTTTTCTAAAAGTTATTAAAAATAATAAATGTTTCTATTAAAAAAAAATCCAAATTTATGGCCACAATACCAAGTAAATAATCTCACATTCTTTATTTGTATTTAAGACCCTGAAGTCTTTTTTTATTTAATTAGCATATTATAAAGATTGGTTGTAATTCTGTTTGATTGTGTATAAGTCACAGTATGATAGGCTATGATAGAGCTGATAAAGTCGAATTACATTAAATTTGACACATATCTAAATAGCTTACAAAAAACCTTATAGTAAACTGTGTCTTTATTGGAATCCCTATTATGCACGTTGGACAACATTTGTGACACAATTAAGCCTAAATTTTTGATTCCGTAAACATTAAATTTGTCATAGAAATAGTAAGCAATATTAGAATAAATATCAGATAGATCAGAACTATATCGGATGTTATTTTCAATTTTTTATGTATACTAATCGCCAAAATAATTCATTTAATTGAAGGTTATTTAAATTTGCACCTCTCGCCAAAATGGTTGCATCAATTACCAATAACTGTAAAAAACGGAAAAAACAGAAAAATATTTTCAATTAAATAATTTATTAAACCATTCAAGTAGATGATTGAATGAATTAAAAATTTAAATGAGAAAAAATTTTATTTGAATTTTATTCTTACTATTTCATTTATTTTATTTCATTTATTTTATTTTTGTTTGAATATATTAATTAAATTTTAATG
The DNA here is from genome assembly GCA_932274085.1 of Protocalliphora azurea. Taxonomy (NCBI): domain Eukaryota; kingdom Metazoa; phylum Arthropoda; class Insecta; order Diptera; family Calliphoridae; genus Protocalliphora; species Protocalliphora azurea. The sequence continues at coordinate 141,329,823 of OW026519.1, read as the reverse complement.
TAAAATGAAACATTTTTGTTATTTGAAAAATATAAGGTAATAATTTTTAGTATGTAGCTACTATAGCGGTTAATTTATAACTGCATATTTCACACGTATGAATGTTTTTCATTTCCTGTTCGTTTATCATTTTGAAAGGACATTCAATACATATTGTGTAACTTGTTTTACAAAAAATCTGTCCATCATTTTAGCAGATAAAGGTCTGTAAAACAACATATTTTGTTTGATTTTACTTTTTCCGAAAAGTAAAAATTGTATTGTATGCTTTTTTCCATATATTCTATATTTAAATTCATTACTAAATTTAATATACTTATTTGAAATATGTATGTTTTCAAGACATAAACTTTATTTTTATAGTATTTTGGAAATGGAACAGGTAATTATTCCACATTATTCAAGATGTACTTTAAAATTCCATTTGGAAAAAATTAATAACTTGAGATATTATTTAAACGAAATGTTAATTTTTTAAAAGGAAAGACAACACCATTATTTTTTTGCTATATTTTTTGATAGTCAACATACATATCGGTTTGAAAAATATACTAGATAATTTTGGTACGAATTACGGATTTGCAGATATATTTATACAAAATTTCGCTGATGTTCAACGTTATATGAAAGATAGACAGTAAAGTGGACGGACCACGCCCACTTTTTTCTTTCTGAGTTTATATCGATCCTCGAACTATTTGTAGCAAATTTTGTTAATGTTTCACCTTATATGGGAGATGGGTGGTAAAGTGGGAGGACGACGGCTATTTGGGTTTCCAAGTTTATATCGATCCTCGAATCATCTGTACAAAATTTCGTTGATATAAATGCTTTTGTTTAAAAGATATAAGCAGAAAGTATGAACTGAAGATACAACGGACATCTTGTGTTTCTAGTATCTGGCATATAACTTTTTTGTTTATTAATCGAAATTAAAAACCCAATAAACCCCATATCGTTTTAATGGTGGGTATGAAATACAAATGAATTTGTTCTTCATATACTATATAGACTTAAATATGTATAAAGTACAAGTTAAACGACTCAATAAAAAAGAACATATTGCCAAATCAATTACCAGCTATTAAAATTGCCCATAAAAATTCATTGATACGACTATTTTATGAACATAATATGTTCGCTGTACGTATTATATATAACAAATAGAAAAAAAAAACTATCTTAAATTATAGTAATGTATGAGCCAAAATTTTATATTTAAATATGAAAAATATCTAGCTGAAGAACTTATTTTTTTAAGCATCATTATTTTCTGAAAAGTAGGTAATATATTGCTAAAAAAAAAAAAATATTAAAAAAGAGTGAAAAATAAAATTATGAAATAAAAAATATGATACCAGTGTTTTTTTCCAGTATTTATTTTTTTTTTAATATTTTTTCAAGTGTTTTGATTTATGACACAACAATATTCTACTGTCAGCAGTTTATAAACACTTATGAATAAAATATAGCTAACGTTTTTAGATGTACACTCTACTTTGAAGGTGAGGTATCTTGGGTGCATGAAAGGATAATTATGGGGACATTTTTACAATAAAAGAACATCAACAAATACAAATAGTTTTTAGTTTGATACATTTATGGCGATTTCTTCAAATTTTTTAACGGCACATCAACGCTATTTTGTATCAATATTAACTAGTTTTAATGAAACACAAATCTGTTCAAGTGAATGATTTTTCGCGAACGGCGTCAGTGTTATGGAGGTTTAAGACAAAAAGTAAAAAAATAAAAAAATGAAAACTGCAAAAAGTATATTCTCAACAATATGTAAGAAATTAACACATGTGTATTAGCTGCACAGAAAAAATTATGGCTAAGATTTTTCTGAATAAATCATTATTTGAGTTTAAATTAAATTTAATTCAAAATAATATTTGGTTTTATTATTTTATTTTATTTATTGTAAATATTTTCAAACTTAATATAAAAAACAAAAACAATTTTCTTTATTTTGACAAATTCAGTAAAAAATAAAAAAAATTATTAAGATGCTGAAAAATAGGGATCATGTCCAGAAGTAAATTGTATTCATTTGAGTAAAGATTTTCCAAATGCAATAGTTAATTTTTACGTATCTTATTCTAGACAATTTGAAACACGTGAAAGTTTATCATATAATGAACATAAGTAGTGTTGTTTTTTATACTCTATACCAGCATAATCATCACGGAATCGATTTGGCTATGTCATAGCCGCTTTGCTAGCGGACCATTTCAATCATATGTATATGTAATTAACCATCTTTTAGATTATTTCATAGATCTTGGTATGTGGAATTATTTTGCTACATCTAACTCTATTCAAATGTTTTACTAAACCAACGATTCCCAAATGGTTGTGCGCGAACCCTTTTGATATCATTAGCAATATTTTAGGATATCTGCAAAGAATTTTGTTTTATTTGAGATGATAGAGCAACACACTATGAAAAAAATGCTAGATCAAGGCTAGAAACTGTCTTATTGTCTTTAGGACTGAGTATAGAAGACCAAGGACTGTTTTTTATTTTCTAAGGTCTTTATAGCTTAAAAGAGAGACTAATTCTATTTAGGCGTTTGTTCATTGAGAAAAATATATAAAAGGTTCTTGAAGAATAAATGTGTGAAAACTCCTGCCTTACGGCATCATAAGTGATAGGGGTATTGTGTCTTAAAGTATACCGTAACTATGCCCTTCCGTCTGATTGGCACGTAATCTTAAAAGTACCTTGGTGAAATTTGACATGAAACTGGTTATGATAGATCCATTTTTGAGCTAGTCCCCACACATATATTCATTTGGAGTTGGGTTTAAACGTTTTAAATATATTTTAAATATATATAATAAAATTCGGTGTAAATATCTTCTATATAATTAAAACTATTTATAACAAATTACATTCAAATCCGTCTATAATTGACCACGTTATAGTGCATTAATCCCATAAAATGTTAATATCAGCATAATACCAGAAGTGCTCCAGTCGTTTCATCCAGATTTATTTATTTGTACTTACAGGTATACGCTTGGTAGATTCGGAATTCATAGCTAAATAATACACGGAGCAGTGATATTTTTATTTAAAACATGCCTGACCTGTTTAAAGTAATTAATATTCAATACGAATTATTTAAGTTTTAATAAAAAGACGGCTCGAAGGAATAAAGATTTTTTAACATTATTTAACACTTAAAATATAACATTATTATTATAAGTTCATGACTGTACTTTTTTCGCAATATTATTAAAAATGTATTAATTGCAGAAAATTTTGTTCAAATAAATATTATTAAACATTTTATTGTTTCAAAAATAAATCTTGTTTGAATATTTGTTAAAAACCAAAAAATATTCTTTTTATAGTTAAGAAAAAGGTTGTAGAAATTTGTGAGAATTTTCAAACATTGAAATTTATAAATAGTAAAAATATTTTAATAAGAAAAATTAAATTTTTTTTTCAATAAAACATTTACGAATTTGAATGTTTGATTTTACTAATTTAGTGATAGGTCCAATTTCAGTAAAAAATATAATTGGTTTTATAAATTTAGTAATAGAATAAGACATTTAATTTTTTCTGTGTACATCAATATGTCTAAAATACTATTTAAAAGTGATATATACGTTATGATTGATGTCACCGAATGCAATAGTGATCATAGTGATTTTTTAACACTTCATTGAAAAGATTTTTAATCAACAAAATATGCAGAGATTTTTTCTATTTTATAAAATTTGTAGATATATTTTTAATATTTAACAATCAAAAAAATCTTTAAAATTTATATTAATGGACAAGGAATGATTGTTTATGTTATGGTAGTTAAAAATCAGAAATTTTAAAAAATTTTAAAAATTTCAGTTTAAAATCAAAAATAGATGCTAATATGTAACCTACACATAGAAAAAAGAATTGTTGGAAATTGATTCCAATTTTAGATATTTAATAAAATAATCCGAATTTCCATTGTTTTTATTAAAGTAATATAACCCCAAACTATTTTCCATGTGTTGATTAGTAATATCATAATTATAATCAAATCAAGGTTTTCATGATAAAAATTTACGTAATTCAATTGATTTGTTCGTTTAATAATTTTGTCTAGGATACGAGCTCACGCTTTACGGTTTGTATTCTAGAACACTTTCTCTAGACTATTAAATGACACAATTTTTCGATAGAAAAATATTTAGATATTGTTGCATGTGAGATAGAAAATATTATAAAATTTGGGCGAAGAAAATTTGAATCATTCTTAAGGCTGCTCTGGAAAATCGTTTATAACGCCGCCATTCCTAAACGGATTTCGCTGAATTTAAATTCCCGAGATTATATGCCACATATGTGTTGAAAGAGAATTGCATTTATGCAATTATGGGATTAAAAAAAAAGATCCATTTTAATAGTCAGACGGATAGATAAATATTTTCAAAAGTTATTTTTAATCATAACAATCACTTATATTTTTCATTTTGTGGTCCTTTATGTATACTTTAAGACTTTCATATAGAGTTGTTATGGTTCTTGGAGTTACTAGAATATTGTGGAATATAATTGTTAGCCCAGTCACTAGTATTTAAGCGGATGTGATATTGTAGTAGTAGACATGAGTTATGAGTTTGACAGTCATTGCTGTTCAGCTGTGTAACAACTAGAGTTAATCAAATAGACTTTCGAATAATCAAAAAATCGAATTTTTGTAAAAAAGAAGTCGAAATCAACTTTTTGGTTGGAAAATTATGGAGAAATCGACTTTCTTGTTGCCAGATAGTCGGAAAATAGTCGAAAAGTCGGAAAAAGTCAAAAATATTAAAAAAAAGTCGAAAATAGCCGGAAAAAAGTCTAAAAAATTTAATTTATTTAAAATAGTTACTTAGCAGTTTTTATTGAAGCTCCCAAACTTTCCGTATTACAAATAATGTCTGTTACTTACAATCGAGATATTATTCAGATCTTTTTTAATAATAGAACATAAGCTTCTAGTCATTGTAATCAATATTTTAATTCAAGAATATGGAAAAATTTAATTAGGATATAAAAAGTTGGTGTTCACAACTGATGGAAAGTAAAATAAATTATGTTTTTTTGTGACATTTTTAAATTATTTTTTTAATAATATGTCAAAATAATTTGTGATTGTTTAAAAGCTAGAGGACAGTTAGCAGTAAATGTCAACCAATGGGTAAAATAATGCTAGGAAAAATTTCATTTCTAATGTTGCCTCCTTTTTAGCTGCTGTGTTAGAACACGGATCAGTACCAATGAAATCCAGGAATCGTTATCTGCGAGATAGCTTAAAATTGCTGTTGGTGTGCAGCAGTTTCAGCGGTGTCAATTTTAAAGCTATTTAATAACAATGGAATGAAAGTTTTGCATGGACAGGCGGACGGACATCCGTCGAATCGAATCAGAAAGTGATTCTGGTATACTTTAAAATAGTGGTCTGATGATATTTTCTGTGAGTTACTAACATAAGAACATGGAATTCCAGATAATCGTATTAAAGTAAAAAATAATATCCGTGTTAAAATTTATATTTGTATATTGTAAATTTTTTCTTTTTTGTATTTAAATAAAAAATTAAAAATGTCAAATTATTTATAATAATTCGTAATAGGAAAAAAAGCTTTCAACCGAATTGTTTGTAAAACGGTTGTATACCATATAAATTAAGTTTGGGAGCTTCAATAAAAACTGCTAAGTAACTATTTTAAATAAAGTAAATTTTTTAGACTTTTTCCGGCTATTTTCGACTATTTCTGAATATTTTTGACTTTTTCCGACTTTTCGACTATTTTCCGACTATCTGGCAACAAGAAAATCGATTTCTCCATAATTTTCCAACCATAAAGTTGATTTAAAACTTCTTTTTAACAAAAATTCGATTTTTTGATTATTCGAAAGTCCATTTGATTAACTCTAGTTGTTACACAGCTGAACAGCAATGACTGTCAAACTCATAACTCATGTCTACTACTAAACTGCAACTTTACTACTGAACTGAATCCACAATATCACATCCGCTTAAATACTAGTGACTGAGCTAACAATTATATTCCACAATATTCTAGTAACTCCAAGAACCAAACAACTCTATATGAAAGTCTTAAAGTATACATAAAGGACCACAAAATGAAAAATATACGTGATTGTTATGATTAAATATTTTCAAAATAACTTTTGAAAATATTTGTCTATCCGTCTGACTATTAAAATGGATCTTTTTTTAATCCCATAATTGCATAAATGCAATTCTCTTTCAACACATATGTGGCATATAATCTCGGGAATTTAAATTCAGCGAAATCCGTTTAGGAATGGCGGCGTTATAAACGATTTTCGAGAGCAGCCTTAAGAATGATTCAAAATTTCTTCGACCAAATTTTATAATATTTTCTATCTCATATGCAACAATATCTAAATATTTTTCTATCGAAAAATTGTGTCATTGAATAGTCTAGAGAAAGTGTTCTAGACTACAAACCGTAAAGCGTGAGCTCGTATCCTAGACAAAAAGCTAAACTAAAAAACTAAACTAAACTCAAAAAAAAAAAAACAAACTTTTCAAATGGTATAAATAAATAAAAAGTTGAAAATATTATTTATTAATTATTTTTGGCTACCACTTAATTCCGATATAAGCTATCGTAACAGCTACAGATTGGTGTATATTTTTACCGATTTCAATTAACGTCTTGTGTGTGCCTCAACGATTTATGAAATATAAAAGACAGAGCGATCTCTTGTCATGGATACTTTTTGAGCAATTTTTTGTTGAAATCCATTTTTCACTTAAGCAAAACATAATAGATGTAATTATTCTAAATATAATTTTACATAAAATGCAAAAAATTGTCAATATGAAATATGCGACATTTCGGATCGATTATGAAGAGTTATAAAATGTTTGCAAATTAATATTTTATCGCGCCATAATGATTTTTTTAATGATATGAAATTTAGCTTCATTAAAATTACGCTTTGAGTTTGCTCTTGGAGCCATTCATGTTTTTTCTCCTCAAGTTTGGGCCCCTCCTATAGCGTTTCTATTGATGGCATATTAACTAGATGTTTTTCAAACGATTAAAAATTATAAGAGCAAGAAACCTTCATTCTTTATTTTACAATAATCGAAATGGCGCAAATTTTCTAATCAAAAAACTGTAAAAAATTTAAATTTTGAAAATTTTAGTTTTACAACTATTCATAATATTAAATTACATTGTGGATAGTCGAAGACAGACTGATTGAACATAAGTTGGCCTGTTTCTACAAGTACTTGTACTTTAAATTATGGAAATTGGACAAATATCCTCAAATCTGTGATTACAGCAGTCAAAGGAAAAAATAATTAAGTATTTTCAAACATTTTTTTTTTTGGATTTTTTAAATTTGAATGCTTGCCGATACTACATGGAACCATTTCAGGTTTTAAAGATTTGTTATTTTACAAATGTTGATAACATAACTGTGTCAAAAGTTATTTTAATAAATCAAAATTAAAAAAAATTTTAAAAATATTGCAAATATTTTTTAAAAAGAAAATTCCGCATATACATTTAATGTCATATAATTGAAATTTTAAGTTAATTATTAATATTAAAAAAAAATAATAATAATAAAACCGAAACTTTATACTTGTGTCTAATAAACTGTCATATAATGCTGGTGGCTACCTTTAGTTCAATTCAGTTTTCATTTTTATAAGGTCCAAAAATGTAAAATTTATTCTGTTGTATGTACTTAATTTCAAGAGTCGTGTTGGATCGTCTATAACCATTAAAATACAGTCTGTTTAAAAAGGATACTTGTACTCCTAGTCTATGATGATGATGAAGACTGAAGAGATGGTTAGTTATTTTTATTTTTTTAGCTATTTGGCTGGTTTAACTGGCTGGTCGGTTCATTGGCTGGATGACTGAATAGCTGGCATGCTATAAATGTTTAGTTAAGTTGTTTGGCCCATAATATAGTGATATTTTTTGTATATATAAACATATTTTCTTTCTTTTTTTTGGCAATGTGTTGGGTCGGTTTATATATAACCTCTATCACTACTGCTTCCATCATTCATACATACATACATACATGTACATACTCAAAGAAAAATAGATAGTTGGCCTAAAGCTATAAAAAGCTGCTGGAATATACATAAATTCTAGTTGTTGTTTGTGAACGAGTAGATGAACTATGAAACTCTTTCTTTTTTTTTTTTTGTTTGTTTCATCATTTATTTGTGTGAAAGTTTATTTTTTTCTGTAACCTTTTCATCTTTATTACATGTTTATTTACTTGGAGTGGCACAATATTTGTTTGCTGCAGTTATATGATTTTTTCGTTTTGTTGTTATTACTTTCTATATATTTATCTAAGGGTTATACTGGTGTTTGTTATATCTATATGTATAAATATGTATATGTGAAGAATGACAAAAAGTAATACCTTCTTTAACAAGAATTACCATTTTTTCTCCATTTCATATGCGAGAAAAAAACCTTTGAATTTGTTTTTATTTTCTTTTGTTTTATTTTTATATAATTTCTTCTTACCCCTTTGCAGGATATTTTATGTTAGTTGTTGTTATTATTAAGTGTTTGTATTGGCATCCATGTGAAGAATTTATCGCACTCAACCCAGTGAACAAATTTTAAATTTAGTACATATAACAACAATATTTAATCACAAAATTTTTAGGTCGTTCTTTATATTAGATGTTAAAAACATCTTAGCTTTCCTTTAAGTCTATGATTAATTTTATAAATCATAATGTTTGCTGGTATATTACATATGTACGTATATACATATGTATGTATGTATGTTCGTATGATTAGATTCCTTGTTGATGTATTTTTTGTTTTCTGTTTAAACATTTGTGAGTTCATCTGTATATTGGCATTAGGCTTAATCAAATATTGAAATACTGCTTGTTCTATGAAAATATTACATTTCGTGATAAATTATTGTGGCTCTTTTATTAAAAATCTAAATCAGTTTGTTTCTATTTTCAAGTATGTATTTGTCTTGGCTTTTTGCTTAGAAGAACAAAACTTTTGAAACATATTTTTTTTAGATTTTCCAGATATAAAGTTTCAATTAAACTGGAAAAAATACAACTGTTTTATTTTTTAACCCTTTAAAGTAAAGTAAAGTATTTTATGGCCACAAAAATTTTTTGGAAATTGAAATTATTAGAAGAGATTCACTTACAGAATTAATGGATTGATTTCTGTTGGGTATTTATTATATGTATATTGTCATCAGTTCAATGATTGACTTATAGTAATGTGAATGTTGTAGTAGAATATACGCCAGGACTCTAACTTGCATTCAAAGTTATGCTCCGACGCATATTGGGATAGAAACGCCATTAAAGGGGTATGCGTATTAATACGTCAAATAAATGCTTTCTGAATTCATAGATAACCTTTTTACCTTAAAACACTGTCCGTCCGGCTGTCTGTGCATCAAAAAATAACATTTGAGATAATCTGTAGTTCGCCGTTTTAAATATATCCTAATGAAATTCGGTACGAGAGCTTTTCTTGAGCCAATAATATGACATATTAAAATTGGTTATAATTGTACGCAGGGAAAATAAAGTTGTAGTGACCATAATCTAAGAGTACCATATTATGATTAGAACATATGATCACAGCGAAAGAAAAGAAATGATTATAAGTAATAAATTATATGATTCCATTTTGCCATATTGTGTCCGATTATACAGTTTGCTTTTTATGGTATGATTCTAGCTTTATATAAAATTGATTTCTATCAGATTATGATTTGATGTTATTATATTATTATTCTATCTTTTTATATTATTATACTACATTGACATATTATGATTCCATTTGATAATATTATTGTGCCACTCTTCATATTATTATTCCCATTGTATCATAATATTATTCCATCTTATCATATATTAAATTCGAAACTATTAATAAAAAAGCTATTTCCATAATTTTTTTATTGAAAATAATAGAGAAAAGTATTCATTGGCCAAAAAATTATATTTAAATATTATTTATTCATTAATTACATTCATTTGTGCTAAACATTTTAATTGTAGTTATTCAATATCTTTTATTGCTTGAATCACACCTTATCTATTTATATTTATATTCGTATATAAACTAAATGAAAATTACAATGAAGTTGGAAACCAAATATTGAAAACAAGATATATTTAAAAACAAACAACTTATGAATTTTCCACTAAGTTTGTGAAAAGTATAGGTATTATATTTATTCGAAATATTCTATTGTCATGGTAATAATAATATTAATACGGTTTAAGAACAAGGAAAAAGACATAATATTGTTGTTGTGATAATGCTGTAACCATGTTTTTTTCGGAGTGGTTATATATTAGCCTTACAGTCAAATTTCACCAGGAGCGGACCATAATTGACCATAACTTAAATATAAGGACCTGTTACACCAACAGTTTTGCCGGGAGATAAGAAAAAAGTGGTTAAATTGAACTTTAAAAAAGGTTAAAAAGAGTAAATGCATCAACAAATAAGGCAGAAAAAATATTTTTTTTTAAATTTTGAAATTTTTCTAAAGAAATTGTAATAAAATGACTCAATGAAAAATCGCCTAAAAAGGTTCCCATATAAATTTGGGTTATATATCATATAAAAAATTACCCATTATATTGAAATGATTTTTCATCTTTTTTTTATTTATTTATTTTTTTTTCATTATTTTCATAAATGGTTTCTATTGTTGACGAAGTATAATAAAAAATAATTATAATAATCGATTTAGTAACTCTACAAAATTTGTTAAAGCACTTTTAATTGGGAGGGTGAAGCGCCCCCGAAATGTGTTTATTAAATATAAATAGTTTTGATTTTTTGTGCAAATAAATACACAAAAGATTATGTAAAAATATATTTAGTAATGAAATAATAACATTTCAGCCTTTTTATGATAGTTTTGATAAAAAAATAAGGCTAGAAAAAAGTTAAAGTTAAAACGGACATTTTGAGGAAAAGCAAAATAAAAAAGCTAGATTTAGCCTTAAAAAGGCTAAAATTATTTATTTATAAAATTATTTTTGTGCAAGACAAAACTTGCCCGACATATTCGTTTTAAATATTTTCATTAAATTCTATATAAATCTCTTTTTAAATAAAGCAAATAAATAAATTAAATAAACTTTACTTTTAAATACATAATAAATTCAGTTTTGTTCAGGAAGCAATTATATTTTTTTTGATTTTTTTTCGAAATTCTAAATCGCAAAAAATCCGCAAAAATGTTTTTTTTTTTTTTTTTTAATTTTCATACTACACATATTACGTAAAAATACAAAGTTTTTATTTTGACCCAAGTATTTCTAAAAACATTTTGAATTTTTATATAAAAGTAAAAAATGATTATTTTTATATTAAAAATATTTTAGAGCTGTTGAACCCCTTTGTTTTGAGATTCGAGAGATCGACAACGCTATTGTTGATTAAACTCCAAAAAAGCACCTGGTGTTGACAAAATCAGTAACAAGATGCTTTTGGAGCTGCCCCGGATAGCAATAAGAATAATACTATTTATTTTTAATGCTATACTACGCCTTGAATATTATCCACCAGAATGGAAGGTCTCATTGGAAAAGATCACACTAAAGTAGAATTGTATAGGCCTATTAGCCTGTTGTTTAATATATTAAAGCTGTTTCAGAAGCTACTAATGAAAAAGTTGAAACCAATAGCGAATCGTTTCGATTGTATTCCAACACATCAATTTGGTTTTAGAGAAAAACATAGCTCCATAGAACAAACTCACAGACTTATAAATGTTATATCTAAGACTTTTGAAGGAAAGAAATATTGTTTTCCTCTCTTTATTAACGTTTCTCAAGCCTTCGATACTTAAAATAAAATTAAATTAAACAATATTTACCCACAAATACGCATAAGCTGCTGGAAAGCTATTTAACTCATCGGAATTTTGTTCTTAAATAGGGAGACTTTATAAGCTAACCACAGTGCATTGAAGCTGGTATACCCCAAGGTAGTATACTGGGTCCCTTTTTATATTTAATATACACTTCTGATATGCCAACTAATAGCTGAACCCATATATCAACATTTGCAGATGACACAGCTATTTTAGGCGTTCATGAAAATGCCCAAGAATCATCTAAACTCTTGCAAGATCATAAAAGTGAATGAATAGAAATTACATATTACCTTCACGTTGTGGAGAGATTCGTGCTTCCTAATTCTGATAAATAATCAGATTATACCCCAAAAAACGGAAGTAAAATATTTTGGTATGCATCTAGATCTATGGCTTAAGTGAAAAATCACACATATAGATACAAAATTAACTCAAATGAAGTTAAAATCACTTTAAATTAACTTGCTTATTGGTAGAAATTCAAAATTAAGTATAGAGTGCAAACTATTGATCTATAACTTAGTTATAAAGCCAATATGGTGCTATGGTATCCAACTATGGGGCACGGCCTTAGTTTCAAATGTTGAAAAAATTCAAAGACTCCAAATTAAATTACTACGAATGATAACTGCAGCTCCCTGGTATGTGAAAAATGAAAACATTCACAAGGATCTTAATTTTCCTCTTATCAAAGATGAAATAAGAAAACTTATAGAATCGTATTTGAGGAAGCTTGAAGTGCACGCTAACCCACTTGCTCGAAACATAATAAGAAGCGATGGCTACAACAGTTTGAGAAGAAGGAACACAACAGACCTCCGCCTAAGCTAAACCCTTTGATTACATATAGTTTTCGTCCGACAGTGGTTGGACTTAATATAAATTAAGATTTAGAGTTAAGATTTGAATACTTATTGTTGGTTCCCTTAATTTTGTGAAGATTCAATAAATAAATTTAGATGAAAAAAAAAATTCTAAAACAAAATTTTATCAAAAAAAACATTGATATTTATAAACAATTTTATTTTATAAAAATTACTTTTATAAAATAAAATGTAAAAATATAAACTTGAAAAAGTTAGATTAAAAAAAGAAAAAAAATTGCAAAATATTTGTGTTTGACGACGCATTGCACGTGGAGTGAAAAGAATTAACAAATTTTTATTATGATACTTTATTTTATCTTTTTTTTTTACCTAGAATCAATTACTTTTTCAAAATATTAATTTCACCCCTCTGACTGACGGAAGACGCTGATTATACGGATAAGGAGCACTTTTATGGCTAATTATCCACGTTTTCAACAAGGTCAATTATGGTAACTTTAACCTCCTAATAGGTGACTTCAACGCGCAGGTGGGCTGTGGTAATATTAGCCATGAGAGCGTTATAGGTAAGCATGGTACAGGGCGCAAAATAGTGAACGGTGGAATGCTTGTTGAATTGTGCGTAAACTTCAATCTGGTATTAGACGGTATTCTTTCCCACACAAGTCTATTCACAAGGTGTTCTCCGTCTCCTGTGATCACTTAATGGAAAACCAAATCGATTACTTTGCAATTAGCAGATTGTAGAGAAGATCACTTTTGTGTGTGAGGAATATAAGAGGAGCTGATGTGGTTAGTGATCACGGCTCAGTAATATCTGATATTCGCCTTAGAATCCAGGCGATAAATTGCAGAACTGGTCTCAACAGAAGGAGACTTAACATAAGGAAACTGACTGATCATGTTACGGCTATTGAATTATTTGTGAACAGAGTGGAGAACATGTAACACCTACCCTGGCAGAATATTGACTTATACTCGGATAATATTCTTTCAGCATATATGAAATCGTGACGTATAAGGATCGAAGCTAAGAGAATGGGGGTACTATTCTCTCTGCTCCGATTCCAAAAGAATAATAGTTATCGCATATCTAAAGAACTATAACAAGGAAAGTCTTAAAATTTTGTAGTAATAATAATGAAAATAGGTGGGGTAAGTAGAAAGGAAGTGGTAGATTCCAGTAAAAATTATTTATTGCGTAAATGAAAAACTATTAGAGCAAAACTCTTAATATTGTATGGAAATAATTTTCTTGTCAGGATTCAAGATACAGAAGAAGTTTTAGCCCCCATGCAAAATAAATCTTAAATATCGGATACAGTTGAAAACCCCCGAGTTAAGTGATAACAATTTTCTTGTTAAATTGCACAATTGAGGTAAAAAAGGTAGCGTAGGTTTAGCGTGGCCATACAAAGTGAATATTTATTATGGTGTATAAAGTATAAAGAACAATTGATCTGATTCAAAATTTTTTTCCAGATTCATATTCACCATGTATGTATAAATTAGTCAGAAATAATATACCTGTGAAAAAAGGAAGAACTTTATAATTGGTTTTTATTAATTTCGTGGGTATACAATTTTGAATTATCTACCATGTAAATAGATCCGCAATTCATGCAAAAATTATTTGACACATTTTTCAGACCGATACGTGTTTTAACGATTGAAAAATATACCAAAAAAATAATGGTGTTGTTTTTTCCTTTATAAAATAAAGTTATAAATTTTTTCCAAAGTGAAATTTTAAAATATATCATGAATAGGTTGAATTATGTTCTTATTCCATTTTCTAAATACTATTGAAATAAAATTTATGTCTTAATAAAATACATATTTGAAAATTTTGTTCATAAATATTAAGAATCGAATATGACTTCTTTTTCTCAAACTTTTTTCATAAAAAATAAAATTTTGTTCATAGATATTACTAAATTATTCATAATGAAAATGTTCTGGTCTCATAATGTAGCTAAAAATCATTAAAAACCTAAAAATTTCCGAGGAAAATTTCAAACATTTGTTTACAAATTGAAAATATAAATGAAAATTTAAACATTTTATTTTAAGTATTCTTGACTTTTGATTTATTTAAAAAAATGTAAAAAAAAGTGTTAATATGTAAGACATTATCCTTAAATTTTATGAACTTAAATCAATGAAAGTAAATTCTTATATTTGTACACAAAATTTTTTCTGTGTATATTAAATGCACTCATACTCAAAAATTTTTACATTAACTGATTGCAGTTTGTTTAAAAAATTTTCATATAAGTTGGAAATTAATGAAAATATAGTTATTTTACAAAAAAAATTATTTTTTAGCTTTTTGTACACGTAAAATTATAAATTATTTTTTGTAGAGTTAGTACCATGGATTAATAACTAGATATTTATGTGAGAGAATAAAACCTGATTCAATTGTAAAAAACCTAATTCATGCAACAAAAAAATATATAAAGTGACATATATATTTTTTGTGTTTTGAAAAAAATGAGTATTTTTTTTGAAAATCTAGTTCGAAGTGCCTCTCACATAAAATTCTAATTGTATTCTATGGTTAATACTTTCAGCTATTTTCTTTTTCTTATATAGCATTTTTAGTTATTTATTTTTTTATAAAATTTTCTTTTATTTTTGGTTGAAAGAATTTTGTGAAAGCTTTTGTTTTCAAATAAAATTATAATAAAAAATATTTTTGTAAAAAATTCGAAAAAGTTATAAAGATTTCGACTAGTAGTTTTATTAAAATTCTTAGTTTGCAAAATTTTACAAAACCAAAAAAAAAAAAAAAAAAAAAACTCACGACATGACCTCTTTTGAAAAATGGAAAGAATCCACACCAAATAGACTTTTTTTAAACATTAACTCAATACTATTTTCATACTATTTCAATACTATTTTCATATATATATATATATATATATATATATAGATTTGGATTCTTGACGAATTTAAAGACGTTGAACACGATAGATTTAATATTTAATTTTTTAAATTCTTTTGATTAATCATATATTGCGATATTGCAATATAAATGAAAAATAAAAATAAAAAATACATTCATATATAAATTTTACATACATATATAAGATTTATCTTTTTGGGAGGTTAAATGTTTAATATACACAACAAATTATATAACAGAGTAGTTTTTACTGTTTCGGTTTTTAACAATTTTGTAGGTAGAAATTTGTCAGTTAAAACTATTGACAAAACATTAAATGTTTTGTATTTTGAAAATTTGTAAGTTAAAAAAAAATCATTTATTATTAGAAAACTTGTGGGTTAAAAAATCAACATTTAAAATTAACAGAAAAACACATTTTTTTTCAAATGAAATGTAAGCGATCCATTTTTTAAATGAAATTATATTTATTCTTAAAACACAGCGAAAAAAATTCATATATTTGAGAATTTTTTCCTAAATATTATGAATCGGCCATGACTTTAGATAGATAGATAGAGAAGGTTAACGTGATACCACATGTACCACATCTCCACCCAGAGACCGATCTCGGTCCATTGTGAGTCCCTTCATTGAAAGCTATAGGATATAGAATACAAGAAACAGAATACAGAAAATAGAAAAATAGGAATACGAAGAGAAAAAGGTTAGGAATAAAACAGAATAATATAAGAGGATTAACAATGTTACCAATCCTCCTAGGGGTGTACCCTTGACCCTCCCTTAGACAGTCGATGCCCATGACGAAGCCTATGACGTCTAAAAGCTCCACGTCCCGAACATCACTTAGTCCATCGAGGAATTGACTGCCCAGCCACTTCATCCTACGATGCTGCAATCGTGTACAATGGCACATAATGTGCTCAATAGATTCGGTCTCGTCGACGTTTCCACACATTCTACAAAAATCGGAATTGCTAACGTCTCATCTAGACCTCATCTTCCCTATCAGACAGTGACCCGTTATGGCCCCTATCATGATTCTTAAGCTCCTCCTACTCAAGCCCAGAAGAGTGCCTGTGCCTGCCTTGTCAAGTGCCGGCCACATCGCCCTTGACACCTTACAGTCCTCTCTACTCTCCCAAGCCGAATTGGTTCTGACTAAGATCTAATCATTGATCTTCCCCTTGCCTTGCCAGTTCATCAGCCAATTCATTGCCTGATATAATGCAGTGGCCAGGCACCCAACAGAGTCTCACCATGTAGTTTTCCATCAGTTCTTTCAGTGACCTCCTACAGGCAGCAACTAGCCTGGATTTCACCATATGTGTTCCCAAGACCTTCAGAGCCGCCTGACTGTCCACATAGAGAGTAACCTCGGTACCCCTCACAACGTTCACTCATCAGGGAGTCTAAAAGAGTCAGATCCGTGCCCATAATATAGACTCCCGCACCAATACCTATGTCCATCTTCGATCCTTTCGTGAACACTGCACAATCCTCAAACAGTCTCTCAGTGCTGGACCAAATCTCCCTAACAGGTATCACCACGACAGGATTTGCCCCAATGTGCGATTCAGCGGCCATGTAATCTGATGCCCTCATGGAGTTCAGATTAACTTCACCATAACTGATCTCGTATATGACTCTGTAGTGACCTGCTCTCGATGAACCTAATAGTCATAATTCCTTAAGTCTCAGCAGACTCCATAACTTTTTTCGCAAACTTTTTTCATAAAAAACAAAATTTTGTTCATAGATATTATGAAATTATACTGAATGAAAATTTTAATATCTTTGCCAAAATATTGCTAAAATTTTAATTTAGCCTTTTAAGATTTGACTCAAATGCTAAATAAAAATAATTATGCATGTAAATATTAACAACAAATAGCAATGTAATGCTAAGAAATTTTCGTAAATTTTCTTTCATTCTATAGCACATGAACCATTTTAAATAAAAAAAAAAAAACGCTTCTAACAGAAGCGTTCTGTTCTATTTCCAAATGTTTAGCCACATCATTAAAAATAAAAATTCTCCAAAGAAAATTTCAAACATACATACATTTACAAATTAAAAATATAAACGAAAATTTAAATAATTTAAGTCCTTTTGACTTTTGATTCATTTTAAAAAATAAAAAAAATAATAAAAAAAATTATTAATATTTAAGACAATATTCTTAAATATTGTGAGCTAAAATCAATAAAAGTAAATTTTTATATTTATGCACAAACTTTTTTCTGTGAATGTTTTTTTTATATGAATTTACTTATATATTTTGGAATTTAATTGATTTTCTGAGTGTTTGAATTTTAATATAGGAAATATGGAAGAAAGCATATGTTAATTTATACAATTTTTACTTTTCGAAAAAAGTAAAATCAAATAAATTATATTGTTTGGCAGATCACAAACTCCTAAAGTAATTTACAGATTTTTGTAAACAATATATAATGAAATACAACAATTCAAAAAATTAAGAAAATATAAACTACATAACTTAAGTTATGTAGTTTTTCCTTTCGGCCGCAGATATGTTATGTTTATATTATCAAAAAATAAAATAATTATAATTATTTTGTAAAATAAAACAATTAAAAAAACAAATAAAATTGGAAAAATTTTAAATTTCTATCATAGATGAGTGGTACTATAAGAAATACAATGGCATCCAAAACGCAATTTCATGAAAAACTTAGATAGATAGTTTTGAATGTGGGTTTCTTAATGCCAAGTATAGTGTTATTTAAAATTTCCATATAAATATTTAACAAAATTTTCAATAACGTTGAACAAATAAGAAATCTAGTGGAATTATATTCAAACGTTTCGTCAGAATTTACACTATTTTATTTTTCTTATGTCTTTTTAGTACTTGAACTGAAAGACTACAAAATAAGGAGATGTGATTTGTGTATGAAGACTATAAAATCAATACCATTTATTTGTGTTGTTATTCATCTTTTACACAATATTTAAAATTACTTATCATAAAAAATAGTTAAGAAGTTAAAAGTGCAAATTAATGAAAATGAAATTTTATTACTTAAACTAATTTAAATATATGTAAGTATGTATTTTGTATTATTGTTTTTAAATAATACATGCGTTGCGGTTTAATTTAAGTTGACATAATTTAAGTACAATGTATGTTTCGTAATTTTAAATAATACAGTGACAAACAAATTAATAAGATAAAAATAACGTAAAAATAAGTAAAAATGTATTTTTAATTATATAAGCACAACAGGTCAGATAATATTATTTATTAAATGGGAAATTATTTTAAAAGCTGAAACTCTCCTGTTGAAGTTTAAAGTAAATCATAACGGTAATTTATTTTCTTAACCTTTCCATTGATCATCACTTAGAATTTTATATTGATAATTATTTAAGTATAATTTAATTGATTTTCTATCAGCACCTGTACTTAATATACAAAAGCAGTCAATAAAAACATATATAATAATTGATTAATTTAACTACAAATATTTGAAAAGATTTATGACAAAATTTCTGTACTTTAAAGATCTTCCTTGTCATTATTCGCAATAAAACAATTAACTTGCTATTCACGTATAAAACAAACAAATAATACAAGTTTTATACTTTTAGTTTTCTTTAATTTTTTTTAATCGTAAATATGAATTTTCTTACTGAAAACGCCATAAAGTTTGTCCATGTCTTATGAAAAAATATATACAAGTCTTGTATTTCTTCGTCTTTTATTGTTCATGTTATTATTGTTGCTGTTGTTGTGGAAATATTTTCCATATTCTCCCTGAATATAAATTCTTATGAATTCCCTTGTTGCTACAATTAAAATACACTTTAATAGCAGTTACCTGCATATCATTTGACTGCTGCTTTTCATGCTATCATTTCCAATATAAAATATATAGTTGGTATTAAAAGTAAACATACTGTTATCGAAGAAGAAAAATAAAATACCCAACAATGCTTCTGCTTTTATTGAGAAATAACATTTATTTACATTCAAATGTACAATTTTGTTAGACACTGTTTATTTATACAATTCATACTTACTTGCCAATTCCATTTGTTCATGTATCTTTGACTCTTTGTTTTTGTATACTCTACTCTGCGTTACTCTAGCCTATCATATTATTTCCTTAGCGCTCTTACTAGGGGTTGCGGTCCGGAAATCCTGGGATTTTTCGTCAAAATATCCTCAGGAATTTCTGGAAATTTTTTTAAATTTAAACGAGAAATTCAATATTCTAGTAGTTTTAACATTCTATAGTAAATATTTTGTTATTTTTACCATCTTATATCAATGAAAGATTGACGTTACACTAAACATGGTAATACAACTAGAATGTTTTCTGAAAGGAACGTTAATATTGTATGAATTGGGTTTTTTTTCTATCAGATATCTATGGAAATGAATATTAAATAAATTTAAATTATAAAAAAATAAAACTTTTAAAATACTCACTATTATAAAAAAATAAAAAATATCTGGTTGGGAGATTTTTCATTTTGAAGCAGCATCTCAAATGTTATAAGTTCAGATTTATATATAATCTAGTAATAAATAATTTAAGTTGCATAAACAAAATGGAAATGAACGGCAAGTTATTTATAATGAAAGTTATCCAATAGATTACATAGAAAAAAAGTTTGTACATAAATATAAAAATTTACTTTCATTGATTTCAGTACATAATATTTAAGCATAATTTCTTAAGCAATAAAACTTTTTTTTTATATTTTTTCAAATGAATCAAAAGTCAAGAAGACTGAAAAATTTATTTAAATTTTCATTTATATTTTCAATTTGCAAAAAAATGTTTGAAATTTTCTTCAGAAAATTTTAAGTTTTTAATGATTTTTAGCTACATTTTGGGAACATAACAGAAGCGCTTTTTAACAAAATGATGTGCTGCAGAATACGAATGAAATTATTAAAATTTCTAAACATTACTTTTTTACAGATTTTCCTTGGAATTTCGCCATTTGAAGGCATTTGTTGTTAATATTTTCATGTATAACTATTTTCTTTTACCATTTGCAATCAAATCTAATAAAACTAAATCATAGATTTAACAAAATTTTTGCAAAATTCCTAAAATTTTCATTATGAAAAATTTAATAATATCTATGAACAAAATTTTATTTTTCTATGAAAAAGGTTTGGGAAAAAAATCATGTTCGATTCATAACATTTATGAAAAAAATTTTAAAATACAAGATTTTTTTTCTCTGTCTATAGTATATTTCTAAAAAGTTTTAGCATCAAAAACACAATATCCTAAAAATCTGAGACACAGTTTTTAACATAAATAACCAAATGTACTAATTTAATTTGTATAAAATATTTAATTTTTTTTTAATCTCAGAGGTGGCGTTATACTTCTAAATTATTTAATTTTGCATTAATTCTGTATGATTTATAACGTTTCGTTTTGTTTTATTTATTAAGAAGATAATTTTCTTTATAAAAAATTATGGCCTTTTTTCTTATAACTAAATTTTTAAAAAATTCCCAGCAATTCCCGGAAAATTGATTTCTTCTTTACCATTTCCTGGAAAACGAAATATTGCGGGAAACCATATACCATAGCTCCCACCCATACTCAGCCACTTGAAATAATTTTTTTATTTTATTTTTTCCTTTTGCTACCATTGTCATTGTAGTATTTCAAGTTTTAGTTAATATTACAATGTCCTCGACTACGAATATCTTTAGGGAAATAATTATAACTGAAAAAAAGGAAAAAAAAGAACAAATTAAAAACACAACTAAACGACCTACAGACTGTCCGTCCTTCCGTCCGACCAACCATCCTCTAAAGGTATTTGTTGGTTAGAAATTTTATATTGGCTTCGGTAATAAACTTTTGCGTGACAATTGAAAATAAGTACATACAACAAACAGAAATCTAGATATGTTTACAACAACTACACACACTAAACACATTTTATTATTCACTGAGTTAAAAGATACTCGAATCCATTGGGTTAAATGGCAAGATAACAAACGAACAACGGACAACAAGACGAAGGAGAGTAAAATACAGACGACAAACTGCGACACGACATAAATGTAGCTAGAACAAGAAATAAACTTAAAAGGGATTTAAGGCATGAAAAAATATGTTAATAAAATTTTAAGGAATTTTTGTTAAGCAGTTTTTAACTGTGACTGGAGGAGCTAGATTGAATTGATGTGGAAAGGAAAAGCTAAAAATGCTATTTATGTAAGTGCAAATTAAAAATCGAGGTAATAAATGATTTATAGTGAAAGGAAAGAATTTGTTATAAAAAATAAAATAATAAAGAAAAATAATAATTCAAATACATAAAATGACTTGGAAAGTTATTCTACTAACATCAATTAAGTAATTCTATAGGCGTATCATTTGTTGAGATTTATTTTAATATTAATTAAGTTTTACGAAAGATTTTATTAAATAGTTGTTCGGGAAGCAGATAATAATAATATACTTAAGAGATAAAAAATTATTTTAATTGACTAAAAAGAAAAGAAAAATAGTTTGAAAGGATATTTGCTATTTATATAGAATAAATGGAATATAAAATAGTGAAAATTTAATTTATACAAATTTATATAAAAGTTTATTTTGAACTTTTAAATATAGCTAATGAAATTTGCATCGAAATTTGAGCCGACATTTCTGCAAAATCTAACTGATCCAGAAACTGAAGGGAAACTTTATGAATAGAGTAATTCGACGTGAAAAAAAAAACAAATTCATCTACGACACTTATTTTTGTTCGCTAAAATTGATGTTACGATATGTCTTTCTCCAATAGGATGGCGCAGACTGTCACGAGCTTGGCCAAAAATGGTTGAAGTTGATGCTAGAATTTCAATATATATTTTTTAATTTATTAATAAAAAACATATCAATTAGATAATATCGAGGGCTTATATGGGCTGTGTGCAGATTTCCATATATATATATATATATATATATATATATATATATATATCACTGTTCAAAATATGTTTGAACAGTAAAATCCTTATCCTTAAAAAAATTGTTTTCTATTAATATTTTATAATTGCTTTTATAATTATTATAACTCACTGAATTGTATTATTTACTTATTTATTACATGTAAATAAATGCCAATTATTTACACCTAATGTAAAATTGTTTACTTATTATGAAGTTTGCTATAATAAAATTATTTTGTATATTGTGAATACGTTCTTGAATAAAAATAAATTTATTTTTGAAATAATAAACTAAAATTCTAATTCTTCTTTTATTGTATTGGAAGCGGTTGATTGTGGCAAATCCAATTTTCTATTAATTTCCTTGTGAAATTATTACGAGCATTTTCAACCACTTTGTTTTTTTTTGTTCTTTATCAGTGGATCAATTATGAAAACACATTTTTTTGCACTTTAGTTTTTGAGCTATCTACGAAATATATATTTTGCAATTTTTTTCCATGCAGACTTTTGTTGTAATATTTATTTATAATTTGAATTATGTATATATTAACCGCCTAATTATAAGACGTCATAAATTTAGAGTATTGTATAATTTTTACGAAATATTTAATTTTCGATAAACAAAAAGGGCTATCTGGATCGTAGGAGGCGGGATTGCAAAATGTTTGAAAATTAGTGCAAAAAACAGATGGCCCTTTCGAAATTAAGCTTTTGGTAAAGGAAATCCCGTAATTACCAAAAAAACCGGAGAAAATCTCGAAAATGGTACTTTTTTCTTTAATTTTCCCAATAAGGTCCACATTTGTTGCAGGTGTGGAAAGGAACGTTAGAATACATAAGAGTTTCCAAAACTGTATTACGTCTATAGATGCATGCTTTGGGCTTTAGATCAAAAAGGCTAAAGTCAAAATTTCGATAAAAAATATGTGAAATTCGGCACTACCTGCACTTAGCTCTATCAGGTGATTGGGCTCTTTTTCAATTTTGAAATCGTTTCCATAAAGACACCTTTTAGAAAAGCATAAAATCATTATACGTTCTTAAGAAAAATTTAATTTTAGAGGAAGAAGAATGTAGACACTTTTTTGGCACAAAAAAAAAAAAAAAAGAAAAATCATTTTAATCATTTTTGTTCATAATTTTTATTCTTTATTCGATATATAATTTTATTCTTTAACTGTTTACAGAAAAATCTAGCTAAATCGAGCTATATAAGAAAAAACATATTATATATATATATATATATATATATATATATATATATATAATATGTTATATATAGTTAGTTAAGAAAATAAGTGTCATAAAAAGCATGCAATAATCGTAAAAACTGTAAATTCGTGTAAAATAGTGACTGAATTTTCAAAATTTTTTTAATTTGATTATTATCGCGGTTTTAAAGAAATTATAATAAATACTTCCACGTGACTTATTTGCAAAAATTTTTTAAATTAAAATTATTATATAAAAATTGTTTAATTTAAACTTTCGGGAACTAAGTGCATAAAATTGACACTCTTGCTGCTAAAGGGTTAATTACGTGTAATCTTTTTAAATAGTATTAGAGTACATTGAATATATGTTCAAAATTTTCTAAAATATATAAAAAATTATATATTTGAATAAAGACAATACGACAAAAGAAAAAAAAAAAAAAAACGTTAGTAAAATCTTAATATTCCGCGACTGAAAAGAGACATAAGAATTATTTAAATGGATATATCAGGAATTAGTGTGTTTCTATTACTAAACTTGCAATGCAAATTGTTCTGGGACAAAATGATCCACTATTTATAATTTTTTTTTTAATATTGCTTAAAATAAATTGTTTAAATTTTCATTTATATTTTCAATTTGTAAAAAAATGTTTGAAATTTTCTTCGAAAAATTTTAGGTTTTTAATAATTTTTAGCTACATTATGGGACTAGAACAGAAGCGCTTTTTATCAAAATGATGTGCTGCAGAATGCAAGCGAAATTATGCAAAATTTCTAGACATAATTTTTTGTACAGATTTTCCTTGGAATTTTGTCATTTTAAGGCGTTTGTTGTTATTATTTTCATGTATAACTATTTTCATTTACCATTTTCAATCAAATCTAATAAAACTAAATCAAATATTTAACAAAAATTTTGCAAAATTACTAAAATTTTCATTATGAATAATTTAGGAATAGCTATGAACAAAATTTTATTTTTTATGAAAAAATTTGGGGAAAAAAGTCATGTTCGATTCATAATATTTATGAAAAAATGTTCAAATATATGAATTTTTTTTCTGTGTAACAAAAATATTTAAAATATATTTACAAAATATAAATAAATAAAAGAAATAGAAAACATTTTTTTGAAATAAAAACAAAAATACGAATAAAAAAAAATAACATATTTTGAAATCGTTTTCATACAGATATTTATTTTAATAAATATTTATTTTTTCCATTACGATGGATGTTTGTATTTAAAAATAAAAATCCGTTAAATATATTTTTTTAACTAATTGAAAAATCAGTAAAGAGGTTGAAAAACATTACATAAATTATTATAAAAGCGGTTACTGCATTCAAACTTCTTTAGTTAGAAGTGTGAGCGTTAGGTATTTGATACATCCGTGTGTAAGACCATTAAAATTCTATTCTAAAGTAAAGTATTTGTTAGAAAATATGAAAAATTTAAATTATTTACTAATATTTAGGGGAAAAAGTATTGGCACAGGAAAGTAAAAATGCATTCAAATTTTATATTACAGCTGCTATACTTTCATCGATTTAGAGTCTTCATATATTTATTTTATTAAATTTATCTTAAAAATATCACAAGAGATGTCAAAACTTTAACATTTCAATATAAAATGATTTTAAATTACTTTTAATATCAAAATCAGTCAGAAATTAATACAGTTGATAAAAGAAGTCACTATACTTTAGAAGCATTTTAATATTTCCAAAATAGAAAGGATTTCGCGAAATTTTGCAAATTTTCTTGTAAATGGTTTATTTTAGCACAGGAGTTTAATGGTCATTTATAAACCTACACATGGATGTATCAAATACCTAACACTCACAGTTCTAACTAAAGAAGTTTGAATGCAGTGACCAATTTTATAATAATTTATTTACTGTGCCAGTATTTTTTTTCGTACTGTGTATTTATTTGAAATAAAAAATAGTACGTTTTCGGGTGCTGAGAATGAAGAAAAGAAAACAAAAATAATTTTAGAGATTAATTTTAATACTTTTAATTTAATTATTAAATTGGCCCTCAAAGTAGTCTTTCTAAAAGCATATATAATTAAATTCTTAGTTTTTTCTCTTTTATTTTTAAAAAGCCATTGTTTCTCTATATTTACTTAATTATTTGATAGTTAAATCAATACGCCTAATAAGGAGTGAGATCGAAAAAATCTTAACATTTATAAAATTAGATAATTTAGAAACGGTTGATCTTAGAGTTTTAATTTTTTTTATTTAATTAATATTATATTAAATATCACAGAAAAATGTAACTTTTATTGTTCTCCACTACTTACGAACTTGTGGACATCTTTTGGTAACCCTTCCATTAGAGATTTGATAGTTGTTTCAGTCATTCCTTTAGAACAGCTTGCCCATCTCCTTTTAAAATCTTCGTATTGAAAATCCGATCTTTAATCTTGTTACAAAATTATTAATGCGAAAGAGCCATTTCATTTATTTAATAATAAATTTTTTCTTTGCCCGTCCTCGTAGAAACTATGACATCATGCAAATAAGACATAGGAGACTTGTGCCTGAGTGGCAATTTTTTATTAATTGTATTCGTCTTTGGAAATAGCTACCATCGCATATCTAATTCTTAAATAGAGCAACGCAATTTAATAAAACAACTTTCTACTTTTTTAGTTAATGTAATTAAATTTTTGATCTTTTATTCGTAATTTTCTTATAACTAATAATGTATTGCTTTAGCTTCAAAATTTTTAATTTATACTGTTATTATTATCATTCCTATTAAATATTATTTTCATATTGTTTAAATTGTTACTAATATAAGATTCACTTATCCTATAATTTAATTATAAGGCTATACTAACCACTTATATAAAAATTGCACATATCGGCTAAACTGTCATTAGTAGATCCAAAGATATATTTTTCCAAATCAAGTACAATTTGTTTCTTATAGAATATAAGAAGCTGAATTTTTGTTATTTATCTAATTTAATAATAAACAGCAAATGATTTAAATTTTTCATTGTGATTTTTTAAAGTGACGGTTATATATTTGGTCTAATTTTTATGATTGAAAAATTATTTGTAACTTTTATTACGTGTTGAATTTCAGTCACATATTCTATTCTTTTTACTGAATAAAATTTTTAATATAATTCCAAATTGTGATGTCACTTGGCGGCATTCTAAAACCTTTTGATTTTAAACTTTCTACACAAATTTTGCAACAGTTGTTTTCAAGCAAATAAAAAAAAACTAACACTAAAAAATTAAAAAAAAATTTTTTTTAATATTTTTTTGTTAGAATTATTCAATTCATCGTCATAATTTACACGAACAAATTGGTACTCGAAATGATTGATTTCGACTAATTATTTGATATTAATCTGTCGATTAATCGAGCATACATTATTAAATTGAATACCCTAACATACATACATAATGATGTAGGGTATTATGTAGGTCTTGACTATACTATACCAATGTTATATCAATACTAAATCAATATATATCTTACTTGTTTTTTTTAAATGCAACCATCCTCACAAATATTTACATTAGCTGCAAGTACTATTACTATTTTTACCCATTTTACTTTTTCTACACGTAAAACACAACAGAAAAGCGAAAACCCATTCGTTTTCGCATTTATAACCATAATTTATTTTTTAACAAGAATTTATTTTATTCTTATAAATTGTTGTTGTTTATGAATGCTGTTTTCTTCTTCTTCCATTTTGTACCGGCATAAAAAATCTACATTTGGTTTCTTGCAACAGCATACTCAGCCACCTCATCAATTTATCCAACTAACAGATTCACACACATGGGTATAATAAAACATATTGAGAAATTGAAAAGTACTAGAAATATCAATTTCTTTTACTCATAAAATTGCCATACATTTGTACTGAAAGGCAACTGCACACAGTGGTTCCAAAACGATTTTTTTTAATAATTCTATAACTTCTGAACTGTTGGAGATATCTCTATAAAATTTTACACGGCCAGAGATGAAATGCTTTTGAGTTGACTTAGAGGAGTACAGATTCCTAGGGGGTCAGGGTTTACTGAGTGGAGCTCCAAAGTTGGTCTTCTCGTGTATGTCATTTTTTTAATTCTGGTCGAAATAATATTATTTTTTGCGTTGTTTTCTCGCATTCTTATTTTTTAAATATTCACCAGATTTCTTACAAAATTCATAATAACATTGCTGCAAAAATAATATAAATATGTATATAAATCCTATAAAAAATACGTTAAACTGAAGTTGGAACTTTAAAAAAAATTCATAAAAAGGTGGCAATATCATTTTTTAATTTTTTTAAAAGAAATCCGGAGGAGTTTGGGCAAATGTCTTCCCAAAAGTCCTACCCAAACTTTGTAAATTTTTAAAAATTTTTTAAAATTGTTTTGTTAAATTTTATAGTCGCAAAGCCGCGAACAACATAAAATTATATTAATTATATATCTCCATATGTAAGGTAAACACCCAAAAAGGACTTTCTGACGAATGCCCCTTATAACGTCAGACTGAACATTTCAATTAAAAAAGTAAATTCTTTAAACACATTTTACATGGATTTTTTAAACACAATTTACATGGATTTTGGGTAATTTAGTGCAAAGAAGTGCAAGTTTTTTCATTTTTTGATTTTAAAACAAGATTGCACATATTATATTGAAATTTCAATAAAATATTACCATTCGTTTAAATTTTATTAAAGTTTAAATATTAACTTTATTCAAAAAAACTAAATAGCTAAATTTTAATTACTTCGCTGAATGCTGAGATCAAATTAGATTCCACTTACTTTCTTTTATAAAGGGAGATATGCCGAATTGTAGGACGTCTTTATTAACGGTTACATTAGAAGTGTCATCTATGGGGTTTGAGAAAATTTGGATTTTTTCATTTCACATATTGAACAAGTCCAGGCAGAATACGTATCCATTTTGGCATTGTATACCTTCCCACCAATCATTCTTAGCTGCAGCTCAAACTGTATACTGTGTACCTGACTTAAATGTTCAATTTATTGCTTGATTGAATCGGTCCAGTTTTTTGTGCATATTTTGCTTTCTTTTAAATATTTAAATCTTATTGGTCTGCAAAAGGCCTTTGATCCTGGAGTTAGGTTTTTCCATACATATTTGGTAGCATTTGTTGATGTCGAGAGAGTATTTGAATCCCCTCTTAAGCGTAGTGAAACTAGTGATGCCATAAATACTCTTTTGTAGTCAGTAGTAATTTCCATTGATGATTATCCATCACATTCCCATTTCCATACTAATATCAAATCCGATTTGCTAATGTGGAAAAAAGCCTTGAAGATGTGTTCTCAATCTATTGTTGTGAATCAAGAAATGCTCTTTCATTGCTTATTTCACAAGATTGTGGTATAATATCCTATTTTTTTCTAACAAATTTTTGTAGCTTGGTAGAATTACGTACGTTAAGTAACGCTTTTCTAAATTTTATATATTTTATTCTGCTGAGTCCCAATACTAGCATAAATGCAATCGGTTCTTCTTCTTCAGAAAACTCAGAAGCTGAAGTGGGTGTGAGTATACTCTTTCCTATTCGCTTAAGGCGAAGGATATCCGCTATTTGTGTTGCTTCCTCTGACTGTTTATTTCTTTTTAATACTTCCTTAAAATAATCTTTGACTTCAGTCTCAGAATTCATTGTAAGAATTTCCGACAATCTACTTTTTAAACTTCTCTCCCAGATCAGCATACCGTTTAAGTGGAGGTCCTGCATTAGTTGTTTTAACTTCCATAATGCTATCCAACCAGTCACTATATTTTAATTGAAAGTCTCGTATACAAGTTTTTACAGTTTTCATCTTTATTTTAAATAACTTGATAAAGTTGCTAATTTTCTGCAGTTCGCTAGTAATAATTTTTGATTCATATTGCGCCTCTATAAATTGAATTAGTGTTCTAACAGATTCTGTTGTAGTGTTCGTAGGAGTTTCTCAAAGGAAACTGCATAGAACTTTATATAGTAGTGTTATCGTCATGGTGGTAAAATAATATTCCAAATACTATATAATATTTAAATATTGGAAAATTTTGCATTGGTGCCCCAAAACTACATAAATTTTTTTATGATATTGCATAGATATGGAAGAACTTTTATGCATAACAAATAAATACGTTTACTTGTTCAAAAAATCGCAATCATATATATATATATACTAAATACACCAAATAGAATTTAAAATACCTATAACTTTTATCTATTAAAAAGTTGTCAAATTGTCAAATAAAATTTGCATACAATTTATATATTTTTTTAATGAATCACATAGCAAAATAAAAGCATTTTATTAAGGAAATCATAAAATTTCCTACAATTACATTCTTTTTAATATTTCAGTTATAAATAAAAATTAATTAAACAGTTCCCACAACTTTTATACATCATATCTTAACAAAAATGCAATAATAGATATACTCTTATACATACATATGTGTAAATAAATTTCTCATACAAATGTATGAGAAATGGAGGATGCCAAATTTTCGCTATATTTTAAGCAAATTTATAAATTTTTTGCATATGTTTTTGGTATCTAATTCTAGATTATGGAGATCGATAGTTTATAAAAAGAAGTCAGTGGAATGTAATATAATCCCAGCATTTCTCGAAGGACTTAAAATTTAGCTATTTAGTGTTTTTTTTAATAAAGTTAATATTTAAACTTTAATAAAATTTAAACGAATAGTGTTATTTTATTGAAATTTCAGTACAATATGCACAAACTTGTCTCTAAGTCAGAGACTTAAAAAAAACTCCCAATTTTTTCATAAAATAATACCCACAAATCCAATCCATGTAAAACGTGTTTAAAAAGTTTACTTTTTTTTATTGAAATTATCCCACTGTTTACCTTATATATGGAGATATATAATTAAAATAATTTTATGTTGATCGCTGCTTTGAAATTTGAGAATTTAAAAGAAATATATTTATATATTTTATTTCAAAATTGACAAGGTTTGGATAGGGCTAATGAGGAGACCTTTGCCCAAGCTACTACAGATTTACCTTACACGCATTTGCGTTAAGATTTCTTTTGAAAACATTAAAAAAATGATATACAGAAAAAAGTTTGTACATAAATATATAAATTTACTTTCATTGATTTCAGTTCGTAATATTTAAACATAATTTCTTAGGCATTAAAACTTTTTTTAAATTTTTTAAATAAAATTATTTAAATTCTAATTTATATTTTCAATTTGCAAAAAATGTTTGAAATTTTCTTTGGAAAATTTTTAAGTTTTTAATGATTTTTAGCTACATTATGGGACTAGAACAGAAGCGCTTTTTATCAAAATGATATGCTATAGAGTGCGAGCAAAGTTATGCAAATTTCTAAACATTATTTTTTTTAACAGATTTTCCTCTGAATTTTGCCATTTTAAGGCACTTGTTGTTAGTATTTTCATGTATAACTATTTTCATTTACCATTTGCAATCAAATTTAATAAAATTAAATCAAAGATTTAACAAAATTTTCGCAAAATTCCTAAAATTTTCATTATGAACAATTTAAAATAGCTATGAATTATATTTTATTTTTTATGAAAAAAGTTTGGGAAAAAGGTCATGTTCGATTCGTAATATTTATGAGAAAAATTTTTAAATATATGAATTTTTTTCTCTGTGAACAAAAGACAAATTTTTTGAAAAAAAACTGTTAAAAAATATGAAAATTTTTAAAGCTCCAACTTTAGATTAATAAAACTTTTTATCGGATTTATATATTTATATGGTTCTTGTATCAATATTATTTAGAATTTTGTAAGAAATCTGGTGAGTAGTTAAAAAATATTAAGCCTGTCAAATTAAAAAAAAAAAAACTAAATAAACGACGCTAAAAATGAGATAAAAATTTATTTCGACCTGAATATCTCTTAAACTAAAAGAGATAACCTACAAATGTAAGAATATTTCTTTGTAGAAATTTACAGAGGCTACCTGTTTATAAAATTTCTTTTCTGTCATATCATAAATG